>CM019072.1:16167427-16537137 GCA_009667805.1 Leptobrachium leishanense
CGAGAAAAGAAAAGTAAAACAAGGATTAGTTAGATTAAAAACAAAGGAAGGAAGGTATGTAGAAGAGGATAAAAGTCTCGCTGACAGCCTCAATGAATATTTTTGTTCAGTCTTTGCAGAAGAAAAGGAAGGAAAGGGACCTCAGTTAGGAGAGAACACTAAAGAGACATTTACATATGAGTTTACAGAGGAGGAGGTTCTACAGCAGCTGTCTAAAGTAAAGACAAATAAGTCAAAGGGGCCTGATGGGATCCATCCTATATTATTAAAAGAGCTCAGTGATGTAATAGCAAAACCGTTAACAGATTTATTTAACCAATCCTTGTTAACAGGAGTCGTCCCAGAAGACTGGAAATTGGCAAATGTTGTGCCCATTTACAAGAAGGGTAGTAGGGAGGAATCAGGGAACTATAGGCCAGTTAGTCTTACGTCAGTAGTGGGGAAATTAATGGAAACCATGTTAAAGGAAAGGATTGTTGAACATCTAAAAACACATAGATTACAGGATCAGAAACAACATGGGTTTACCTCAGGGAGATCATGCCAAACTAATCTTATTGATTTTTTTGATTGGGTAACAAAAATAATAGACACAGGTGGTGCAGTAGACATTGCTTATTTAGATTTCAGTAAGGCTTTTGATACTGTTCCGCATAGAAGGCTTATCAATAAATTGCAATCTTTGAGCTTGGATTCCAATATTGTTGAATGGATTAGGCAGTGGCTGAGTGACAGACAACAGAGGGTTGTGGTAAATGGAGTTTATTCGGCGCAAGGTCTTGTTACCAGTGGGGTACCTCAGGGGTCAGTACTTGGACCCATTCTCTTTAATATTTTTATTAGTGATATTGCAGAAGGTATTAATGGAAAAGTATGTATTTTTGCTGATGACACACAAATTTGCAACAGGGTTGTCGTTCCTGGAGGGATCAGCCAAATGACAAATGATTTAGGTAAACTAAAAAAATGGTCGGAGTTGTGGCAATTGAGTTTTAATGTGGATAAGTGCAAGATAATGCACCTGGGACGTAAAAACCCAAGGGCTGAATATAGAATATTTGATACAGTCCTAACCTCAACATCTGAGGGTTGGGATTTAGGGGTCATTATTTCAGAGGATCTAAGGGTAAGTAGTCAATGTAATAGAGCAGCAAGAAATGCTAGCAGAATGCTTGGTTGTGTAGGGAGAGGTATTAGCAGTAGGAAAAGGGAAGTGCTCATGCCACTGTACAGAGCACTGGTGAGACCTCACTTGGAGTACTGTGTGCAGTACTGGAGACCGTATCTCCAGAAGGATATAGACATCTTAGAGAGAGTTCAGAGAAGGGCTACTAAAATGGTGTACGGCTTGAAGGAGAAAAGTTACCAGGAAAGGCTTAATGATCTTAACATGTACAGCTTGGAAAAAAGACGAGACAGAGGAGATATGATAGAAACATTTAAATACGTAAAGGGAATCCACAAGGTAGAGGAAGGGAGTATATTTAAAAACGGAAACAAAGTAGCAAAACAAGAGGACATAGTCTTAGATTAGAGGGGCAAAGGTTTAAAAGTAACATCAGGAAGCATTATTTTACTGAGCGGGAGGTGGATACATGGAACAGTCTTCCAGTAGAAGTGGTAGAGGCCAAAACAGTAATTGAATTTAAGCAAGCATGGGATAGGCATAAGGCTATCCTAAACAAAAGATAAATCCAGGTCAAGTATCCATGTAATTGGGCAGACTAGATGGGCCGAAAGGTTCTTATCTGCCGACATTTTTTCTATGTTTCTATGTTTAAATCTGTTACAGTAACTGACTGCTGCTCATCACAGCGCTCAGAGTTTCAGTAAAACTAGTAAATAATATTTTTATATGTAAGAGGTTATAACAATATTATTTCCTTGTTTTACTGAAACTCTGAGCGCTGTTAGTCAGTTACTGTAACAACTGAGCCTGATACATTGTACTGAGAGATAATGTAACAAGCAGCCGATCTCAGTGCTCACAGCCACTGGATTTAAAGGGCTGAAAAAAAGGATTATCTCTGTATAATGTTTAGAACATCCTCCTGCATTAATTAATACCCCTCTCTGTATAATGTATACAACATCCACCTGCATTAATTAATACCCCTCTCTGAATAATATATAGAACATCCTTCTGAATTAATTAATGTCCCTCTCTGTTAGAACATCCTCCTCAATTTATACCTTTCTCTGTATAATGTATATAACATCCTCCTGCATTAATACCCCTCTCTGTATAATGTATAGAACATCCTCCTGCATTAATTAATGTCTTTCTCTGTATAGAACATCCTACTGCATTGGCATGTGGAGGGTGCAGAACTTCGGATGTTGCGATATTGCGCTCTTCATTGCTGGTCTCCTTCACTCATCAATGTAATATCACAAAAAGGACTGAAACTAAAATGTAGTGCATGTAATTTTAGTTTCTTTCATTTTTTGTACTGAGCAGTTTCGTTTCTCTTGAGTCATACTAAAACTAAATTATCCCAAAATTCTGACCAAATCGTTTTAGTACTAAAACGAATGCACATGTCTATTGGATACTGTTACTCCACAAAGATAGCACAGATACAGACGGACAGACAATGTATATATTATACAAGAATCAGGGCAGGACTTCAACTGGACTCTGGAAGCACGCAGAACTGGATGCCTTGCGATTAGGACTCACAACCAGTTAAACGAACATAAGACATGAATCATAAGGCTGAACATAAACCTGAACAAGAGAGACAAGAACCATAAAGGCAACACATACACAAGAACGAGAAGTACCAGGCAAAAGTACACATGGGATAATCAAGAGAGTAGTCAGAAGGGATAGCCGGGTCGAAACGTGATCAGGGTCCTCGAACAGAAACGGGTCAGCAACAGATTAATCAGGAACAAGACTCCACCAAACTAGACACCACGACAGTCCAAGGAGCACCTTCTCTCAGCCTCTTTTAAAGGCTGATGGCTCCTTGGACTTATGCTTGGCTCCGCCCCCTCAGATGCCGTTTTGCCAGCCCTTACTACTGGCAACAGGCTAGCCAGCGATGCCACCTGGTGCCCTGACCCCCCAGGGAGCGCTGCGGGGGCCATGGATGTGACACCCATTTACTATTCACATCCTGTGAGTTTATTTTAAGCAGGGGCTTTTGAGTTGAATTTTTCTGCACTATTGGTTTTTGTAATTTACTTTACAGATACCTGCTTTTATCATCTTGTCTGCCTCAGACATGCAAGGGTTAAGTAAAGGTTTCTCCTGTGCTGGCTGTCTGTGCTGCGAGTGAGTATTCTGGAGCTCTATCACTGTCAGATTTTCGTGTAGGGGTCGGGAAGGATTACACATACTGTAGCTTTGCGATGTTGCTCTCTTCATGGCTGGTCTCATTCACTCATCATTGTAATATTACAAAAAGGACTGAAACTAAAATGTAATGCATTTTCCTTTAGTTTCTTTCGTATCTCGAGTCAAACGAAAACTAAATTATCCCAAAATTCAGACTAAATCGTTTTAGTACTAAAACGAATGCACATGTCTACTGTGCGGCGCGCGTACTTACGTGGAGGACTGACAGCGGGTGATGGTCCTCTTCCCACAGGATGCCACAATGGGTTACGGAATACTGGTAAAGACAAAAGTACAATACTTAGCTGGATAAAGGTTCGTTCTCTCCCTCTACCCCCTCTCCCTTTATGCCTTGTGTGTTTGTTCTGTAGGTACTCACTGGAAAGGACCCCAGACATACCAATTATAAGCGGTTGCCTGGGTACAGTGCCTCATGAGTGTAATGGTCGGGTGTTTTCTTTTTTGGGGGAGTATGCAAGTGTTATGCTGCCGGCGGGGGAGGAGGGCCCATACAACATTTTGAAATGGGGCCCTGTGATTTCTAGTTACTCCCCTGGTACACAGGGCCAAAAACACAAATCCAGCATTGTAATTTCATATTCATACATCAAATATCAGAATTTTCACGTATACGTAAAATCACAAAAAAGAAGAGCTATGGCAAAATGCATGTATGAGCCTTGAAAATACGCAAAGCCTATACACATTGCATGAAAAAACGACTAGATCAATCAATGTATTTCTGTGCACAGTAGCACATGCAAGCACATTATTATTATACAGGATTTATATAGCGCCAACAGTTTGCGCAGCGCTTTACAACATAACACGTTTGGCTATGACACGCCGGATGTGCCTCAATTGCTCCTCCCCGCCCGTCTTCAGGTCATACCAGCGCTTCCGCAGCTGGTCGTTACTTCAGTCAAACATTTCCAGGAGGGTGGTGCGGACCTTTGCAAGGATACGGTCCTTGCGGACATTGTTCTTCCTGCCATAAGGGCCCTTACGGCAGTCATAGTCACGCTTCTTGAAGATGAGAACCAGCTCCACCATCTCCTCAAATGCCAGGTTGCTGGCCCGCTTCTTCCTGGGTGTCTGGGGTGGAAGGGGATGACGTGTCCAACTAGGACGGAGTTTGAGCCATGATGGGATGGGTTTTTTTTCTGGTCTGTCCAAAAAAATTCTCAAACTCTACAGTGGCTCTGTAAAGTTTATGCCAGGCCGTAATGGAGACGTACATACGCGAACGTAAATGATCCAACGACAGAATTATCGTAGCGACAGAAATATCGGATCATTGGAAATAACATGGGCAGTCAGATTTTCTAACTGACAGGATCAGGACGCTGGACAGCAACAGTGCTATCCAGCGTGCTGATGGTTAGAAAATTGTAATGTATATACGTTTAACGGGCGGCTGCACGGACTTTATCCAAAGTTCCAATGTGAAACATCGGGACTGGATAGATTGACTATCCGAAAGTTAAAAAAAAAAAATAATATTCGAAATCTATCCATAGTCCCGATGTTTGACATGGGGATGTCGGATAGAGTAAATTCTGGAGTTAACCCCTATTTGCCAGCCACCAATGGAGGAGATGGGGTTCAGTGGAACCCCCTATCTCCCGATCCGTGGCACCTAGGGGTTATTGTTTTGTATTGGATCGGCCAGAGCATGACCATGTTAAAAATTAAAATTAAATAAATTTAAAAACAAGAGTTTTGTTTTGCTAATGCAGCAATATTGTTCCCATTTCAATTAGAATGTGACCAATGATGCTGCACTAAGGATTTTTGTATGGGTTGCGTTTGTTAAAAATTGTGTAATTTTTCACCCAAAAAATGTATGTAACAAGTCCATCTAATTTTTTTAACAAGCTCAATACATAGAAAATGTAACTAACTGCTCGCATGTTAAAAGCTGAATTTTTTTTTTTTTTTTTTTAAAAAAAAGGTGTTTGTAAAGTTTAGAATTCAAATTTTATTGCATCTTCAGTTATATGTATATGTATCTCTGTCTCTTATAAACACAGATGTATACATTACATTATACCGCAGAGAGGTGCTTCCCTGCAGTCTGTGGATTCATATGCTGCATTATTTTTATTTATTTTTTTTGTTTTAAATCATTTTAGTTTTTCTGGTTTTTTTTCCTTCGTTTGATAATTTTGTAGCTTTGTTCAGCTTTTTTTCCCATTTTAAAACCTTTTATTCTGGATTTTTATTTTTAAAGTCAGACCATTTGGGTCGGTTGTGTTTTTTAAATCGTTTTGTTCATTTTTTGTCCCTTTCATACCATTTTAATATGATTAAATAAAGTTGTGCAATGCATAAGAAAAACAGGATCTTTAATAAAAGATAAGACGGTAATTCTGCCGATTGACAGAATTATTGGAGCATTGGAAATGATACAAAATTTACAGAATCAGCGATAAATATGTCTGAAATCACGAATAGAGCGAAAATAAATTTTTATTTGACACATTTCAATTTTCAAGTTTTCGAAAATTTTTCGTTTTGGCTCGGAAAACTTTTCGGATCTGCCATTTTCGGATCCGTTGCGGAAAATTCGGGCGAATCCAAAGAAATTTCGTGAAAATTCTGAAACCCGAAACGCACATCCCTAATTGCCACTGACAAGTGTAGCTTGGGTGAAATTCTGGTCTGGGGGTTTCTCCATTCTATGCACCCCACAAGGTGCAGGGAGGAGTCATTGGGAAGGCCAACATCCAGCCTTTTCAATCATGCCAAGCTGGACCATGCAATGAAGGCTTTTACATTCTTCCATTGCACATAGAATCCCCCCAGGGAATAACCTATTCATTTGCCTGTCAGGCATAGCATGAATTATTTCCTAATGTTAGAGTTTAATCCAAATGAGCCGATTTGGAGATCATTTAAATCTATGGAAACCCCAGCCTTGATCACTGCTGCAGTATAAGGCCGTGTCAGACGAGCGCACTTAGGGCGCTTGTACATCTACACTTACTGGCGCCTGTCGCAGCCAAGTGATGCTGCGATGGGCACCGGTCACACGCTTGTGCACGCACACGAACACCAAGCGTCTGTGTAGCGAATCTATTGATCCGCTAAAAAGTGTGTCAACTGAGCTGCAAAGCGCCATCCTCCAGAAGATGGTGATTTGTACAGCTGAGCGCACTCAGTGGCAGCAGACAGTAGAAGGAACGTCCGCTCTCATGGACGTTCCTTCCACTCTGCAGTGCGCTCTTCTGACACGAGCCTAATCCTTGGATCCTTCATATTCAAGGAGCTGCCGTGTGATCAGAGCTGCTGCAAACAGTTCTAGGAGTCGGTGCACTGTTCTTAGATTCTGGTGCTGTGGTTAGGAGCGGATCTAACCAGCTCTGAATCAGTGACTCGTGTGCAGAGCCGGCGGCAGCTGCTGACGTCACACAGAAGGATCACATTACCAGATCTTCTCTGTGCTGTGTTAAGCCAGAGAATCCTTTCAAATGATTTAGTTCCACTTGAACAGATTCATTCAGTTCAGTGACAAACCGTTTATGAACTCATTTATCACGAGAGTTTGAAATTTCCAACCAGAGGAGCTACAAAAGACTCACCTAGCTGCCGTAGAGTTGGGCCAGGTGGGCCATCCGGGCAAAGGCTGTCAGGGTGGTGGGCTGGGAGTAGTGGTGGGGTGGGTGCTCGGCCGGCCGCTCGAAGGCGGGATGCTCGCCAGTGGGCCAGGAGTATTGGTGGGGTGGGTGCCTGTCCGGCCGCCTGGCGGCAGGCCGCTCGCCAGTGGGCCGCTCGACGGCGGGCTGCCCGGCTGCGGGCCTGGAGTATTGGTGGGGTGGGTGCCTGTCCGGTCACATGGCGGTGGGCCGCTCTGCGGCGGGCCGCTCTAGAAAGAGCACTGGTGGGGGGATTCAGGGGCGGGAAATTAGTGAGGGAGTGAGATGCGGGGGTACCAGTTTCCATCTCACTTGATGGACATTCTGCAAGGAGAAAGGAAATTTAATAGCACGACAATTTAACCAATTCACAGTAATTGACAGTGTTGATACTTAACATTTTTAATTTGTCCTTATGAGGAGGATTATTTTTCACTGTAGTTTGGAGTTCGTGGTGCAAGCGATTTAGGCCCAGGATTCCATCAGGCAAAATATCAAAGTAAACAAGAGGTAGGAGACCTTTGTGTGTGGTCAAGTTTGCTTTGATGCAAGAACATAGACAGGGTTATGCAAAGAATCGAAAAGTCACCGCACTTTCAGTGACTTTTTGTTCAAGTTGGCGACCCTGCAGTGTATTCAGCAAGCACCACAGGGCCGTCGAAGTGAAGGGAAAAGCCGCCGAAGACTCTGCAAACCCGGCGAATGCACGCCAAAAAATCTGGATTAAACCCGAACACGGAGAAACCCGAGCAGCAGCCAATCAGATGCTGGAAAAACCCAACAGCAGACGAATGGAGTGAAAGAAAAAAGTACGCTTGAATGTTTGAAAAGTGAAATGCTGTTTGCAAAGAAACTACTGAGCGAAAATGTCTGAAATTTACATGATCCAAGGAATGAGAATATAAAAGGGCGGTTACAGAATAAGCAAAAAAATCCTGAAAATATCCATTGAGACTTTTTACTGCAGAATATTATAATCAACGGTTTATTAGATATTGAATTAAAATGGGAATATTTTTAACATTGAAGCCTATGGGATTCGCCTGAAAAAATCTGCCGCATGAAGCCACCGAATGGCAGGGCAATCTGGTAACTTTTCACTGCTCGTTTTTGCTCTCTGAAAAGACGAAGCTATGGGGATTCACTGCCCTCGAACAGGCAACGTATGTGCAGGCAGTTCGCCAACATTTGGTGAACTGCCTGCTCAGGTTACCTTTCTTGGCCATTCGGCTATCCAGAGAGCAGGCAGTTCACCAAATGATGGCAAATTGCCTGCACATACGTTGCCTGTTCGAGGGCAGTGAATCCCCATAGCTTCATCTATTCAGAGCAAAAACCAGTAGTGAAAAGTTGCCAGATTGCCCTGTCATTCGGTGGCTTCATGCGGCAGATTTATTCAGGCGAATCCCATAGGCTTCAAGGTTAAATATATTCTGGTTTTAATTCATTATCTAATAAACCAATCATAATATTCTGCAGTAAAGAGTCCAGTTTTTTTTGGATATTTTAAGCATTTTTGGGGATTTAAAATGCCTTTATTCTTAACCTTTAATTTTTTCTGTAACAGCCATTTTTATGATCATTCCTTGGACCTCATGTAAATTTCAGACATTTTCTCAGTACTTCATTTGCAAACAGCGTTTCACTTTTTCAAACATTCATGCGAACTGTTTTTCTAATTTATTCACCTCGTTCGTCTGCTATGTCGGCTTTACGGTGGGTTTATCCAGATGTTTCTGCGGGTTTGGTGAGCATTCGGTGACTTTTCCCTGCATGTCGGCAGCCCTGTGGTGCTTGAATACACTGCAGGTTCACCGAAATCGGATTGAATTGAAGAGAACGAAAAGTCACCGAACGTGAATAACCCTGAATGTTTTATTGCTGCTTTTCCCACGGAGACAGCACAGAGTTACTGCAGCAGTATTATTCGCTTTATTATTGGAAAGTGACCAATACTGCAAGTTTACATATTGCCACATCATGTTCTGTTATTGAAAGGCCAGACTCCAGGCTGGAATAAGTGACAGGGGGTCATGTAAGATATTGACAGACATGCAAACCAGTCCCATGTGAAAAGATACGTTGGACTGTAGGTACATGGACCTAGGAGGTGCACTCGGGAGGTGCAGGCTTTCCCCTGCCAGCTCCTAAGCTAAAGCCATCTTGCACCTACATTTCTAGGTGCAGGGTGCTGTCTGCAACACACACACAATCCCTGCTCACACAAATGGCATTTTTCTTTCTGTAACAGAGTATATATGGAATTTGCATGCAGTGGTTTCTTTTAAAACACCTTTTGATAGTTAGGTTCTTCTCTTACCTGAACGGTTTCTAGTCTGGTCTTCTCCAGAACTCGTTTCCATCCTCAAGTTAGAGTTGAGAATCTAAGAGGAGGGGGGGGGGGAGAAGAGAAATAATTTATTCTGGGTGTGAGCAAAATAAAAATATTGGGGGGGGGTTGTTACTTTTTTATTGCTTTACTTGTTTAGACTACCCTCTGGACAGACTTGTTGCCAGCTCAGAATCCCTTATCACATATTTGCTTTTCAATGTCCTATCCAAGAGTAACGCGTCGCCGCCATGCCGAGTGAGTAGCTGTGATGGGGAGCTCGCAGCTGACAGAGTGGGCTCATCTTCCCTCTTAGATTGTAAACTCACGTGAGCGATCTAGTGGCACCTTGAAACTTGCTTTGATGGAGCCTTAGGAGTGCATGCAACTGGGAATAGGCAAAGGAGGAAGGGAGATGTCAGTGATCCACCATACCACTCCCACACTGTCAGTGATTGATGGAGTGGGCTGCACATCTCTGCCGGAGGACCGCGACAGCATGCAAGCCGGTTCCTCCGAGTCATGTGTCCGGGTGGCAGGGGGAGGCAAACTCGGACACATGACTCCGAAACAGGATGAACTCACCACCCCGCGCCTCTCCAGATTTTTTCCTCTCGCGCATGCTGGTGGTTTTTTCCCGTCGCACATGCGCATTAGGTCATTTTACAGCGACGGACGCCAAACGTTTATATAATATATAGGGATTGGGGGGGCATACACACAATATCCCTGCGCGCGCACACAATATCCCTGCGCGCGCACACAATATCCCTGCGCGCGCGCACAATATCCCTGCGCGCGCGCACAATATCCCTGCGCTACAATCCTTTCCTTTAACATGGTTTCCATTAATTTCCCCACTACTGACGTAAGACTAACTGGCCTATAGTTCCCTGATTCCTCCCTACTACCCTTCTTGTAAATGGGCACAACATTTGCTAACTTCCAGTCTTCTGGGACGACTCCCGTTAACAAGGATTGGTTAAATAAATCTGTTAATGGTTTTGCTATTACATCACTGAGCTCTTTTAATAATTTAGGGTGGATCCCATCAGGCCCCATTGACTTATTTGTCTTTACTTTAGACAGCTGCTGTAGAACCTCCTCCTCTGTAAACTGATATGTAAATGTCTCTTTAGTGTTCTCTCCTAACTGAGGTCCCTTTCCTTCCTTTTCTTCTGCAAAGACTGAACAAAAATATTCATTGAGGCTGTCAGCGAGACTTTTATCCTCTTCTACATACCTTCCTTCCTTTGTTTTTAATCTAACTAATCCTTGTTTTACTTTTCTTTTCCTCGTTTATGTATCTAAAAAATGTTTTGTCCCCCTTTTTTACTGACTGAGCTATTTTCTCTTCTGCGTGTGCTTTGGAAGCTCTTATAAATTGCTTTGCCTCTTTCTGCCTAATTTTATAGGTTTGCCTGAGTTTTTTTATAATTATTGAATGCTATCTTTTTGTTCTTCACTATTTTGGCCACTTCTGCAGAGTACCACAGTGGTTTCTTCCCTTTTTTGTTTTTGCTAACAAGCTGAATGCAATTTCCTGTGGCCTTCAATAATGCTTCCTTTTAAATAATCCCATTTCTCCTGGACTCCCTTTAAACTCCTCCAGTCTGATAATGACTCCTTCACACAAAATCTCATTTTAGAAAAATCTGTTTTTTTAAAGTCTAAAACTTTCATTCTTGTGTGGTGCGGCTCCATCCCTGTTGTTATATTAAACCATACTGACTGGTGATCACTAGATCCCAAATTTTCACCTACAACAACGTCCGATACCAAACCTCCATTTGTGAGTATTAAATCCAATATGGCCTCTTTACGGGTCGGCTCCTCAACTACTTGTGTTAGAGATAATCCCAGTAGGGAGTTTAGAATATTTGTACTCCTGGTGCACCCAGCTGTTTTGGTTTTCCAGTTCACATCAGGAAGATTAAAGTCCCCCATGATAATAACCTCCCCCTTCATTGCCATTTTGGCTATTTCCTCAACCAGCAGATTATCTAGTTCTTCTGCTTGTCCAGGGGGTCTATAGATCACACCTACACGAGCTACTGTATGATTGCCAAATGTTAGCGTAACCCAAACTGACTCTATGTTCACCTCGCTCACTTTTATTTGGTTCGTTTTTATGTTGTTTTTCACATACAGGGTGTCACGGTGTGCGAGGGGTGTCGAGCCAATATGCAGCGAACACAAAAGGAGGAAAGTCAAGTAAGGGAAATGATAAGGTTTATTTAGAATAAAACAACAAGATAAAGAAATCCGGGTAATCTGAATATAATAAGTAAGAGAAGGGCACAGGAGGCTGGAGGCAGAGAAGGGCACAGGAGGCTGGAAGCAGAGAAGGGCACAGGAGGCTGGAAGCAGAGAAGGGCACAGGAGGCTGGAAGCAGAGAAGGGCACAGGAGGCTGGAAGCAGAGAAGGGCACAGGAGGCTGGAAGCAGAGAAGGGCACAGGAGGCTGGAAGCAGAGAAGGGCACAGGAGGCTGGAAGCAGAGAAGGGCACAGGAGGCTGGAAGCAGAGAAGGGCACAGGAGGCTGGAAGCAGAGAAGGGCACAGGAGGCTGGAAGCAGAGAAGGGCACAGGAGGCTGGAAGCAGAGAAGGGCACAGGAGGCAAACAAATTAATGATAGGAGTCTCTTGGCAGTAGTTGAATCTTTGGGTGGAAGGTAAGTCTTTAGTAAAAGGGTAAACTTGTTTATAAAGGTGGATTCCTGAAGTTGCAGGGTAGACTTGATATTAAAGGTGGATTCCTGAAGTTGCAGGGTAGACTTGATATTAAAGGTGGATTCCTGAAGTTGCAGGGTAGACTTGATATTAAAGGTGGATTCCTGAAGTTGCAGGGTAGACTTGATATTAAAGGTGGATTCCTGAAGTTGCAGGGTAGACTTGATATTAAAGGTGGATTCCTGAAGTTGCAGGGTAGACTGGATATAAAGGTGGATTCCTGAAGTTGCAGGGTAGACTGGATATAAAGGTGGATTCCTGAAGTTGCAGGGTAGACTTGATATTTAAAGGTGGATTCCTGAAGTTGCAGGGTAGACTTGATATTAAAGGTGGATTCCTGAAGTTGCAGGGTAGACTTGATATTAAAGGTGGATTCCTGAAGTTGCAGGGTAGACTGGATATAAAGGTGGATTCCTGAAGTTGCAGGGAAGACTGGATATAAAGGTGGATTCCTGAAGTTGCAGGGTAGACTTGATATAAGTACAGACCTGGATAAATAGGATGCCGGCCTAGCAGGAGATGAAGCCTGGCAAGTGTCACGGTCTGAGGTTCTGGTCGTAGCCGTTAGATCTGGGAGAGCTTCCTGGTACACACCTTGGCTGAAGAATGGTCTTGTAATAATGAAGCAAGGATAGATGGGAGAGTAATCATTATAAAGGAATTCAGGCTTGCTTCATTACAGGTGTGGTAGAAGTTGATTAGGATCAAGGGCAGCAAGAGAAGGGGACTCCCAGAGGCCAAGGTGGAATTTGTAGTGATATGTATGAATACATATGTTGATGTTAGTAGGTCAATGGTTCTTACCAGCTCGGGCACGGTGTCTATGGCGCCGTTTAGGAGGGCTACGGGTTGGCACATGACAGTTCCCCCCCCGCAAAGGACGCTCTCTGAGCGGACAAGACTTGTTCTTCAATTTCGGGAATTACGGCGCTATGTGACGTTTCCATGCAATCCAGAGTGGTTGAACCAGAGTCGATATTAGTCTGTAGAACATCCGATGACAGTTCAGAGTAGATTAGACAGGGACTAATGGAACCCCCATCGGAATCTGACATCGGAGGCAATATGGATGTATGTCCCGGTTTAGATTTTTGTAAATTCCTACAAGGTAAGTGAAGATTGTGGATATTGACGATTGGAAAGTCTATCTTCGATATTAGGAGTCTTCTAGACGAACTCACAGTGCAGGATGACTGACCAGTGTCAATAGGGGTGATATAGATAGCAGGGTTCAAAGGAGTTGCTGTGGAGTCTTTCAGGAGAACAGATAGGTTCTCTGCTTTTATCTCCAATTCTGTATGACGACTCTGGATGGTTTGAACAGCTTGGGTTAGGGTCATAACTTGTCCTAGAATGCACTGCAGGGTAGACGGAAGATCCAAGACTTGATCTTTTGGAAGGTTGGCACCTGCGAGGGTTTTTGGTAGTGGCATCTCTATAGCCTTTTCAGCTATTAGCGCCTGAGGTGTAGACTTGGCTGTGGGAGTAATACAGGAACCAGCAACCGTTTCAATGGCGGAACCGGCAAGGTTGTCAATGGCGGAACCGGCAAGGTTGTCAATGGCGGAACCGGCAAGGTTGTCAATGGCGGAACCGGCAAGGTTGTCAATGGCGGAACCGGCAAGGTTGTCAATGGCGGAACCGGCAAGGTTGTCAATGGCGGAACCGGCAAGGTTGTCAATGGCGGAACCGGCAATGTTGTCAATGGCGGAACCGACAAAGTTGTCAATGGCGGAACCGGCAATGTTGTCAATGGAGGACTCAGCAGTCATTTCAATGGAGGACTCAGCAGTCATTTCAATGGAGGACTCAGCAGTCATTTCAATGGAGGACTCAGCAGTCATTTCAATGGAGGACTCAGCAGTCATTTCAATGGAGGACTCAGCAGTCATTTCAATGGAGGACTCAGCAGTCATTTCAATGGAGGACTCAGCAGTCATTTCAATGGAGGACTCAGCAGTCATTTCAATGGAGGACTCAGCAGTCATTTCAATGGAGGACTCAGCAGTCATTTCAATGGAGGACTCAGCAGTCATTTCAATGGAGGACTCAGCAGTCATTTCAATGGAGGACTCAGCAGTCATTTCAATGGAGGACTCAGCAGTCATTTCAATGGAGGACTCAGCAGTCATTTCAATGGAGGACTCAGCAGTCATTTCAATGGAGGACTCAGCAGTCATTTCAATGGAGGACTCAGCAGTCATTTCAATGGAGGACTCAGCAGTCATTTCAATGGAGGACTCAGCAGTCATTTCAATAGAGGATTCATTAGTCATTTCAATAAAGGACTCAGCAGTCATTTCAATAGAGGACTGAGTATTCATTTCAATAGAGGGTTCAGTAGACTGAGTAGTTATTTCAATAAAGGACTCGGCAGACTCACGAGTAGGGAACCCGGCAGCAGCATCACGAGTAGGGAACCCGGCAGCAGCATCACGAGTAGGGAACCCGGCAGCAGCATCACGAGTAGGGAACCCGGCAGCAGCATCACGATTAGGGAACCCGGCAGCAGCATCACGAGTAGGGAACCCGGCAGCAGCATCACGAGTAGGGAACCCGGCAGCAGCATCACGAGTAGGGAACCCGGCAGCAGCATCACGAGTAGGGAACCCGGCAGCAGCATCACGAGTAGGGAACCCGGCAGCAGCATCACGAGTAGGGAACCCGCAGCAGCATCACGAGTAGGGAACCCGGCAGCAGCATCACGAGTAGGGAACCCGGCAGCAGCATCACGAGTAGGGAACCCGGCAGCAGCATCACGAGTAGGGAACCGGCAGCAGCATCACGAGTAGGGAACCCGGCAGCAGCATCACGAGTAGGGAACCCGGCAGCAGCATCACGAGTAGGGAACCCGGCAGCAGCATCACGAGTAGGGAACCCGGCAGCAGCCTCACGAGTAGGGAACCCGGCAGCAGCCTCACGAGTAGGGAACCCGGCAGCAGCCTCACGAGTAGGGAACCCGGCAGCAGCATCACGAGTAGGGAACCCGCAGCAGCATCACGAGTAGGGAACCCGGCAGCAGCATCACGAGTAGGGAACCCGGCAGCAGCATCACGAGTAGGGAACCCGGCAGCAGCATCACGAGTAGGGAACCCGGCAGCAGCATCACGAGTAGGGAACCCGGCAGCAGCATCACGAGTAGGGAACCCGCAGCAGCATCACGAGTAGGGAACCCGGCAGCAGCATCACGAGTAGGGAACCCGGCAGCAGCATCACGAGTAGGGAACCCGGCAGCAGCCTCACGAGTAGGGAACCCGGCAGCAGCATCACGAGTAGGGAACCCGGCAGCAGCATCACGAGTAGGGAACCCGGCAGCAGCATCACGAGTAGGGAACCCGGCAGCAGCATCACAAGTAGGGAACCCGGCAGCAGCATCACGAGTAGGGAACCCGGCAGCAGCATCACGAGTAGGGAACCCGGCAGCAGCATCACGAGTAGGGAACCCGGCAGCAGTCTCCATAGGCAGGGTAGAAGACGGGACTTCTCGCTTGCTTTGGGTATCAGACTTCTCGCTTGCTTTGGGTATCAGAGACTTCTCGGCTGGGATTAATGAGAGGTAAAGTCCAGGATTTTGCAAGTGCTGGGAGAAGTTTCCAGGAAGGATGGTTAATGACAAGGTCTTGCAATAGAGGTGAGGGTTTCATTTTCTCAGAATTAACCTGCAGAGGGAGTATAGATGGAGTTAACCCTTGGTTGTTTTTCAGCTTCGCTCCAGTCTGTGTTTTAGCCATATAGCCACAATTTTCTTTTCGAATATCAGAAGGATCTTTGTTTCTGAGGGGTCGTATCTTACAGTCCATAGCATAATGTGAACTGGCTCCACAATAATAACATAAGTCAAAGTGCCTCCTTCTTATTCGCTCTTCAGGAGTTAAAGGTTGGCGGTAGATCTTGGGTTTAGTAGCAGGCATCTCTTTTGACTGGTCCTTCAAGCATTGTATTTCATTAGTCACGAGGCTGATTAAGTTGGAAGAAAATGTATTGATCATACAGGTTACTTGGTTCAGAAAGGCTTGTGTTACTGCGGGCTCAGTCAATGGCTTCATTATTCTGTCACGGTGTGCGAGGGGTGTCGAGCCAATATGCAGCGAACACAAAAGGAGGAAAGTCAAGTAAGGGAAATGATAAGGTTTATTTAGAATAAAACAACAAGATAAAGAAATCCGGGTAATCTGAATATAATAAGTAAGAGAAGGGCACAGGAGGCTGGAGGCAGAGAAGGGCACAGGAGGCTGGAGGCAGAGAAGGGCACAGGAGGCTGGAAGCAGAGAAGGGCACAGGAGGCTGGAAGCAGAGAAGGGCACAGGAGGCTGGAAGCAGAGAAGGGCACAGGAGGCTGGAAGCAGAGAAGGGCACAGGAGGCTGGAAGCAGAGAAGGGCACAGGAGGCTGGAGGCAGAGAAGGGCACAGGAGGCTGGAAGCAGAGAAGGGCACAGGAGGCTGGAAGCAGAGAAGGGCACAGGAGGCTGGAAGCAGAGAAGGGCACAGGAGGCTGGAAGCAGAGAAGGGCACAAGAGATAAACAAATTAATGATAGGAGTCTCTTGGCAGTAGTTGAATCTTTGGGTGGAAGGTAAGTCTTTAGTAAAAGGGTAAACTTGTTATAAAGGTGGATTCCTGAAGTTGCAGGGTAGACTTGATATTAAAGGTGGATTCCTGAAGTTGCAGGGTAGACTTGATATTAAAGGTGGATTCCTGAAGTTGCAGGGTAGACTTGATATTAAAGGTGGATTCCTGAAGTTGCAGGGTAGACTTGATATTAAAGGTGGATTCCTGAAGTTGCAGGGTAGACTGGATATAAAGGTGGATTCCTGAAGTTGCAGGGTAGACTGGATATAAAGGTGGATTCCTGAAGTTGCAGGGTAGACTTGATATAAGTACAGACCTGGATAAATAGGATGCCGGCCTAGCAGGAGATGAAGCCTGGCAAGTGTCACGGTCTGAGGTTCTGGTCGTAGCCGTTAGATCTGGGAGAGCTTCCTGGTACACACCTTGGCTGAAGAATGGTCTTGTAATAATGAAGCAAGGATAGATGGGAGAGTAATCATTATAAAGGAATTCAGGCTTGCTTCATTACAGGTGTGGTAGAAGTTGATTAGGATCAAGGGCAGCAAGAGAAGGGGACTCCCAGAGGCCAGAGGTGGAATTTGTAGTGATATGTATGAATACATATGTTGATGTTAGTAGGTCAATGGTTCTTACCAGCTCGGGCACGGTGTCTATGGCGCCGTTTAGGAGGGCTACGGGTTGGCACATGACACAGGGCCATTCCTCCTCCTTTCCTACCTTCTCTTTCTTTTCTATATAAAGAGTACCCCGGTATTGTTATGTCCGAGTTATTTTTCTCACTGAACCATGTCTCAGTAACCGCCACTAAATCTACTTTTTCAGCTGCCATCATTGCCTCTAGTTCATTGATTTTATTGACTAAACTGCGAGCATTTGTAGACACAACTCTGAGCTTGTCATTTTTTACCTCGCATGTTGCTTGCACCCTCCGATTTAGTTTTGGGGGACAATCGGGCAGATTGTTTTTTACCGTTTTGTCCCCCCCCCTCCTTGAACAAAAACATAAACGTGATACAAAAACAGAATAGGCAAGATAGTAGAGGACAGACCTAACAAAGCAACTAAGCTCAATTGGTTTCTGGACCAAAATACTGCTTAGTGCAACACACTTCTAGATAAGGACATACAGTGAGGAATCTGTGTATACCAGCCTGCAGGGGAGGCCTTCAAGCAGAGCTTGGATACTAGACATGTGCACAGCACAAAATTTCGTTTTGAACAAATGGATCAGTTCTAAAATGCAGTTTATTTAGTTACTAAAGAAATTCGTTTTCAGTTCTTTAGTATGAAAACTAATTTCATTCATCCGAAAACCAATGGATACAATTACTATTGTAGTGGCTCCTCAGAGGGCTGAGATCGCTGCTTGTTACAGTATCTCTCACTCTCAGCACAATGTGGGCCATATTACATAGTTGGTGCTAACATAACCAGAGCTGTTGTAAACTTCCCAGAGCCATTATAGCCTATGGAGGTTTTCAGTTTACAACAGCTCTGGTTAAGTTAGCACCAACATTGTAATATTGCCGTGTCAGGCAAAGCTTGAGGTTTGGTATCGGACGTTGTTGTAGGTGAAAATGTGGGATCTAGTGATCACCAATCAGTATGGTTTAATATAAGAACAGGGATGGAGCCGCACCACACAAAAACAAAAGTTTTAGACTTTAAAAAAGCAGATTTTTCTAAAATGAGATTTTGTGTGAAGGAGTCATTATCAGACTGGAGGAGTTTAAAGGGAGTCCAGGAGAAATGGGATTATTTAAAGGAAGCATTATTGAAGGCCACAGGAAATTGCATTCGGCTTGTTAGCAAAAACAAAAAAGGGAAGAAACCACTGTGGTACTCTGCAGAAGTGGCCAAAATAGTGAAGAACAAGAAGATAGCATTCAATAATTATAAAAAAACTCAACGTGAAGAGGATAGGCAAACCTATAAGATTAGGCAGAAAGAGGCAAAGCAATTTATAAGAGCTTCCAAAGCACACGCCGAAGAGAAAATAGCTCAGTCAGTAAAAAAGGGGGACAAAACATTTTTTAGATACATAAACGAGAAAAGAAAAGTAAAACAAGGATTAGTTAGATTAAAAACAAAGGAAGGAAGGTATGTAGAAGAGGATAAAAGTCTCGCTGACAGCCTCAATGAATATTTTTGTTCAGTCTTTGCAGAAGAAAAGGAAGGAAAGGGACCTCAGTTAGGAGAGAACACTAAAGAGACATTTACATATGAGTTTACAGAGGAGGAGGTTCTACAGCAGCTGTCTAAAGTAAAGACAAATAAGTCAAAGGGGCCTGATGGGATCCATCCTATATTATTAAAAGAGCTCAGTGATGTAATAGCAAAACCGTTAACAGATTTATTTAACCAATCCTTGTTAACAGGAGTCGTCCCAGAAGACTGGAAATTGGCAAATGTTGTGCCCATTTACAAGAAGGGTAGTAGGGAGGAATCAGGGAACTATAGGCCAGTTAGTCTTACGTCAGTAGTGGGGAAATTAATGGAAACCATGTTAAAGGAAAGGATTGTTGAACATCTAAAAACACATAGATTACAGGATCAGAAACAACATGGGTTTACCTCAGGGAGATCATGCCAAACTAATCTTATTGATTTTTTTGATTGGGTAACAAAAATAATAGACACAGGTGGTGCAGTAGACATTGCTTATTTAGATTTCAGTAAGGCTTTTGATACTGTTCCGCATAGAAGGCTTATCAATAAATTGCAATCTTTGAGCTTGGATTCCAATATTGTTGAATGGATTAGGCAGTGGCTGAGTGACAGACAACAGAGGGTTGTGGTAAATGGAGTTTATTCGGCGCAAGGTCTTGTTACCAGTGGGGTACCTCAGGGGTCAGTACTTGGACCCATTCTCTTTAATATTTTTATTAGTGATATTGCAGAAGGTATTAATGGAAAAGTATGTATTTTTGCTGATGACACACAAATTTGCAACAGGGTTGTCGTTCCTGGAGGGATCAGCCAAATGACAAATGATTTAGGTAAACTAAAAAAATGGTCGGAGTTGTGGCAATTGAGTTTTAATGTGGATAAGTGCAAGATAATGCACCTGGGACGTAAAAACCCAAGGGCTGAATATAGAATATTTGATACAGTCCTAACCTCAACATCTGAGGGTTGGGATTTAGGGGTCATTATTTCAGAGGATCTAAGGGTAAGTAGTCAATGTAATAGAGCAGCAAGAAATGCTAGCAGAATGCTTGGTTGTGTAGGGAGAGGTATTAGCAGTAGGAAAAGGGAAGTGCTCATGCCACTGTACAGAGCACTGGTGAGACCTCACTTGGAGTACTGTGTGCAGTACTGGAGACCGTATCTCCAGAAGGATATAGACATCTTAGAGAGAGTTCAGAGAAGGGCTACTAAAATGGTGTACGGCTTGAAGGAGAAAAGTTACCAGGAAAGGCTTAATGATCTTAACATGTACAGCTTGGAAAAAAGACGAGACAGAGGAGATATGATAGAAACATTTAAATACGTAAAGGGAATCCACAAGGTAGAGGAAGGGAGTATATTTAAAAACGGAAACAAAGTAGCAAAACAAGAGGACATAGTCTTAGATTAGAGGGGCAAAGGTTTAAAAGTAACATCAGGAAGCATTATTTTACTGAGCGGGAGGTGGATACATGGAACAGTCTTCCAGTAGAAGTGGTAGAGGCCAAAACAGTAATTGAATTTAAGCAAGCATGGGATAGGCATAAGGCTATCCTAAACAAAAGATAAATCCAGGTCAAGTATCCATGTAATTGGGCAGACTAGATGGGCCGAAAGGTTCTTATCTGCCGACATTTTTTCTATGTTTCTATGTTTAAATCTGTTACAGTAACTGACTGCTGCTCATCACAGCGCTCAGAGTTTCAGTAAAACTAGTAAATAATATTTTTATATGTAAGAGGTTATAACAATATTATTTCCTTGTTTTACTGAAACTCTGAGCGCTGTTAGTCAGTTACTGTAACAACTGAGCCTGATACATTGTACTGAGAGATAATGTAACAAGCAGCCGATCTCAGTGCTCACAGCCACTGGATTTAAAGGGCTGAAAAAAAGGATTATCTCTGTATAATGTTTAGAACATCCTCCTGCATTAATTAATACCCCTCTCTGTATAATGTATACAACATCCACCTGCATTAATTAATACCCCTCTCTGAATAATATATAGAACATCCTTCTGAATTAATTAATGTCCCTCTCTGTTAGAACATCCTCCTCAATTTATACCTTTCTCTGTATAATGTATATAACATCCTCCTGCATTAATACCCCTCTCTGTATAATGTATAGAACATCCTCCTGCATTAATTAATGTCTTTCTCTGTATAGAACATCCTACTGCATTGGCATGTGGAGGGTGCAGAACTTCGGATGTTGCGATATTGCGCTCTTCATTGCTGGTCTCCTTCACTCATCAATGTAATATCACAAAAAGGACTGAAACTAAAATGTAGTGCATGTAATTTTAGTTTCTTTCATTTTTTGTACTGAGCAGTTTCGTTTCTCTTGAGTCATACTAAAACTAAATTATCCCAAAATTCTGACCAAATCGTTTTAGTACTAAAACGAATGCACATGTCTATTGGATACTGTTACTCCACAAAGATAGCACAGATACAGACGGACAGACAATGTATATATTATACAAGAATCAGGGCAGGACTTCAACTGGACTCTGGAAGCACGCAGAACTGGATGCCTTGCGATTAGGACTCACAACCAGTTAAACGAACATAAGACATGAATCATAAGGCTGAACATAAACCTGAACAAGAGAGACAAGAACCATAAAGGCAACACATACACAAGAACGAGAAGTACCAGGCAAAAGTACACATGGGATAATCAAGAGAGTAGTCAGAAGGGATAGCCGGGTCGAAACGTGATCAGGGTCCTCGAACAGAAACGGGTCAGCAACAGATTAATCAGGAACAAGACTCCACCAAACTAGACACCACGACAGTCCAAGGAGCACCTTCTCTCAGCCTCTTTTAAAGGCTGATGGCTCCTTGGACTTATGCTTGGCTCCGCCCCCTCAGATGCCGTTTTGCCAGCCCTTACTACTGGCAACAGGCTAGCCAGCGATGCCACCTGGTGCCCTGACCCCCCAGGGAGCGCTGCGGGGGCCATGGATGTGACACCCATTTACTATTCACATCCTGTGAGTTTATTTTAAGCAGGGGCTTTTGAGTTGAATTTTTCTGCACTATTGGTTTTTGTAATTTACTTTACAGATACCTGCTTTTATCATCTTGTCTGCCTCAGACATGCAAGGGTTAAGTAAAGGTTTCTCCTGTGCTGGCTGTCTGTGCTGCGAGTGAGTATTCTGGAGCTCTATCACTGTCAGATTTTCGTGTAGGGGTCGGGAAGGATTACACATACTGTAGCTTTGCGATGTTGCTCTCTTCATGGCTGGTCTCATTCACTCATCATTGTAATATTACAAAAAGGACTGAAACTAAAATGTAATGCATTTTCCTTTAGTTTCTTTCGTATCTCGAGTCAAACGAAAACTAAATTATCCCAAAATTCAGACTAAATCGTTTTAGTACTAAAACGAATGCACATGTCTACTGTGCGGCGCGCGTACTTACGTGGAGGACTGACAGCGGGTGATGGTCCTCTTCCCACAGGATGCCACAATGGGTTACGGAATACTGGTAAAGACAAAAGTACAATACTTAGCTGGATAAAGGTTCGTTCTCTCCCTCTACCCCCTCTCCCTTTATGCCTTGTGTGTTTGTTCTGTAGGTACTCACTGGAAAGGACCCCAGACATACCAATTATAAGCGGTTGCCTGGGTACAGTGCCTCATGAGTGTAATGGTCGGGTGTTTTCTTTTTTGGGGGAGTATGCAAGTGTTATGCTGCCGGCGGGGGAGGAGGGCCCATACAACATTTTGAAATGGGGCCCTGTGATTTCTAGTTACTCCCCTGGTACACAGGGCCAAAAACACAAATCCAGCATTGTAATTTCATATTCATACATCAAATATCAGAATTTTCACGTATACGTAAAATCACAAAAAAGAAGAGCTATGGCAAAATGCATGTATGAGCCTTGAAAATACGCAAAGCCTATACACATTGCATGAAAAAACGACTAGATCAATCAATGTATTTCTGTGCACAGTAGCACATGCAAGCACATTATTATTATACAGGATTTATATAGCGCCAACAGTTTGCGCAGCGCTTTACAACATAACACGTTTGGCTATGACACGCCGGATGTGCCTCAATTGCTCCTCCCCGCCCGTCTTCAGGTCATACCAGCGCTTCCGCAGCTGGTCGTTACTTCAGTCAAACATTTCCAGGAGGGTGGTGCGGACCTTTGCAAGGATACGGTCCTTGCGGACATTGTTCTTCCTGCCATAAGGGCCCTTACGGCAGTCATAGTCACGCTTCTTGAAGATGAGAACCAGCTCCACCATCTCCTCAAATGCCAGGTTGCTGGCCCGCTTCTTCCTGGGTGTCTGGGGTGGAAGGGGATGACGTGTCCAACTAGGACGGAGTTTGAGCCATGATGGGATGGGTTTTTTTTCTGGTCTGTCCAAAAAAATTCTCAAACTCTACAGTGGCTCTGTAAAGTTTATGCCAGGCCGTAATGGAGACGTACATACGCGAACGTAAATGATCCAACGACAGAATTATCGTAGCGACAGAAATATCGGATCATTGGAAATAACATGGGCAGTCAGATTTTCTAACTGACAGGATCAGGACGCTGGACAGCAACAGTGCTATCCAGCGTGCTGATGGTTAGAAAATTGTAATGTATATACGTTTAACGGGCGGCTGCACGGACTTTATCCAAAGTTCCAATGTGAAACATCGGGACTGGATAGATTGACTATCCGAAAGTTAAAAAAAAAAAATAATATTCGAAATCTATCCATAGTCCCGATGTTTGACATGGGGATGTCGGATAGAGTAAATTCTGGAGTTAACCCCTATTTGCCAGCCACCAATGGAGGAGATGGGGTTCAGTGGAACCCCCTATCTCCCGATCCGTGGCACCTAGGGGTTATTGTTTTGTATTGGATCGGCCAGAGCATGACCATGTTAAAAATTAAAATTAAATAAATTTAAAAACAAGAGTTTTGTTTTGCTAATGCAGCAATATTGTTCCCATTTCAATTAGAATGTGACCAATGATGCTGCACTAAGGATTTTTGTATGGGTTGCGTTTGTTAAAAATTGTGTAATTTTTCACCCAAAAAATGTATGTAACAAGTCCATCTAATTTTTTTAACAAGCTCAATACATAGAAAATGTAACTAACTGCTCGCATGTTAAAAGCTGAATTTTTTTTTTTTTTTTTTAAAAAAAAGGTGTTTGTAAAGTTTAGAATTCAAATTTTATTGCATCTTCAGTTATATGTATATGTATCTCTGTCTCTTATAAACACAGATGTATACATTACATTATACCGCAGAGAGGTGCTTCCCTGCAGTCTGTGGATTCATATGCTGCATTATTTTTATTTATTTTTTTTGTTTTAAATCATTTTAGTTTTTCTGGTTTTTTTTCCTTCGTTTGATAATTTTGTAGCTTTGTTCAGCTTTTTTTCCCATTTTAAAACCTTTTATTCTGGATTTTTATTTTTAAAGTCAGACCATTTGGGTCGGTTGTGTTTTTTAAATCGTTTTGTTCATTTTTTGTCCCTTTCATACCATTTTAATATGATTAAATAAAGTTGTGCAATGCATAAGAAAAACAGGATCTTTAATAAAAGATAAGACGGTAATTCTGCCGATTGACAGAATTATTGGAGCATTGGAAATGATACAAAATTTACAGAATCAGCGATAAATATGTCTGAAATCACGAATAGAGCGAAAATAAATTTTTATTTGACACATTTCAATTTTCAAGTTTTCGAAAATTTTTCGTTTTGGCTCGGAAAACTTTTCGGATCTGCCATTTTCGGATCCGTTGCGGAAAATTCGGGCGAATCCAAAGAAATTTCGTGAAAATTCTGAAACCCGAAACGCACATCCCTAATTGCCACTGACAAGTGTAGCTTGGGTGAAATTCTGGTCTGGGGGTTTCTCCATTCTATGCACCCCACAAGGTGCAGGGAGGAGTCATTGGGAAGGCCAACATCCAGCCTTTTCAATCATGCCAAGCTGGACCATGCAATGAAGGCTTTTACATTCTTCCATTGCACATAGAATCCCCCCAGGGAATAACCTATTCATTTGCCTGTCAGGCATAGCATGAATTATTTCCTAATGTTAGAGTTTAATCCAAATGAGCCGATTTGGAGATCATTTAAATCTATGGAAACCCCAGCCTTGATCACTGCTGCAGTATAAGGCCGTGTCAGACGAGCGCACTTAGGGCGCTTGTACATCTACACTTACTGGCGCCTGTCGCAGCCAAGTGATGCTGCGATGGGCACCGGTCACACGCTTGTGCACGCACACGAACACCAAGCGTCTGTGTAGCGAATCTATTGATCCGCTAAAAAGTGTGTCAACTGAGCTGCAAAGCGCCATCCTCCAGAAGATGGTGATTTGTACAGCTGAGCGCACTCAGTGGCAGCAGACAGTAGAAGGAACGTCCGCTCTCATGGACGTTCCTTCCACTCTGCAGTGCGCTCTTCTGACACGAGCCTAATCCTTGGATCCTTCATATTCAAGGAGCTGCCGTGTGATCAGAGCTGCTGCAAACAGTTCTAGGAGTCGGTGCACTGTTCTTAGATTCTGGTGCTGTGGTTAGGAGCGGATCTAACCAGCTCTGAATCAGTGACTCGTGTGCAGAGCCGGCGGCAGCTGCTGACGTCACACAGAAGGATCACATTACCAGATCTTCTCTGTGCTGTGTTAAGCCAGAGAATCCTTTCAAATGATTTAGTTCCACTTGAACAGATTCATTCAGTTCAGTGACAAACCGTTTATGAACTCATTTATCACGAGAGTTTGAAATTTCCAACCAGAGGAGCTACAAAAGACTCACCTAGCTGCCGTAGAGTTGGGCCAGGTGGGCCATCCGGGCAAAGGCTGTCAGGGTGGTGGGCTGGGAGTAGTGGTGGGGTGGGTGCTCGGCCGGCCGCTCGAAGGCGGGATGCTCGCCAGTGGGCCAGGAGTATTGGTGGGGTGGGTGCCTGTCCGGCCGCCTGGCGGCAGGCCGCTCGCCAGTGGGCCGCTCGACGGCGGGCTGCCCGGCTGCGGGCCAGGAGTATTGGTGGGGTGGGTGCCTGTCCGGTCACATGGCGGTGGGCCGCTCGGAGGAGGGCCGCTCTAGAAAGAGCACTGGTGGGGGGATTCAGGGGCGGGAAATTAGTGAGGGAGTGGGATGCGGGGGTACCAGTTTCCATCTCACTTGATGGACATTCTGCAAGGAGAAAGGAAATTTAATAGCACGACAATTTAACCAATTCACAGTAATTGACAGTGTTGATACTTAACATTTTTAATTTGTCCTTATGAGGAGGATTATTTTTCACTGTAGTTTGGAGTTCGTGGTGCAAGCGATTTAGGCCCAGGATTCCATCAGGCAAAATATCAAAGTAAACAAGAGGTAGGAGACCTTTGTGTGTGGTCAAGTTTGCTTTGATGCAAGAACATAGACAGGGTTATGCAAAGAATCGAAAAGTCACCGCACTTTCAGTGACTTTTTGTTCAAGTTGGCGACCCTGCAGTGTATTCAGCAAGCACCACAGGGCCGTCGAAGTGAAGGGAAAAGCCGCCGAAGACTCTGCAAACCCGGCGAATGCACGCCAAAAAATCTGGATTAAACCCGAACACGGAGAAACCCGAGCAGCAGCCAATCAGATGCTGGAAAAACCCAACAGCAGACGAATGGAGTGAAAGAAAAAAGTACGCTTGAATGTTTGAAAAGTGAAATGCTGTTTGCAAAGAAACTACTGAGCGAAAATGTCTGAAATTTACATGATCCAAGGAATGAGAATATAAAAGGGCGGTTACAGAATAAGCAAAAAAATCCTGAAAATATCCATTGAGACTTTTTACTGCAGAATATTATAATCAACGGTTTATTAGATATTGAATTAAAATGGGAATATTTTTAACATTGAAGCCTATGGGATTCGCCTGAAAAAATCTGCCGCATGAAGCCACCGAATGGCAGGGCAATCTGGTAACTTTTCACTGCTCGTTTTTGCTCTCTGAAAAGACGAAGCTATGGGGATTCACTGCCCTCGAACAGGCAACGTATGTGCAGGCAGTTCGCCAACATTTGGTGAACTGCCTGCTCAGGTTACCTTTCTTGGCCATTCGGCTATCCAGAGAGCAGGCAGTTCACCAAATGATGGCAAATTGCCTGCACATACGTTGCCTGTTCGAGGGCAGTGAATCCCCATAGCTTCATCTATTCAGAGCAAAAACCAGTAGTGAAAAGTTGCCAGATTGCCCTGTCATTCGGTGGCTTCATGCGGCAGATTTATTCAGGCGAATCCCATAGGCTTCAAGGTTAAATATATTCTGGTTTTAATTCATTATCTAATAAACCAATCATAATATTCTGCAGTAAAGAGTCCAGTTTTTTTTGGATATTTTAAGCATTTTTGGGGATTTAAAATGCCTTTATTCTTAACCTTTAATTTTTTCTGTAACAGCCATTTTTATGATCATTCCTTGGACCTCATGTAAATTTCAGACATTTTCTCAGTACTTCATTTGCAAACAGCGTTTCACTTTTTCAAACATTCATGCGAACTGTTTTTCTAATTTATTCACCTCGTTCGTCTGCTATGTCGGCTTTACGGTGGGTTTATCCAGATGTTTCTGCGGGTTTGGTGAGCATTCGGTGACTTTTCCCTGCATGTCGGCAGCCCTGTGGTGCTTGAATACACTGCAGGTTCACCGAAATCGGATTGAATTGAAGAGAACGAAAAGTCACCGAACGTGAATAACCCTGAATGTTTTATTGCTGCTTTTCCCACGGAGACAGCACAGAGTTACTGCAGCAGTATTATTCGCTTTATTATTGGAAAGTGACCAATACTGCAAGTTTACATATTGCCACATCATGTTCTGTTATTGAAAGGCCAGACTCCAGGCTGGAATAAGTGACAGGGGGTCATGTAAGATATTGACAGACATGCAAACCAGTCCCATGTGAAAAGATACGTTGGACTGTAGGTACATGGACCTAGGAGGTGCACTCGGGAGGTGCAGGCTTTCCCCTGCCAGCTCCTAAGCTAAAGCCATCTTGCACCTACATTTCTAGGTGCAGGGTGCTGTCTGCAACACACACACAATCCCTGCTCACACAAATGGCATTTTTCTTTCTGTAACAGAGTATATATGGAATTTGCATGCAGTGGTTTCTTTTAAAACACCTTTTGATAGTTAGGTTCTTCTCTTACCTGAACGGTTTCTAGTCTGGTCTTCTCCAGAACTCGTTTCCATCCTCAAGTTAGAGTTGAGAATCTAAGAGGAGGGGGGGGGGGAGAAGAGAAATAATTTATTCTGGGTGTGAGCAAAATAAAAATATTGGGGGGGGGTTGTTACTTTTTTATTGCTTTACTTGTTTAGACTACCCTCTGGACAGACTTGTTGCCAGCTCAGAATCCCTTATCACATATTTGCTTTTCAATGTCCTATCCAAGAGTAACGCGTCGCCGCCATGCCGAGTGAGTAGCTGTGATGGGGAGCTCGCAGCTGACAGAGTGGGCTCATCTTCCCTCTTAGATTGTAAGCTCACGTGAGCGATCTAGTGGCACCTTGAAACTTGCTTTGATGGAGCCTTAGGAGTGCATGCAACTGGGAATAGGCAAAGGAGGAAGGGAGATGTCAGTGATCCACCACACCACTCCCACACTGTCAGTGATTGATGGAGTGGGCTGCACATCTCTGCCGGAGGACCGCGACAGCATGCAAGCCGGTTCCTCTGAGTCATGTGTCCGGGTGGCAGGGGGAGGCAAACTCGGACACATGACTCCGAAACAGGATGAACTCACCACCCCGCGCCTCTCCAGATTTTTTTCTCTCGCGCATGCTGGTGGTTTTTTCCCGTCGCACATGCGCATTAGGTCATTTTACAGCGGACGCCAAACGTTTATATAATATATAGGGATTGGGGGGGCATACACACAATATCCCTGCGCGCGCGCACAATATCCCTGCGCGCGCGCGCACAATATCCCTGCGCGCGCGCGCATAATATCCCTGCGCGCGCGCACAATATCCCTGCGCAACAATCCTTTCCTTTAACATGGTTTCCATTAATTTCCCCACTACTGACGTAAGACTAACTGGCCTATAGTTCCCTGATTCCTCCCTACTACCCTTCTTGTAAATGGGCACAACATTTGCTAACTTCCAGTCTTCTGGGACGACTCCCGTTAACAAGGATTGGTTAAATAAATCTGTTAATGGTTTAGCTATTACATCACTGAGCTCTTTTAATAATTTAGGGTGGATCCCATCAGGCCCCATAGACTTATTTGTCTTTACTTTAGACAGCTGCTGTAGAACCTCCTCCTCTGTAAACTGATATGTAAATGTCTCTTTAGTGTTCTCTCCTAACTGAGGTCCCTTTCCTTCCTTTTCTTCTGCAAAGACTGAACAAAAATATTCATTGAGGCTGTCAGCGAGACTTTTATCCTTTTCTACATACCTTCCTTCCTTTGTTTTTAATCTAACTAATCCTTGTTTTACTTTTCTTTTCTCGTTTATGTATCTAAAAAATGTTTTGTCCCCCTTTTTTACTGACTGAGCTATTTTCTCTTCTGCGTGTGCTTTGGAAGCTCTTATAAATTGCTTTGCCTCTTTCTGCCTAATTTTATAGGTTTGCCTGAGTTTTTTTATAATTATTGAATGCTATCTTTTTGTTCTTCACTATTTTGGCCACTTCTGCAGAGTACCACAGTGGTTTCTTCCCTTTTTTGTTTTTGCTAACAAGCTGAATGCAATTTCCTGTGGCCTTCAATAATGCTTCCTTTAAATAATCCCATTTCTCCTGGACTCCCTTTAAACTCCTCCAGTCTGATAATGACTCCTTCACACAAAATCTCATTTTAGAAAAATCTGTTTTTTTTAAAGTCTAAAACTTTCGTTCTTGTGTGGTGCGGCTCCATCCCTGTTGTTATATTAAACCATACTGACTGGTGATCACTAGATCCCAAATTTTCACCTACAACAACGTCCGATACCAAACCTCCATTTGTGAGTATTAAATCCAATATGGCCTCTTTACGGGTCGGCTCCTCAACTACTTGTGTTAGAGATAATCCCAGTAGGGAGTTTAGAATATTTGTACTCCTGGTGCACCCAGCTGTTTTGGTTTTCCAGTTCACATCAGGAAGATTAAAGTCCCCCATGATAATAACCTCCCCCTTCATTGCCATTTTGGCTATTTCCTCAACCAGCAGATTATCTAGTTCTTCTGCTTGTCCAGGGGGTCTATAGATCACACCTACACGAGCTACTGTATGATTGCCAAATGTTAGCGTAACCCAAACTGACTCTATGTTCACCTCGATCACTTTTATTTGGTTCGTTTTTATGTTGTTTTTCACATACAGGGCCACTCCTCCTCCTTTCCTACCTTCTCTGTCTTTTCTATATAAAGAGTACCCCGGTATTGTTATGTCCCAGTTATTTTTCTCACTGAACCATGTCTCAGTAACCGCCACTAAATCTACTTTTTCAGCTGCCATCATTGCCTCTAGTTCATTGATTTTATTGACTAAACTGCGAGCATTTGTAGACACGACTCTGAGCTTGTCATTTTTTACCTCGCATGTTGCTTGCACCCTCCGATTTAGTTTTGGGGGACAATCGGGCAGATTGTTTTTTACCGTTTTGTCCCCCCCCCTCCTTGAACAAAAACATAAACGTGATACAAAAACAGAATAGGCAAGATAGTAGAGGACAGACCTAACAAAGCAACTAAGCTCAATTGGTTTCTGGACCAAAATACTGCTTAGTGCAACACACTTCTAGATAAGGACATACAGTGAGGAATCTGTATACCAGCCTGCAGGGGAGGCCTTCAAGCAGAGCTTGGATACTGTTACTCCACAAAGATAGCACAGATACAGACGGACAGACAATGTATATATTATACAAGAAGCAGGGCAGGACTTCAACTGGACTCTGGAAGCACGCAGAACTGGATGCCTTGCGATTAGGACTCACAACCAGTTAAACGAACATAAGACATGAATCATAAGGCTGAACATAAACCTGAACAAGAGAGACAAGAACCATAAAGGCAACACATACACAAGAACGAGAAGTACCAGGCAAAAGTACACATGGGATGATCAAGAGAGTAGTCAGAAGGGATAGCCGGGTCGAAACGTGATCAGGGTCAGCAACAGATTAATCAGAAAATATCAGGAACAAGACTCCACCAAACTAGACACCACGACAGTCCAAGGAGCACCTTCTCTCAGCCTCTTTTAAAGGCTGATGGCTCCTTGGACTTATGCTTGGCTCCGCCCCCTCAGATGCCGTTTTGCCAGCCCTTACTACTGGCAACAGGCTAGCCAGCGATGCCACCTGGTGCCCTGACCCCCCAGTGAGCGCTGTGGGGGCCATGGATGTGACACCCATTTACTATTCACATCCTGTGAGTTTATTTTAAGCAGGGGCTTTTGAGTTGAATTTTTCTGCACTATTGGTTTTTGTAATTTACTTTACAGATACCTGCTTTTATCATCTTGTCTGCCTCAGACATGCAAGGGTTAAGTAAAGGTTTCTCCTGTGCTGGCTGTCTGTGCTGCGAGTGAGTATTCTGGAGCTCTATCACGGTCAGATTTTCGGGTAGGGGTCGGGAAGGATTACACATACTGTAGCTTTGCGATGTTGTTCTCTTCATTGCTGGTCTCATTCACTCATCATTGTAATATTACAAAAAGGACTGAAACGAAAATGTAATGCATTTTCCTTTAGTATCTCGAGTCAAACGAAAACTAAATTATCCCAAAATTCAGACTAAATAGTTTTAGTACTAAAACGAATGCACATGTCTACTGTGCGGCGCGCGTACTTACGTGGAGGACTGACAGCGGGTGATGGTCCTCTTCCCACAGGATGCCACAATGGGTTACGGAATACTGGTAAAGAAAAAAGTACAATACTTAGCTGGATAAAGGTTCGTTCTCTCCCTCTACCCCCTCTCCCTTTATGCCTTGTGTGTTTGTTCTGTAGGTACTCACTGGAAAGGACCCCAGACATACCAATTATAAGCTGTTGCCTGGGTACTGTGCCACATGAGTGTAATGGTCGTGTGTTTTCTTTTTTGGGGGAGTATGCAAGTGTTATGCTGCAGGCGGGGGAGGAGGGCACATACAACATTTTGAAATGGGGCCCTGTGATTTCTAGTTACTCCCCTGGTACACAGGGCCAAAAACACAAATCCAGCATTGTAATTTCATATTCATACATTAAATATCAGAATTTTCACGTATACGTAAAATCACAAAAAAGAAGAGCTATGGCAAAATGCATGTATGAGCCTTGAAAATACGCAAAGCCTATACACATTGCATGAAAAAACGACTAGATCAATCAACGTATTTCTGTGCACAGTAGCACATGCAAGCACATTATTATTATACAGGATTTATATAGCGCCAACAGTTTGCGCAGCGCTTTACAACATAACACGTTTGGCTATGACACTCCGGATGTGCCTCAATTGCTCCTCCCCGCCCGTCTTCAGGTCATACCAGCGCTTCCGCAGCTGGTCGTTACTTCAGTCAAACATTTCCAGGAGGGTGGTGCAGACCTTTGCAAGGATACGGTCCTTGCGGACATTGTTCTTCCTGCCATAAGGGCCCTTACGGCAGTCATAGTCACGCTTCTTGAAGATGAGAACCAGCTCCACCATCTCCTCAAATGCCAGGTTGCTGGCCCGCTTCTTCCTGGGTGTCTGGGGTGGAAGGGGATGACGTGTCCGACTAGGACGGAGTTTGAGCCATGATGGGATGGGGTTTTTTTCTGGTCTGTCCAAAAAAATTCTCAAACTCTACAATGGCTCTGTAAAGTTTATGCCAGGCCGTAATGGAGACGTACATACGCGAACGTAAATGATCCGACGACAGAATTATCGTAACGACAGAAATATCGGATCATTGGAAATAACATGGGCAGTCAGATTTTCTAACTGACAGGATCAGGAAGCTGGACAGCAACAGTGCTATCCAGCGTGCTGATGGTTAGAAAATTGTAATGTATATACGTTTAACGGGCGGCTGCACGGACTTTATCCAAAGTTCCAATGTGAAACATCGGGACTGGATAGATTGACTATCCGAAAGTTAAAAAAAAAAAAATATTCGAAATCTATCCATAGTCCCGATGTTTGACATCGGGATGTCGGATAGAGTAAATTCTGGAGTTAACCCCTATTTGCCAGCCACCAATGGAGGAGATGGGGTTCATTGGAACCCCCTATCTCCCGATCTGTGGCACCTAGGGGTTAATGTTTTGTACTGGATCGGCCAGAGCATGACCATGTTAAAAATTAAAATTAAATAAATTTAAAAACAAGAGTTTTGTTTTGCTAATGCAGCAATATTGTTCCCATTTCAATTAGAATGTGACCAATGATGCTGCACTAAGGATTTTTGTATGGGTTGCGTTTGTTAAAAATTGTGTAATTTTTCACCCAAAAAATGTATGTAACAAGTCCATCTAATTTTTTTAACAAGCTCAATACATAGAAAATGTAACTGTAAATGCTCGCATGTTAAAAGCTGAATTTTTTTTTTTTTTTTTTTACAAAAAAAGGTGTTTGTAAAGTTTAGAATTCAAATTTTATTGCATTTTCAGTTATATGTATATGTATCCTGTCTCTTATAAACACAGATGTATAAATTAATTATACCGCAGAGAGGTGCTTCCCTGCAGTGTGTGGATTCATATGCTGCATTATTTTTATTTTTTTTGTTTTAAATCATTTTCGTTTTTCTGTTTTTTTCCTTCGTTTGATAATTTTGTAACTTTGTTCAGCTTTTTTTTCCCATTTTAAAACCTTTTTATTCTGGATTTTTATTTTTAAAGTCAGACCATTTGGGTCGGTTTTGTGTTTTTTAAATCGTTTTGTTCATTTTTTTGTCCCTTTCATACCATTTTAATATGATTAAATAAAGTTGTGCAATGCATAAGAAAAAAAGGATCTTTAATAAAAGATAAGACGGTAATTCTGCCGATTGACAGAATTATTGGATCATTGGAAATGATACAAAATTTACATAATCAGCGATAAATACGATGTCGGAAATCACGAAAAGAGCGAAAATAAATTTTTATTTGACACATTTCAATCTTCAAGTTTTCGAAAAAATTTCGTTTTGGCTCGGAAATTTTTTCGGATCTGCCATTTTCGGATCCGTTGCGGAAAATTCGGGCGAATCCAAAGACATTTCGTGAAAATTCTGAAACCCGAAACGCACATCCCTAATTGCCACTGACAAGTGTAGCTTGGGTGAAATTCTGGTCTGGGGGTTTCTCCATTCTATGCACCCCACAAGGTGCAGGAAGGAGTCATTGGGAAGGCCAACATCCAGCCTTTTCAATCATGCCAAGCTGGACCATGCAATGAAGGCTTTTACATTCTTCCATTGCACATAGAATCCCCCCAGGGAATAACCTATTCATTTGCCTGTCAGGCATAGCATGAATTATTTCCTAATGTTAGAATTTAATCCAAATGAGCCAATTTATAGATCATTTAAATCTATGGAAACCCCAGCCTTGATCACTGCTGCAGTATAAGGCCCGTGTCAGACGAGCACACCTAGTGCGCTTGTACGTCTGCACTTACTGGCGCCTGTCGCAGCCAAGTGATGCTGTGATGGGCATCGGTCACACGCTTGTGCACGCGCACGAACACCAAGCGTCTGTGTAGCGAATCTATTGATCCGCTAAAAAGTGTGTCAACTGAGCTGCAAAGCGCCATCCTCCAGAAGATGGTGATTTGTACAGCTGAGCGCACTCAGTGGCAGCAGACAGTAGAAGGAAGGTCCGCTCTCATGGACGTTCCTTCCACTCTGCAGCGCGCTCTTCTGACACCAGCCTAATCCTTGGATCCTTCTACATTCAAGGAGCTGCTGTGTGATCAGAGCTGGTGCCAACAGTTCTAGGAGTTGGTGCTTTGTTCTCAGATTCTGGTGCTGTGGTTAGGAGCTGATCTAACCAGCTCTGAATCAGTGACTCGTGCAGAGCCAGCGGCAGCTGCTGACATCACACAGAAGCATCACATTACCAGATCTTCTGTGCTGTGTTAAGCCAGAAAATACTTTCAAATGATTTAGTTCCACTTGAACATTCAGTTCAGTGACACACCGTTTCATATGGACTCATTTATCACGAGAGTTTGAAATTTCCAACCAGAGGAGCTACAAAAGACTCACCTAGCTGCCGTAGAGTTGGGCCAGGTGGGCCATCCGGGCAAAGGCTGTCAGGGTGGTGGGCTGGGAGTAGTGGTGCGGTGGGTGCTCGGCCGGCCGCTCGGAGGCGGGATGCTCGCCGGTGGGCCAGGAGTATTGGTGGGGTGGGTGCCTGTCCGGCCACCTGGCGGCAGGAAGCTCGCCAGCGGACCGCTCGCCGGCGGGCTGCCCGGCTTGCGGCCGGGAGTATTGGTGGGGGTGGGTGGGGGGGTGCCTGTCCGGTCACATGGCGGTAGGCCGCTCGGAGGAGGGCCGCTCTAGAAAGAGCACTGGTGGGGGATTCAGGGGCGGGAAATTAGTGAGGGAGTGGGATGCGGGGGTACCAGTTTCCATCTCACTTGATGGACATTCTGCAAGGAGAAAGGAAATTTAATAGCACGACAATTTAACCAATTCACAGTAATTGACAGTGTTTACTTAACATTTTTAATTTGTCCTTATGAGGATTATTTTTCACTGTAGTTTGGAGTTCGTGGTGCAAGCGATTTAGGCCCAGGATTCCATCAGGCAAAATATCAAAGTAAACAAGAGGTAGGAGACCTTTGTGTGTGGTCAAGTTTGCTTTGATGCAAGAACATACACAGGGTTATGCAAAGAATCGAAAAGTCACCGCACTCTCAGTGACTTTTTGTTCAAGTTGGCGACCCTGCAGTGTCTTCAGCAAGCACCACAGGGCCGTCGAAGTGAAGGGAAAAGCCGCCGAAGACTCTGCAAACCCGGCGAATGCACGCCAAAAAATCTGGATTAAACCCGAACACGGAGAAACCCGAGCAGCAGCCAATCAGATGCTGGAAAAACCCAACAGCAGACGAATGGAGTGAAAGAATAAAGTACGCTTGAATGTTTGAAAAGTGAAATGCTGTTTGCAAAGAAACTACTGAGCGAAAATGTCTGAAATTTACATGATCCAAGGAATGAGAATATAAAAGGGCGGTTACAGAATAAGCAAAAAAATCCTGAAAATATCCATTGAGACTTTTTACTGCAGAATATTATAATCAACGGTTTATTAGATCTTGAATTAAAATGGGAATATTTTTAACATTGAAGCCTATGGGATTCGCCTGAATAAATCTGCCGCATGAAGCCACCGAATGGCAGGGCAATCTGGCAACTTTTCACTGCTTGTTTTTGCTCTCTGAATAGACGAAGCTATGGGGATTCGTCAACATTTGGTGAACTGCCTGCTCAGGTTACCTTTCTTGGCCATTCGGCTATCCAGAGAGCAGGCAGTTCAAATGATGGCAAATTGCCTGCACATACGTTGCCTGTTCGAGGGCAGTGAATCCCCATAGCTTCATCTATTCAGAGCAAAAACCAGCAGTGAAAAGTTGCCAGATTGCCCTGCCATTCGGTGGCTTCATGCGGCAGATTTATTCAGGCGAATCCCATAGGCTTCAAGGTTAAATATATTCTGGTTTTAATTCATTATCTAATAAACGAATCATAATATTCTGCAGTAAAGGGTCCAGTTTTTTTTGGATATTTTAAGTATTTTTGGGGATTTAAAATGCCTTTTTTCTTAACCTTTAATTTTTTCTGTAACAGCCATTTTTATGATCATTCCTTGGACCTCATGTAAATTTCAGACGTTTTCTCAGTACTTCATTTGCAAACAGCGTTTCACTTTTTCAAACATTCATGCGAACTGTTTTTCTAATTTATTCACCTCGTTCGTCTGCTATGTCGGCTTTACGGTGGGTTTATCCAGATGTTTCTGCGGGTTTGGTGAGCATTCGGTGACTTTTCCCTGCATGTCGGCAGCCCTGTGGTGCTTGAATACACTGCAGGGTCACCGAAATCGGATTGAATTGAAGATAACGAAATGTCACCGAACGTGAATAACCCTGAATGTTTCATTGCTGCTTTTCCCACGGAGACGGCACAGAGTTACTGCAGCAGTATTATTCGCTTTATTATTGGAAAGTGACCAATACTGCAAGTTTACATATTGCCACATCATGTTCTGTTATTGAAAGGCCAGACTCCAGGCTGGAATAAGTGACAGGGGGTCATGTAAGATATTGACAGACATGCAAACCAGTCCCATGTGAAAAGATACGTTGGACTGTAGGTACATGGACCTAGGAGGTGCACTCGGGAGGTGCAGGCTTTCTCCCTGCCAGCTCCTAAGCTAAAGCCATCTTGCACCTACATTTCTAGGTGCAGGGTGCTGTCTGCAACACACACACAATCCCTGCTCACACAAATGGCATTTTTCTTTCTGTAACAGAGTATATATGGAATCTGCATGCAGTGGTTTCTTTTAAAACACCTTTTGATAGTTAGGTTCTTCTCTTACCTGAACGGTTTCTAGTCTGGTCTTCTCCAGAACTCGTTGTTTCCATCCTCAAGTTAGAGTTGAGAATCTAAGAGGGGGGGGGAAGAGAAATAATTTATTCTGGGTGTGAGCAAAATAAAAATATTGGGGGGGGGCTGTTATTTTTTATTGCTTTACTTGTTTAGACTACCCTCTGGACAGACTTTGTTGCCAGCTCAGAATCCCTTATCACATTTTTGCATTTCAATGTCCTATCCAAGAGTAACACGTCCGTCGCCATGCCGAGTGAGTAGCTGTGATGGGGAGCTCGCAGCTGACTAAGCTCACGTGAGCGATCTAGTGGCACCTTAATACTTGCTTTGATGGAGCCTTTAGGAGTGGATGCAGCTGGGAATAGGCAAAGGAAGGGAGATGTCAGTGATCCACCACACCACTCTCACACTGTCAGTGATTGATGGAGTGGGCTGCACATCTCTGCCGGAGGACCGCGACAGCATGCAAGCCGGTTCCTCCGAGTCATGTGTCCGGGTGGCAGGGGGAGGCAAACCCGGACACATGACTCCAAAACAGGATGAACTCACCACCCCGCGCCTCTCCAGATTTTTTCCTCTCGCGCATGCTGGTGTTTTTTTCCCGTCGCACATGCGCATTAGGTCATTTCACAGCGACGGACGCCAAACGTTTATATAATATATAGGGATTGGGGGGGGGCATACACACAATATCCCTGCGCGCGCACACAATATCCCTGCGCGCGCACACAATATCCCTGCACGCGCACACAATATCCCTGAGCGCGCACACAATATCCCTGCGCAAATGGATGTATTTCACGGCATACATGATAGCGGTAATACGACGCGCATTTGTGTCTGTAATTTTGTACGGATCATCAGTAAAACCATAATTTGCGCATTTGGCGGTGCAGAAATGTCTGTGGGGGGGGGTGTGGGAAGGTTAACTGTTATCCGATTCTGAACCAAATTAAAAGCAGGCCATGTGATCCTGTTTGAACATACAGCTTGTCTGTTGTCTCATTCAGCTACACCACCTACGCTACACTCAGCATCAGAAGGCACAGAGCGGCCCTCTGGAAATTCATAACGGCTCCAGAACAGAACCAGAAGCAGGCGGGTCAAGCTGCTCGAGGCACTGAGGACGGCGCACCCAGTAGCCGGGCTGACCGCAACGAGAGGGTGTCTGGAGAGTCAGGACAGACAGGAAGAGACGGCTTAGAAGAGGTGCAAACCTAGGACACTGAAAGCCTAATTAGTCCCATAATAAGGCGGCCTTATTTAGTTGAGTATGACCGGCACAAACTGCTCCTCCCGCTCCCTCTAGTGGCGGATACAGAGTAAAAGTCAAATATATGGTTTAAGTTGTATATTAAGGGTTAATGGGTAGGCTTCATCCCTCACAGTATAGATTTTATTTATGGCATTTTAGGGGTTAATGGGTAGGCTAAAGGCCACATTGTTCATTAATTTTATTGCGTTTCCCTGGGTTTATGGAAGTTACGATCTAAGGGTCTAATGATCTTTAGAGCCTCTGCTCTGTCACATTTCGGGAAATTTATTTCGCCGAAAATAAGGTGAATTCCCTATTTAGCGAATGGTCACTAATTTGCTAAAAGTGGAGTCGCTGAAGCAGCTATCAGACATTCAGCGAAAGCCGCCAAATTCAAGTATCCGGTTAGTACAACAAACACTACTCACTGCGCCACGGGATCTTTTTTATAGACTTATTTAGGGCCATATCAGCTGGTGTGAGCTAACTCTTGCATCGGCATGGTTTTGCATTAGAGCCAGGTTAATTGTTTGCCTCTGCTACAAACAGGAAAAAAAAAATCACTTAGCGCGTTGCTATTAGGGATTTGTAGCGCGAGCTTACTGTACTTTCCATGTCCTTTACTTAACACGGGGAGCGCTAGAGGTCTCTAGCGCTTTTGCAGCTAGCACATCACTTGGTACCAGCGCTAATCGCAACATTTTACCTACTGCTCAACTCGTGCGAACTCCAAAGAAAAACCCAAAACAAGTCCTTGCCCAAAATTAGCAGGCAATGGAAAGGAATGCAGCACAGGTGTTCTCTTGGCCCCATACAGTAATGGATCTGGTCAGCAATGTCATTGCTGTTGCAGTAGGCTCCATTATAAATGTATCCTTTATCCATATATCCCAATTCTAATATATTGCCTAATTTTAAACATTTTATGCTGGGGGTTATTCATAGTATGAAAGCGGTTCATTAGGGTGACTGTGTGGACCATGTTTAAAGGGACACATGAGTAAGTCTTGCCCTGAAACATTTATATGCTGCAGCAGTTAAATTAGTGTCGCTCATCTGGCCTTCCTTTTGGATTAAATGCAGTGCAATGATTCTGCATGCTGTCGGGAGGCATTTTTCATGCAATGCCCATTAGCCTTAATATATGTGTGCATCAAAACCTAGATATGGCCACCGGAGGATTTTAATAATGCTGGGGTGAGAGGTTATTCACTGGATGTGTTCATATTCAAGCTTGTGAGGATGGGGGATAGGTGTGGCCCGGTACTCTCTGCACTGCAGTATCCTACGTGCCCCCCTAAATATCGTTCGAGTTGCCACTGATTACAGATTAGATCAAGAGACTCCAGCCACTGGGCAATAGAAAGTAGACATGTGCACAGCACAAAATTTTGTTTTGAACTAATGGATTAGTCCTAAAATACAATTTATTTAGTTGCTAAAGAAATTCGTTTTCAGTTCTTTAGTATGAAAACTAATTTCATTAATCCGAAAACCAGTGGATACAATTACTATTGTAGTGGCTCCTCAGGGCTGAGATCGCTGCTTGTTACAGTATCTCTCACTCTCAGCACAATGTGTCAGGCAAAGCTGTTACAGTAACTGACTGCTGCTCTTCGCAGCGCTCAGTTTCAATCAAACTAGTAAGAGGTTAGAACAATATTTCCTTGTTTTACTGAAATTGAGCACTGTTAGTCAGTACAATGTATCAGGCTCAGATGTTACAGTAACTGAGAGAATATAACAAGCAGCCGATCTCAGCGCTCACAGTCACTGGATTTAAAGGGCAAAAAAAAAAAAAAACCTCTGTATAATAGAAGCATAGAAAAATGTCGGCAGATAAGAACCTTTCGGCCCATCTAGTCGCCCAATTACATGGATACTTAACCTTGATTTATCTTTTTTTTAGGATAGCCTTATGCCTATCCCATGCTTGCTTAAATTCAATTACTGTTTTGGCCTCTACCACTTCAACTGGAAGGCTGTTCCATGTATCCACCTATGTAATGTATAGAACATCCTCCTGCATTAATTAATGCCCCTCTCTGTATAGAACATCCTACTGCATTGGCATGTGGAGGGTGCAGAACTTCCGAATGCAATGCTTCTCCAGCATAGGAGAGGGAACTTTTATGTAGACAGGAATATAAAAGCAGGGGAGAGGGAAAATATTAACGTAAATCGGTCTGAAAGCTCAGAGAAGAGGGGACTGGTCCAAATTTATTTTTATAATCAAATAAATCACTTTAAATCCAGGGAAAACCTTCAAATAAAAAAAAATCACACTGAAGGCTAATTACAGAGTAACTGAGAGCTGGATACTAAATGTGTCGGATGTAAAAAAACCTTTATAACAAGCATGACTGCTTAAACCTGGGACCTCCTTGACCCATAACCCTTAATTATAAAGAAGACACAACAACTTCTTAACTGGAAAAGGGCAATGGCCACAGCTTTATTAAATATTTACACCAAGTAAAACCCAGCCAGTGCTTATCCTCCGATATCCGCCCTATTACTCCTGTAATAGGCAGTTCACGATCCAAAAACCAGGAGCTCATCGCCCCGCCTGACCGAGATCAAGCGGGGGTCGTCTCATTAAATGCCTCACCCGAAGGCGGCTTAGCCAATTTAAAGCACCGCTGTCCAGGAACCATGCCAAAGCTGTGACACGAAGAAGACGAACTTCTACCGGGTGGGCGGGCGGGAATCTTCTTGATGCACCGTTGAAGCTGTCCAGGAACAAGAGACAGAACACACCCACCACCGATGCATATATAGGTAAGTGAAACAATGTTGCACACACATAACCAATGGCTCCATATCTCCTTATCTGACCATCCGGCCCAGGCATCAGTCATGTCCCCCTTCCTTAAAGGTGCAGGGGATTCTTGACTGCTTAAACCTGGGACCTCCTTGACCCATAACCCTTAATTATAAAGAAGACACAACAACTTCTTAACTGGAAAAGGGCAATGGCCACAGCTTTATTAAATATTTACACCAAGTAAAACCCAGCCAGTGCTTATCCTCCGATATCCGCCCTATTACTCCTGTAATAGGCAGTTCACGATCCAAAAACCAGGAGCTCATCGCCCCGCCTGACCGAGATCAAGCGGGGGTCGTCTCATTAAATGCCTCACCCGAAGGCGGCTTAGCCAATTTAAAGCACCGCTGTCCAGGAACCATGCCAACGCCAGGGGCACCATGGCCTCCTACTGGCTGCCCCTGCGCCCCACCGCAGACAGCGCCTCCTCGATTCCAGACATCAAGCCAACCAAAAAAATATCCAGACCAATGTCCGTCAAATGGACACCATCACCCCGAATCACATTCCGGTTGTCGCCTTCCAATTCCTTGTGCCGGATCGCCACTCCCCCCAAATGCCTGACAAACTTGGAAACCTCCCTGTTTACCCTCCTCCTGGCCCTGTCAATTGCCCTTGGAGCCGCCATCTCCTCCCAACGAGGACGGGAAATAATATCGGACCATACCAGCGACAAACCCCGAAATCCCGCAAAACAGCGGGCCAAATCCAGCTTCATGGCCCGAATCAGGTCCACTGAACTAACAATCCCCAAATCATTCCCCCCCGCATGAATCACTAAAATAATCCCCCTGGGGACCATCCCCGCCAACTTCTCACATTCCTTCGACACCCGAGCCCAACGCAAACCCGGATACCCAACCAGCAAATCTCCACCGCTTCCTTCGAAAAGCCAAGGTTCCTGCCATGCGGCCGTTGTTCAGCCCGCACGGCCGCCCAATGTATGAAGGAATGCCCCAATATCCAGACCAACCGCGGGGGAGTACCTGCAATTACAAAAAATTAGGACGAACATACGAGCGAAAGCGGTCCGAGCGCCACCGGCCCAACCGCCGAATCATGCCGTCCGATGCACCCTCGCTCGCAGCCACCGTCGCCGCGCCAATGCGAAATGAATGAGATGCAAACAATCCCGGGTCGAAACCCAACATGCGCACACATTGCTTAAATACAGCCGAAAACTGATACCGGGTCAGAGGAACCCCATTCAGGTGAACCAAAAAGGAGTCAGCCAACTCCGGACGAACCGCTAAGTACTCCCGCGTTAGGCTAACTGGGCACCCAGGTCCCCCAACCGCCTCCAACGTAACCAGTACACCCCTACCCAACTGATCCGTTTTAGATCTGGCAATAAAAAACCGTACCTGCGCGGCAGCCACCGAGACATGGGAAAAAAGCAATGCCGAATGGGTCCGAGAGTTCGGAGCAACCAACTCTCCCACCCTCAAGGCACCATAAAAAGCAAAGGCAAATGCCACCCGAAATAAACGCGCTTCAAACAGATCGCGACAGACCCCACTCAGAACCTCCATCACATCCAAAAACATAGCCCCAGAAACCGGGCGCCGAACATCCGGCAGCGACGTCCGTCTCCAACCCGCAACAATTCTGCGAAGCAGGAAATCCCGCCCCACATCTTCCCACCCCAGAGCCTTGCACAAAAAGGAAAGGGCAGTCAGCACCTTGGCTGCTCCTGAACCCGACCCCCCTCTCTCCCGGAGGGAATTAAAATAAATCAATGTGGCCCACCTCCGATCCGCCGCCGTAAGCCACCCCCGTTCCTCCCGTGCCACCAACCCCCACCTCCGCCAGACCTGAGAGTAGGCAGTCCAAGATGCCCCCGACAAAGAGTTCTCCAGCAACATTCTCAGCCCGGCGAAGCGAGGGTCCAGAGCCACAGAGGAAAAGGTGTCGCTGCCCTCGAGGCCCCCGGAGCCACCTGCCAAAAACGGTCCCACTGGAACCGGGAGAGAGCATCAGCAATTACGTTCCGTACACCCGGCACATGCCGGGCCCGCAACCATACATTCTTTTCCAAACAGCGAAGCACCAGGTGACGCAAAAGCGCCAAGACGGGAGGGGAACTGGACGACGAACGATTCACCACTTGCACCACTCCCATGTTGTCCGTCCAGAACACCACCCGCCTATTAGCCAGACGCTCCCCCCACAGCTCCAAGGCCACAATCAACGGAAAGAGCTCTAAAAAAGTGAGGTTCCTCACTAACTCAGACGCCGCCCAATGCGGGGGCCACGCTTCGGCACACCATGCGCCCTGAAAGTAAACACCAAAGCCATGCGCCCCAGACGCATCAGCAAAAAGCTCGAGGGAATGATTGTCCTCGTCCACCTCCTGCCAATACGTCAGCCCATTGTATTGAAGCAAGAAGGAGTGCCACACCACCAGGTCCGCCTTCAAAGCACTAGAGATGCGCACAAAGTGGTGGGGCGCGCGTACCCCGGCAGTAGCCAGGGACAACCTGCGACAAAAAGCCCGGCCCATCGGCATCACCCGGCACGCAAATGTCAGGTGACCCAAAAGCGATTGAATCTCCGAAAGCCGCATTTTCGCAACCCCTTGCGCCCTCCCCACCAACCGCAACAAAGTCTGGATTTTTTCGTCCGGCAAACGGAAAACCCGGAGGACGGTATCGATTTCGATGCCCAAAAAGGCAAGCGATTGAACCGGGCCCTCCGTTTTCCCCTCAGCCAACGGCACCCCAAACTCCCCGGCCACCTCACGGAAAATCTGCAGCAGCGCGGCGCAGTCGCCCGAATCCGCCGGTCCCACAAACAGGAAATCATCCAAATAATGGACCACCGAATTCCGACCAGCGCGCCGACACACCACCCAGTGCAAAAATGAAGAAAATAGCTCAAAATAATAACACGAGATCGAGCAGCCCATCGGGAGGCACCGGTCGTAGTAAAAACCCCCACGAAATGAACACCCCAGCAGATGGTAACAGTCCGGCCGAATTGGCAGCAAACGGAAAGCTGACTCAATATCAGCTTTTGCCAACAAACAACCCGGACCAGCCTCCCGCACGATCTGCACAGCCTCGTCAAAAGAGGAATATCGCACGCGACATCCCTCTTTCCCAATCCCGTCATTAACCGACAGACCGGCCGGGTAGGAAAGATGGTGGATCATGCGGAACTTACCCTCCTCCCTCTTGGGCACAATGCCCAGCGGAGACACCCGAAGATTAGAAAAGGGGAGCTCCGCAAACGGACCCACCATCCGACCCAACCCAACCTCCTTCGCCAACTTATCCGCCACAACATTGTCTCTCTGACGCGCCGAAACTAAATTCTGCGAAAACTGCGGAAAATCCGACGCCACATGCGGAATCACGAAACCGTCACGAAAACCTACCAACAACACCTCAGCGCATCGTCTATTGGGGTACCTGTCTAGCCAAGGAACCATAGCCCGAACCCTCACCGGGGTGATCCCTTCTATCAGGCTTACCCCGACCTGCAGGTCTAAAGGCCGAGCCATGTCCTTTTCTAAAGCATCGAAATGCCGGGTGGGGTCCCCCACAGGAGGAACACTCATGCCTGAAACGGCAATTAGCGGCCCAACGGCACTGGGACTCATTGAAGAGCCAGCACCACCCCTTTCCGGTACCCGCTGGCGCTCCTGGGGTTCTGGGCACCGCGGATCCAGGAAAGGGTGACACCACCGGACGGTTCGGCGTCATGAGCAGCAACCACAGATTGGTATCCTGCAAATCGAAACGGAGCCCGGGCCGCACCGCCATCTTCTGCCGAAACTGCTGATCATATTTAAACCAGCACAGCCCACCATAAATCTTGTAAGCCCCCCAAATCAGGTCCAAGTACGAAAATAAAGCTATTCCGCGCTCCGGAAAACGCTCGCACAAAATCGCGCTATACGCCAGAAAACCTTGAAGCCAATTGCCGAAGGTCTGCGGCAACGGCTTCACTTTCTCTTTGTCCTTTTCCCCCGGTAAAGGATCCATACGCTTTGGCCGATCCACCGTCTCCTTATCCGGGGAAATCAAAGTGAGCACGTCCACGTACTCCCCTTTCCAAATTTTTTCCCGCACTTCAGCAGCAACCGTCAAGCCCAGCGGCGACAAATCACACGCCCCATAAGAGCGCACCTCCGCAACAACCGCACCAGGCACTGGAGCCACACCAGCCGGCGCCACCGGACTGCTCAAAACCGCAGGAGCCAAAACCACCGCCGCAGCAGGCAACGCAGCGCCCCACCCCGTAGGGGCTGGCAGGAGCCGGGACCAGCGGAATACTCACCCCGGGAGCCGTATCAGGAACCCCTAACGCGGCCGACGCCACAGCGAGCATCGGCGCTGCGCCCCCAGCCAGCGCAACACCCGCCGGTGATCCAGACGCAGCTGCGTGCAACACCGCCGGCGCCCCCGCCGGCGCCCCATCCTGCCACTGCCTGAAAGCCGCAACCAAGGTTTCCATGAACCCCGTTGTTAACCCTTCCATCCCTCCTGACGCAGCAGGGACCGAACGACCCTGCCAACCAGACACCGCCCTACCAAGATCAGACTCACGTGCCACCAGCAGGGATGATCGTCCAGGATCCACCGGAACAACAGGAACCGGGTCCGGCGATGGGCGCCCAGGAAAACCCCGACCAGCCGACCTCCTTGCATCACTACAAACTCCGGACCTGGTTTCCCAGCCACTCCGGCAGGAGAGCGCCGATCCCGGGCCCCCCGAGCCATCGATCGACCTCTGGAACCAGCCGCTCCTTGCGCCGTTCGGTCCACCGCCACCACAAAGGAAGAAGCCGATGCTGCTGCCGCCAAAATTGCTCCACTCCGTGCAGTTCCGTCGCCAGCATGGGCGCCGCCATCTTGTGGGCGTGCCCGTCCCCTTGAACGTGACGCCACAGCCCTGCGCCGAGCAGGAGGGGGTTTGGGGGCGGAGTCAGACCTGCGCGTCAGTCTTCTCCTGGCCACCGGAAGCGCAGCCGCTCCAACCGGACTCCTCGAGCGCTGCAGCCGTCGGCCATCTTGCCCGGGAAGGAGGGGGGTCCTACTCCGCGCGCCTGAAGCCGGGTCTGCACCTCCAGCACCTGTAAGTAAAGTTGGAGACACCACAGCGCTCCCCATGCTCACCCTCCTCCGCAGGCCAGACCGCAGCTCCCTCGGCGGCGTATCCAGAACCATCGATCCCTCAGAGGATTGGGCATCCGCATCAGGCCCCTCCACTCCACCATCCAGCTGCTGTGCTCCACGAAGCCTGGGGGGACTAGGACTCAGACGAACCGGAGGTCTGGAAGGCCGCTCTCTCCGCCATTGTCGAGGCTCCCCCGCATCCTCAGGAGAACGCTCCCGCGCTGGCACCAACGCATCCTGAAGAAGATCCTGCAGAGTTGCACCACGAGCAGCAGCATGCTCCCTCAGCTGCTCCAACAAGGCATCCACCGAACTAGAAGCCATAACAGCAGAAAAAACTCAGCACAATCTAAACTGATCACCACGTGTTTTTTTTCTCCCACAGAATCGAATCTTCTTGATGCACCGTTGAAGCTGTCCAGGAACAAGAGACAGAACACACCCACCACCGATGCATATATAGGTAAGTGAAACAATGTTGCACACACATAACCAATGGCTCCATATCTCCTTATCTGACCATCCGGCCCAGGCATCAGTCATGTCCCCCTTCCTTAAAGGTGCAGGGGATTCTGCACTGGGAGAGGAGAGGGACTTTATATAAAACGTGTATTATAGATGAGGAAAGGGGGAATAGTGCTCCTGGATAATATAAGATGTATCAGACCTAAGCCCCTATTATACAGAGTCGGGGGGGGGGAAGATAACACGTTTTATAAAGTACCTCTCTTCTCCTAGCGCTGCTTGTTATAAAGGGTTACTATCCAGCCCTCTGTCATTGTGATTATATGAATGTTTTCCTTCTCCAGCGCCTTTTATCATCTTGTCTGCCTCAGACATGCAAGGGTTAAGTAAAGGTTTCCTCTCCTGTGCTGCGAGTGAGTATTGTGGAGCTCTATCACTGTCAGATTTTCTGGTAGTAGACAGGAAGGATTATGCATACAAACCTTTTCTGTAACTTTGCGCTCTTCATTGCTGTCTCCTTCACTCAATGTAATATCACAAAAAGGACTGAAACTAAAAAGTAGTGCATTTTATTTTAGTCTTTCGTTTTTATACTAAGCAGTTTCGTATCTCGAGTCAAATGAAACTAAATTATCCCAAAATTCGGACTAAATCGTTTTAGTACTAAAAACGAATGCACATGTCTAATAGAAAGACAACCTTCACTGGAGTGTTTAGGTCCTAGCAGGAGGGGAGGGGGGGGGGCAGGGAAAACAAAGGAATCTTTCTACACTATACAGAATGTACACTATACAGAGAAGGTACACTGAAACAATACAACACATAAGGGAATATTAATATAAAACAGACATCAGGTAATAGATCAAACAAAACCCAAATACCCTGAATCTAATATTGTAGATACAGGGTGTCATGGAGCTGACATCGGGTTCGCCTCAGCGAGCCACGAAACTCAAACTGGACAAGTTTAAAGACCATTTTTACTCTTTAGCTTTTGGTTGTGTGTATTGAATTGTATGGACATTTAGATTATTGCTACATGTGGTTTTATTAGTGTGGTGTATTTTACAATGTATCCTTATTGTATGAATGTAGTTTCAAATGAAGAAAACTGTATGTGGTTTACCCCAGTCCCCATTTTGCCCAGCACAGCATGGGTCCAAAGGACAAAGGACCTCATGGCCCCAGGATGGAGGATACAGCAAGCCAGTTTATTGGAGGCTTTTCCAAAACCTCATCTGCCTAATCCCCAGGACAATGGGGAGCCTGAGAGGGAACAGGAGGCCAGGAAAGGAGCCAATCAGTGCTGGTTGTGTGGGCGGGGGAGTTGGTAATGTGTGTGTGAAGTTGTATAAATGACCCTGTTAAAACCCCTAAATAAAGCAATTCACTGTTTTAAGACATACAGCTTGTCTGGGGTTTGATTTCAGTGCAAATCACATTCACCACGGAAGACACTCAGCGGTCTTCCGAAATGCTACCTACCCCAGAAGAGGAACATCAAAGCGACCCCAGATGGCACCACTTCCTTACAGTGGCCCCAACACCAAAAGCCATTCCCAGCACCAGCGGATCAGGCTGCTCAGGACGCCGAGTCACTCGGTAGTCTGGGGATCAGGACAGCAAACGGACGACCATCCCGTCACAGGGTGACTAACAAAGTAAACAGTAGGAAAATATGAATCAAGCTCACACCTCCAATACATTTCTAGGCCCATGTACGGCGAGTCCAAAGTGATGCATGTCACTGGGAGGATCCTTGAGTGGTCCTCGGTCTATACAGATTACAGGGTGGGGGGGGGGTAAACGCCAGAATAAGACAGGTCAAGAAACCAGAACAAGAAATGCCAAGCAACAAACACAGAACCCTGAAACAAAGGTCCTTGGTTGGCCCCTTAAAAAGAAAAAAAACAGAACTATGAACAATACAAAGACCACAATACAGAACATAAACACTAATATATAAGCCAAGGTCAGATCACAGTAAAAATCAGACTGCAGGTTCCAGGGAGCAGAAAAGAACCAGAGAACACGCTGACGGTCATACACAAACACCAAAAGACATGGTACAGGGAGCAGACCAGAGAATAAACCATAAAAAGAGTGCAATAGTGCCCACGCGATATGGTAAATTCCCATTAAATTAAGTATAATCAAACAGCAATGCAAACATGCAGAAAATAGATTAATGAGTAGATTTGATGCTGCCTAAAATGGATAAAAAATTAAATGAAGCTAAAATGATGTGCCATACAGGGATTATGAAGAAGAATCCATAAAGCACAGTAATCAGTGAAACGAGAGCTGTAAATTTTCCGTGTGCCAATAATGAAAATGTGACAGAATCTATGTCTGTTAATGTGGCAGGAATGACCCAGAAATTAACCGCCATCTTGTATACTGGCAGCGATCGAGCCGAGGTTCAAGATATTGTACAGAGAATATTAACTGGCTTTAGAAGAGTTTGAAAGGTATTTTAATAGGATAGGTAGTTTATAATTCTTGCATTAGTGTGGAAACCCCCCTCCTTGTTCCAGTACAGTGTTCAGTTTCCTCGAGGCTAGTCAGCGGGGTGAAATAGATCTCGTGTGTTAACTTAGAAATGCCCGCAAAATCTTTGTTACATGATGTAGAAATGTATCTGCTCTGATTGGCTGTTATCACATTCCTATGTTAGGAGTGGACAGAAAGCTCTTTTCTCTAACGAACATTTCTATTGGATGTTGAAATAAATGGGTCTGACAGACCATGAGCTGATCAGCTGTTGATATCATCTCCTCTGCTCAGAGGCGCGCAGCGCCTTTCTTCATTTTTGATATAGGGGAAGAAAACGGTCTATTGAAATTTCATATATGGTAATTATTAGGGAATTTGTTATTGCTTGATTAAGCTTAAAATTTAACAGTTTGCTTTGATACTAACATTCCAGAGACATTATGGTGTAGCAATTAAGAGGAATCCGACCTGAATAAACAGGTGCCAAAAGTACTGATTTAGCTCCGCCAAGGCCATAGAATTCTCAGGCCTTGTATAGTGAAAACAAATTGAATACCCTTGTCCTCCTCCCCTTTTCTATAAATCGTTTAAGACTGCTCCAAAGCATGTGCCAACACACGTGCCATTTCAAATTGTCCAAATCGACTTTTCTGAAATGCCTCAATGCGGTAGATGTAAATACACGTTAGTATGTGTTGATAAATTTATGGGATGGGTAGAGGCCTACCGAACTATCCGCAATGATGCTCACTGTGGTAAAATGTCTGACTAGAACTGATGGCCTCAGAGGGACCCATTTTGAAAATAAGCTAATTGCAGAGGAAACGAGAATACTAGGTATACAGCAGCAATTGCACACCCCTTACAGGCCCGAAGCTAGTGGCATGTTCAAACCAAACCTTGAGGTACATTGCTAAATTGACTGGTCCTGGAACATGGATGCTTTGCCTCTCGCTCTAGCCACTGTGTAACCACAAAAGGATAAACATGGGTTGTCTGACATTTTATTCAGGAGACCACTGACACGTGCATCTTCAAGTCCTGCTCCGATATCATTGCAGGCGGGTCAGGATTTACTTATTGACTGATAAAACTGGCAATTGTGTTTTCTGATACTTTTTCAAGAGTCAAAGCAGCACAACCTGTGGGTGATGAATTGCAGGTCCATGGCGTAACCGATCTGTGCCCAGACAGGGTCACATCTGCCCAATGCTGCTTCCTCGCTGGACACCCATAGTCAATGTAATAGAGCAGCAGGAAATGCTGGCAGAATACTTGGTTGTGTAGGGAGAGGTATTGGCAGTAGGAAAAGGGAAGTGCTCATGCCACTGTACAGAGCACTGGTGAGACCTCACTTGGAGTACTGTGTGCAGTACTGGAGACCGTATCTCCAGAAGGATATAGACCTCTTAGAGAGAGTTCAGAGAAGGGCTACTGAAATGGTGTACGGCTTGAAGGAGAAAAGTTACCAGGAAAGGCTTAATGATCTTAACATGTACAGCTTGAAAAAAAGACGAGACAGGAGATATGATAGAAACATTTAAATACGTAAAGGGAATCCACGAGGTAGAGGAAGGGAGTATATTTTAAAGGAAACAAAGTAGTAAAACAAGAGGATAGTCTTAGATTAGAGGGGCAAAGGTTTAAAAGTAACATCAGGAAGCATTATTTTACTGAGGGTGGTGGATACATGGAACAGCCTTCCAGTTGAAGTGGTAGAGGCCAAAACAGTAACTGAATTTAAGCAGGCATGGGATCGGCATAAGGCTATCCTAAAAAGATAAATCCAGGTAAAGTATCCGTGTAATTGGGCAGACTAGATGGGCCGAAAGGTTCTTACCTGCCGACATTTTTTCTATGTTTCTCATTGTGACTCATGGCTTTCTACAGTACCTTAGCAGCAGGTTAAAGGAACACTCTACTCAAAAATCACACCCATGTTTTTTATCCTAATCTATCCCTATTCCCTTAAAGCGTTCTTTTTTTTATTTTTTTTGTGTAACTGTAATACTTACCCTAAAATGCACTTGGGAGCAGAAGAGGGAGGGGAGTATAAAAAATAAAGACGCTGCTGGAAATGTCATTCTTGCATTGAAGATGCCTTCTGGTTTACGTGAGAAGCGTGCCTCACGTAAGCCAGCCAATCGGCAGGCTTCCTCCCAGCTCCCTCTGAGGATTAGTGTTGCGTGCAAGAGGATGCGTGCAAGAGGATGCGCGCAACACTAACCCTCAGCTGCCAGCTACTGCGGTGAGTTGGAGACGTCATCGCGCTGAAAGCGTGACGATGTCTCCTACTCGGCAAAAAGTCGGCAGAAGCGGGAAATAGCTGGGAGGGTGGAGTAAAGTCCTCCCTCCGCTCAGCAGATCAGCTGAGGGAGGCGGAGGTGGGGCATACTCCGGGCATCATGATCACCTAAAAAAAGCTTAGGTGGTCATGTTGCCTAGGTGTTCCTTTTAAGTACAGATGCCTGGCTTGTAGATGCCTGGCTAGCACCCCCAGAACTAAGCCGTAGCTGTAGACCTGGAGCCTTTTGTTGGCACAGCAACCAGATGGCTGCTACCCCAAAACATGAGTTGTGACTTCAAGCTTGGTCAGAATAGAACAGTTTATTCACAGAGACAGATACAATTTGCATACAATGAAGCAGCTAGCTGCACAGATCAGATAACGACACAGGACCTTCAAACAATGGAGAATGGGGGAAGGAGAAGGCAGAGAAAAGGAATGAGAATTTACACAATAGAGAAAGCAGGTACTAATACAGAGATCTACACTGTACAGGGAAGGGTTAGATAATTGAGGTAATGTACACAAAATACACAAGAGACTATACAATAAATACACAAGGGATTAACCCACAGACAGAAATATTTAGATAACTGGCAGATACAGTATAAAAAAAATAGTGAAAACCAAATAGATTTAAAAGGTTCAGTTCCCCCAACAGTCTTTCACGGGCTATAGTCTCGGCTCAGGAGACTAGCGCACAGCCCTCTCCAAGTTGCAGTGACATTGTGTTCTGTCACATGGATTGAGTCCTGGCAACTGAGTATACATCAAGAACTACGTACCTGAGAGCTCGTCTCCCAGGTGGAAAGGACCATTCCAGGTGATTCTGGTCACGTCTACTGCTGTAAAGCTACAGAACCACAAACCCTGGGACCACGGTTTGCATTGCAACAAGGTGAAGGACCCGAAGACAACATTGACTGGTAATACAGCTGACCCTGGCAAGCGCCCGGTTATTCAGTTACTGTAACAGCTGAGCCTGATACATTGTACTGAGAAATAATACAAAAAGCAGCCGATCTCACAGCCACTGGATTTAAAGGGCTAAAAAAAAGGCTCCTCTGTATAATGTATAGAACATCCTCCTGCATTAATTAATACCCCTCTCTGTATAGAACATCCTACTGCATTGGCATGTGGAGGGTGCAGAACTTTGGAATGCAATGCTTATCCAGCACAGGAGAGGGAACTTTTACTTAAACTTTATCTCTGCGGGGGAGACACAGGAATATAAAAGCAGGGGAGAGGGAAAATGTTAACATAAATCGGTCTGAAAGCTCAGAGGATGACTGGTGCAAATAGCTTTTTATAATAAAATAAAGCACTTTAAATCTAGGGAAAACATTCAAATCACACTGAAGGCTCATAATGACATTTAGTATCCAGCTCTCACAGTTACTCTGTATCAGACGTAAAAAAAACTTTATAACAAGCAGCACTGGGAGAGGCGAGGGACTTTATATAAAACGTGTATTATAGATGAGAAAAGGGGGATAGTGCTCCTGGATAATGTAAAATGTATCAGACCTAAGTCCCTATTATGCAGGAGGGGAGATAACACACGTTTTATAAAGTCCCTCTCTTCTCCCAGCGCTGCTTGTTATAAAGGGTTTTTTACTATCCAGCCCTCCTCTCGTTAGCTTTCAGTGTGATTTATTTGAATGTTTTCCTTCTCCATCTACTTTTATCATCTTAAGTAAAGGTTTCCTCTCCTGTGCTGGCTGTCTGTGCTGCGAGTGAGTATTCTGGAGCTCTATCACTGTCAGATTTTCGGGTAGGGGGTTGGGAAGGATTACGCATAAAACCTTTTCTGTAGCTTTACAATGTTGTGTTCATTACTGGTCTCCTTCACTCAATGTAATATCACAAAAAGGACTGAAACTAAAATGTAGTGCATTTTATTTTAGTTTCTTTAGCTTTTTTGTACTGAGCAGTTTCGTATCTCGAGTCATAATAAAACGAAATTATCCCAAAATTCGTACTAAATCGTTTTAGTACTAAAATGAACGCACATGTTTATTTAAGATCCTTTTTTTCTTATATGCATTGCACAACTTTATTCATATTAAAATGATATGAAAGGGACAAAATTGAACGATTTAAAAAACGCAAAACCGACCCAAATGGTCTGACTTTAAAAATAAAAACCTGAAAAGGTTTTATAATGGAAAAGCTGAACAAAGTTACTAAATTATCGGAAACGAAAAAAAAAAACAGAAAAAAAAAATGATTTAAAATGAAAAAAATAAATAAAAATAATGCAGCATATGAATACGCACACTGCAGGGAAGGAACCTCTCTGCGGTATAATTAATGCATACTTCTGTGTTATAATATAGAGACAGGATACATATAACTTAAAGCAATAAAATTCTAATTTTCATTCATTTACAAGGTGTTTGTAAAGTGTTTTTCACCTTAACATGCAAGCATTTACGGTTAGATTTTCTATGAATTGCGCTTGTTAAAAAAATTAGATGGTGGACTTGTTACTTTTTTTTTTGGGTGAAAATTACACAATTTAGCAAACGCAACCCATACAAAAATCATTAGTGCAGCAACATTGTTCACATTATAATTAAAATGGGAACAATATTGCTGCATTAGCAAAACCTATTTATATTTTTATTTTAAATTTTTAACATGGTTATGGTTGGAAAGGCTATGCTCTGGCCAATCCAACAATGCCAAACATTAACCCCTAGGTGCCACTGCACGGATCGGGAGATGGGTTCATTGGAACCCCCATCTCCACCATTGGTGGCAGGCAACTAGTGGAGTTAACTCCAGAATTTACTCTATCCGACATCCCAATGTCAAACATCGGGATTTAGGATAGATTTCGACTTATTTTTTTAACTTTTGGTTAGTCAAAATCTGTCCAGTCCCGATGTTTCACATCGAACTTTGGATAGAGTAAGTCCGTGCGGCCACCCGTTAAATGTAAATACATTACAATTTTCTAACCATCAGCACGCTGGATACCACTGTTCCTGTCCAGCGTCCTGATCCTGACCGTTGGAAATAACATAGGCAGTCAGATTTTCTAATGATCCGAGATTTCTGATACGATAATTCTGTCGTCGGATCATTTACGTCCGCATGTCCGTCTCCATTACGGCCTGTCATAAACTTTACAGAGCCATTGTAGAGTTTGGGAATTTTTTGAACAGACAAAAAAAAAAATCCCATCATGGCTCAGTCCTATTCGGACACGTCATACCCTTCCACCCCAGAGACATCCAGGAAGAAGCGGGCCAGCAACATGGCATTTGAGGATGGTGGAGCTGGTTCTCATCTTCGAGAAGCGTGACTATGACTGCCGTAAGGGCCCTTATGGCAGGAAGAACAATGTCCGCAAGGACTGTATCCTTGCACCACCCTCCTGGAAATGTTTGACTGAAGTAACAACCAGCTGCGAAAATGCTGGTCTGACCTTAAGACGTGTGAGGAGGAGCAATTGAGGCACTTCCGGCGTGTCATAGCCAAATGTAAGTAATGTTGTAAAGCGCTGCGCAAACTGTTGGTGCTATATAAATCCTGTATAATAATAATAATGTGCTTGCATGTGCTACTGTGGACAGAAATATGTTGATTGCATGTAAAATTGACTAGATTGTATAGGCTTTGCGTATTTTCAAGGCTCATACATGCATTTTGCCATAGCTCTTTTTTGTGATTTTTACGTATACGTGAAGATTCTGATATTTGATGTATGAATATGAAATTACAATGCTGGATTTGTGTTTTTGGCACTGTGTACCAGGGGAGTAACTAGAAATCACCGGGCCCCATTTCAAAATGTATGGGCCCCCCTCCCCCGCCTGCAACATAACGCTCACATACCCCCCCAAAAAAATTAGCACACGACCACTACACTCATGTGGCACAGTACCCAGGCAACAGTTTATAATAATTAATTTGTCCCCAGCATACCAATTAAGTACTGGCTGGGTGGAGTAGAGGTAACATCTCTGCTCTGCGCAGAGAGAGCCTGTGGAGGAGTGGGACTGGAGACGTGGGTTCGATCCCAGCAAGAGCACCTCTCCATCTCCAGTAAGTGTCCTGTCCTTGGGCAAGACACCTAACGGTACATACTCGCCACCCAGGACATACAGAAAACCAGAGACCTCTCAATGTTATGTATCCTTCCTGGAAAACCAGAGAAATTTCAATGTATCCTTCCCGGGAGGCAGGGTTTGGTTGTTTGACAATAGCTGGTTGGGAGTGGACAGAGGGCGATTGTACATTCATTCAGCTTGTAAAAAGTAACATACAAACAGGGAAGATCCTCTCTCGTTGACTTTTTATTGAAAAACACCACTATGCAGAGGTGACAGGTTCAACAGTTAGAATTTGCATATCAAATGGTGAACATGTCATGTACCTCCTAAAACTATTGCATTATGTCAGATATTCAGGGAATCAGTGTGTGGCTGAGACTAATAGACAATGGTGACTCACACAACCTTAGACATGTAAACAGATAACAAATTAAGAAATCCCTTTAGCATAATCCACAAATTAATTACTCGTCTCAAACCTATTTATCATCCTATACAAAAGAAAGCATTTGACAATAGTCGCACTCGCAGCCAGGTTGCTTGTATCTTTTAAAAAAAATCATTTTACCTAAAGCAATAACATATTTAAAGCTAAGCAATTTAGTTACACTGAACTAATTTAAAATAAAACCAAGCAATATAAAATATATTTTAAAATCACACCACACAACATAATTGAATATAAAGTCTTTCCCAAGGCAAATGTCTATACTTTGGGGGTTTTCGCCATGGGAAATAAGTCTTGGTTTGAACACATGGAGCGCTACGTCCGTTCCATGACAGTATCCTTGTTAATGAAAACCAGAGAAATCTCTCTCCTGGGAAAACAAAAATCTATTTCTCACCAATATCAATTAATACCCCCATCCCCAATATCAAATCAATTTATCCCCCAATATCAATTTATCCCAAAGGCACCGGCTGCCCCCTGGTTGTGACTTATCCTCACCGGGCCCCACTCAGCTGCAGGCCTCCTAGCGCCCACGTTGGTCGCTATGGCGGTAGTTCCACCAGTGCTGTGTGTTGGGGGTTGTTGTGACTGAGTGATGCATACGAGATGACCCGCAGCTTGCCCAATATTGGCTCCCACCTGCGCATCAAAAAAAATCTGAGCCTCTGCTAAGTGGTAGGATGGGACATGTAGTTCTTCTGAAAGTGCATCCAAACAGAGCCGCGTTCAATGAATATCTCAGCAGCTGCTGACTTGATGCTGACCAGCAATTGAGTTTGCTGCTGCAGCGTCATTGAACGCTTTGGATGCGAATTTCAAAACAAAATGACCGATTATTGTTTCTGCAATATCCGCAGTTTTATTAGCAGAAACTGAGGCTGAGGCCATCTTTGAAATGACTAAAAGCAATCGGCACAATTGCGTTTTGTATGCACACAACACAAATAATTGGTTTTATTGAATAAACCGGTTTACTTCTGAATTTTTTTTTATAATGGAACCGTAATATATGTCTATGTGCAGGGCTAAAGGAGGGGTGTTGCAATACGTTCGGCAATATAGTGTATAGATATACTTTTTTTTTTTTTTGTTCCAGTCTGCATTATTTACGTGTTTTTGGATTTGGCAGAAAACAGCAAGGCGTCTCATGTCCCGGCGGGAACCAGCACCTCCAGTGCACCAGGAGAGGGAGCCACGGGCGACCACCAGCTCTGGTATATACTGTTTTTATTTTGCAACAACTTTTGGTCAAACAACCTTTTTTTGTTTACTGTATTTAGAATTTTCATTTTTTTATATAGCGCAGGAGTTTGGCGTCGGCAATGAGCCAGAGCCGCAGGAGGCCGCAAGTTCAGGTTTTTTACGGTTGTATTTTGCAACGACTTTTGGTCAAAAGCAAACCAGTTTTGTTGTTTACTGTGTTTTTTTATTTCATTAATTTCTTAGATATAGCACCAGAAGAGGTGCTGACGGTCATTGTAGGGGAGGAGGACGGGGAGTCGGAGCCTCAGGAGCCCGCCAGCTCAGGTATATACTGTTATATTTTTTTAATGACTTTCAGTCAAAAATAGAAACCGGTTTTACTTATTGTATTTTCCTTTCATTTATTGGATATATAGCAGGAGAAGCCAGACCGAACAGGTCCAGCGTCAGGATGGCCATTGGGGAGCTGCGCCTGGCTGGCAACAAAATCCAGGAGTTAGGGAGGATCTACATAATGCCATGGATGTCCTGGATCGCCTCTAGAGACCAGCTTCCTCCTCCCCTGTTTGCCCCAGTTGGGCAGTTTGCCATGTGGCATTTTGTATAAATAAAGTTTCTATTTTTCACTTCCTCTGTTTGTGTGCGTTGCTTTTCCTTACTTAATATGTATTGCTTGGTTTCCTCACTGTTAAAATTATATGTACATAAATTTATTGTCATTTCTATGGACCCTTTGTCATAAAATTGTCAACATATTTGTGGCCATGAATGTGACTGAACATTCTACACTGCCTGCTTGGCCAAAAAATTTCACACACTTTAACACAACCTTGTTGTACTGCCATGATTTCATTACCGTGGCATGGTTTTGGTAAGCTTAGTCGATGTCACATGGTATTTTGTCCAGTCACATTCATTGTATAATCAAGAATCAATCAAAACATATTGATGGCAGCACTGCGTGAAGTCTTCTCCGACACAACCCAAAGATTTTCAGTGCGGCTCAGGTCTAGTTTATTTGCCCCTGTGCGCGGCTTCACGCAACACCTCCTCCCAGCTATGAGCTCTCTCCCACCGCTGCCCGCTAAGAAGCTGCCAGCCAACATGGTCAAGTCTTTGCAGGAAGACAACAGCGTGGGGGAACAGCAGCTGCCGACAGTCCCAAGACCTCATCGTGTGAGGGTCGTGTGATTTGGGGGGTGTGGTGGGGGTGATAGAGAGAGAGGTGGCGTAATGTGGATGAGTGGGGTGGGAGAAGGGAGGGCAGTTCCTCCTCCACCCTGTCCTCACATGTACTCCAGCCTGTGCAGCAAAGGGGGGGCCAAGGTTTACCACCTATGAGAACAATGCTCTGGCGGTGGTGTCTGAAAAGAGAACTTCTCATCTAAAAGTAACAAGGCCATGTAGAGGGCTGCATGGGGACGGGTGAGGGATGCGGTTTAGTTTTTGACACAGTCCAGCAAACCCATTGACTACATTCGTCACCGGTAAGTAAATTACAATCTTTTTTATACATCATGAATAGAAATGTAGCAAACACCCCGTGTTTGGCTCGCATTCGAACTTTTGAATTTGAACATGATTAGAACACAATGCAAGTCTATGGGGCTCAAGTTTGAAAATTAAAGTGCCCTTCGAGGGGGCATATGTGCAAGATATTGGCTATAAAAAATGTGTATGGGGGGTCTGGGTACTGCCCTGGGGAACAGGAAACGAAGAAAAACAAAACACATTAAAAAATGTGCACCTATTTCTATAATGACTGACTATCGAATTTGAAATGATCAAATGGATATCCATTTGATAGTTCATTTGAAATGTTAAAGGTGTGGGAAAGGTTTTAGCCCCATAGGGTTCAGTGTTAAAAATATTCATGTTTTAATGATCTCTACCAAACCGTTGCGTATAATATTCTGCAGGTAAGGGTGTCTTTTATATTACATTGTTTTTAGTCTTTTTAAAAACTTTTTTTTTTGGTCGCACTTTTCGAATGGCCCAAAAAGTTTGCAGTTTGAACTTTCCAACTGCCGATGTTCGAATCAACTTCAAACTGATTTTAAACCGGCAGCCCATCCCTAAACAAACACCGTATAGTCATTGTCAAATGCTAATGAGCATGATGGAACTTGACACAACTATTTCTTGTAGCACAAAATATAGTAAAATAAAAAAATATATAAAATCAGAACTGTAAATACTTCAATTGTTTACATCTGTTGTCATAAATCACATACAATTCATCTCCTAGTCACATAATTTGCTGCAATCAGTTCTAACTTCTTGTAACCTGAGAGAATTGATCACTGACCCGACAATGAATACATGCAATTTTTTTTAGAAAAGGAATTAACTGTTTTGTTCTTTAGCTATTATGACTGCAAACGCAAGGCGACTGTACAGCGCAAGTTGGAGAAGATGCACGATGGGGAACTGAGCTGGTGGGAGAGGCGTCTTGTGGATCACCTCTTGGATGTCACAACAGGTTAGGATATGGACTCTGAGCACAGCAGAGAGCTGGTGAGTTAAATGAAAAATAGATTGTTACATAAATTGTAATCACTGGTCAATTCAAAGAGTACAGAAATCCCACTGATTGGCCAGGCCACAATTGCACCGTATAGCAAAATTCACTGATCTGCATGCAATTTCAGGGTCAGTTTGACTCTGAATAACCTCTTATAACACTTGACTTACCTTTTGCTTCACAATCCTATTTTACAGATGCATCACCAGAGGGATCAGCTCCAAGGCCCCAGACGTGCTGCCCTTTCCAGTGAGTACCCCTTCCCTCATTCTTTATCCCTTGTGTTTTGTTGTGGGGGTGGAGGGAACGAACCTTTATCCAACAGTAGTCCGTAACCCATCACCCGCTGTCAGTCCTCCACGTAAGTATGCGCGCCGCACAGTCACACTGCAGGAAGAACACAATCCTAAATCAATTGCACAGATGTTACAGAATTTTAAACTTTGCTTGTTTCTTGTCTCCGATTACAGTTGAACTTCCATGTCCAATCCACCAGGATACCTTGGAGGCTGTTTTTTCAGACACAACAGCTTGGGTAGGAGAATGGAGATCAGGAAGCTGACCCAGGCTGTGAACCGGCTGGCATCTGCATCCAGAAATACCTTGTATTAGTGCACTGTCTATTTGTAAAAGTCCCAGGACATACTTGAAAACAAATGTATCCTTTTTATGGTAAAATACAAAAAAAAATATTGAATTCCTTCTGATTTATATTTACAATATATAAATTTAATATGGGGTAAAGATGCTGCGAGTGTATTTTCCGAGACCTACATGCATACAAATATTGTGGATGAATCCCTGTCTGGATAGCTCAATGAGCTAACTAAACTTTTACAATCACAAATGAGGTCTGCATGGGAGGTGTCCTCCCTTAAAAACGTACATGAGTAGATTCCCGAATATATTCCAGCATCCCATATTGTACATGAAAATGTCATCAAAGAATGGGAGAGCGTGGCAGTAGAATGTTCTAATAAATTCATGTCAACTATACAGAAATATGAACAAATATTCCTGGAGGAAGTGGACAAAGAAATCCAGGACTAGGTTGAAAAGGTTCAATTTAAACAAGATCCAATGTTTGAACTTGAATCTAAACTTCAAATTAAACTTGAGAAAGCAGAGACAGAAATTAAAATAAGAAAACCTAACAAATTCTTACGTGATCTCTGAGATTATAAGGAGGGAACGGTCTTTAAAAGACCAAAGAAGCCCCCCCAAAATAATAAACCTGAAAACGAAGGGTCTACAAGCAAATGATTCCTCAGAGCATGATAACGTTGAAACTGACGATCCCCCTAGACTATCTTTCTCGTCTCCATTTTTTTAGAGGATGAGCCCCCCCTATTGAGAACACAACGGCAAAGAGGGGGAAGGAGAAACAGATACTAGACATGGACCTTGGAGTCATTAATCTTACAGATGTGACTCTCACTCATAATGAACTTCTGGTTCTAATAAAAGGGTCTCTCCTTCGTACCTAAATCACATATGAATACATTCAATTGGGTGACAGATGTTAAAGAAAATTGCATATGATCAGATAAGAAAAACAGGCTAAAAATCATGGATTTAGTCTGAGGGAATTTGAATGTTTAGAGACACTAGTAAGCTTGCTCGAAGAAAATGAGTACCCCGAGGCAAATCCTACCCTTACCAACATGAAAAAGGTCAACTTTCACACCAACTATTAAAAGCTATGAGAACATAGATCTATTTTGTAAATTAGTCTGTGGGGATATTGAGAAACTTAAACAAACATTGAGTCATAAAGATCTCGATAATCTTACTAGAAATGAAAGGTTAGCGCTGAACCAACTTAAAGACTCTCGCAAATTAACCATTAAACCCTCTGACAAAGGGGGAAACATTGTGGTCATGACTAATCGACAATATGAAGATATGGTTATGCATTTATTGAGTGACATTAATATTTATTCTATTCTCCCCCACGCCCCAACTAATAGATTCATGGAAGAATTAACCAATATTTTGGAAAGAGGTTTAAGCTCAGGGGTTATCACGTGATGAATTTGAATTTTTAAACCTGAAAAAACCAAGACTGTCAACCTTCTATGCACTGCCCAAGATACATAAAAATAGACATCAATCTCCGGGACGCCCAATTGTATCAGGTGGGCAACCTTACCCAGAAATGCAGCCAGTTCATAGATTAATTGCTACAGAAAACAGTCATGGAACAACCATCATATCTAAGATACTACACAACTTCTACAGCTTGTAAAAGATTACACATTGACATGTGGTTATGTAGTTTAGATGTAGAACCATTGTACAGTTCAATACCACATGACAAAGGACCTGTCTGCGGTGAGAGTTACCCTAGAACTTTCTAGGACCTTCTCTCAAGACGCAATTGAATTTCTTGGATATATTGAAATTCATCTTGGCTCCTAATTATTTCCTCTTTTCAAAATAAATTCTACCATCAAGCCCAGGGAATGGCAATGGGCACCACATGTGCACCTTCCTATGCTAACATCTACTTGGGGGTGTGGGAAAAATGGTTATATTCAATCCTGAGGTTAATCCATACTTTAAAAGTATCCTATGTTGTCGCAGATACATTGATGTTTTTATTATATGGCATTCAACGAAAGATGATTTTCAGAAATTTGTTCGGTTCACTAATCAGAACCAACTTAATCTGCGTTTCACTCATGAAATCCATAAGACCACCATTGACTTTCTAGATGTGACTGTTAACATGAATATGGAAATATCCACACTTCAAAAAAAAGTCGGCCACTAATAACTTGACCAATCACCCGATACCTCTCAAATTAGGAATACCCTATGGCCAATACCTGCGACTTCACCGTATTTGCTCGACAGAAGAGGAATTTAGGACAAGAGCCCAGCTTCTAAAACAAGATTTTAGATCAAAGGGTTATCATAACAGAGTCCTTAAAGCATTTCAAAAAGCTTCCATTCTATCAAGAGATATGCTACTTGTAGACCAAATCAAAAAAGAGATGTTGCTTATTCGATGTATAGGCAACTACGACGAAGGTTGGCATGACGTCAGAACCATCTTTGACAGATACTGGCCCCTCCTTACACTGGACCCACATTTGAAGGATACTATTGGCGAACATGCTTCAATCACATTTCGCCATTGTAATAGCCTTACAAATGTATTGGTACTGAGCCATTATCAAACAAAAGGAGCCAAACATAACACCTAGCTAAAGACAAATCTTAAGGGCACATATGCGTGTGGCAAATGCAAGAGCTGTTCCTCCATTTTGAAAAATTCTAAGTCCTTCATGGATAGTGGTGCATTGAGATCCTTTGGGGTCAAGTTGTTTTTCAACTGTAATTCCACGGGGTTAGTGTATATGCTGACGTGTATATGTGGGATGAAATATGTGGGTAAAACCTTTCGACCCTTCAAACATAGGATTAGAGAACATGTTCTATCTGTCCAAAGTCAGGACACACCAGTAGCCAGACATATAAGCGAATGTCAGAAAGGTGACACATCTAGGATGCGCTTCTGTGGCATCGAATTAGTTAAACCTCAACAAAGGAAAGGCAACTATGATCTGTTTTTACGCCAGAGGGAGAGCTTCTGGATCTATACACTCAAGACCCTTTCTCCGGGAGGTCTGATTGATTTATCTTCACCCCATTTATACATCAATAACTTTATTTGACAAAGCTTTCAATCCTGCCTAAATGAACATTAGGTTAATATTATACTTCTACTTGCTTATTGACCATTTCAAACATTCCATAATAGTCACTTTTTATTTATTTTCTGCTAATTGTACCTTGATGTCCCCTTCCCCTTTTCCTCTCGAAATTCCTTATTTTTGTACTATAGATATACAATTTATCTTTACGCAGGTACATGGATTTATAATCCTGTCTCTGCACTTTAAGGAATCCCTTCTTTTCTTTCCCATTATTCATTATGTTCTCTTTCTCAACCATTTACTGCGCACGTAGGGACCTGTGTTGGGTTTGCGCGAGTCACATGAAATGTGATTACGCTGCCAACTATTTGATTTTCGAGATTTAAATGTAATACCACAGGATTTGAACCCGCAGGGAATTCCCATGTAGACAATGGCCCCCCCAACTGTTTGCCCCCTAGCTAATCTTTTTTTGTATTATTGTGTGGGATTAGACAGTTTGATGGAGGTCTGCCCGAGTAGACGACAGCCCGGCGCATTATGTATATGAGTTGCCTAGGAGATGCATAATCCATATGGATTGGACAGATAGAGACATGTGACACGCGTGTTAGATACACGTGGAGGGAGTCCATTCACCATGATTTGGCTCCCCCTTCTAGGGTCCTTAGTATAAATTAAGATCGGTGGAGGGGACATATTCACGCTCCTGACGAAGCCACATGATTAGAGTGGCGAAACGTGCGTTGAGCGCAGTACAATGCTGAGGGGTCCACTCCCCCCTTTTTAACTGACACATTTTTTTCCTTTGATTGGCTCGAAATAACCATCATCATAGTGGACTGGCGTATATTGCTATTGCCCTTTGTTTGGTTTAACCATGGTGACCTTAAGATTGTCCTCCCTTTAGTCTCCCAATGTGGATTATCGTTCTGATAAATAGGAGGTAAGCCAGAGGTTTACCAATAAGGATATACATAAAGAACTCTCCACTTGGCGTGTGGCTTTTCATCTATAAAAAATTGTTCTCTAAAACATCATGCTTTATTGATATCGCAAATTTATATATTGGCATTAGAGTTCTTATTTATAAATGTGGTCATAATTCTACACACTGCTATTGAGAGTTTATTTGCAATTACCAGTCTATTATTAATCCTATTGTTATTAATATATTGTTTAAAATTCAATACTAACCAACATGGTTACTAGCGGCCAAATTTCATATAACTGTCACATATAATGGTTTACTATTCATTTTTCTCTTCTTTTGGAAATATCAATTGTTTGCTTCAATATGCTATATTGTGGATCTAAATTGCGACATAAATGCTCCTCTAAACAATTTAATTGAGACATGAGTCTACCGCATGTTTAGTCATGGTTAATTGGTGAATAGTACCAACAATTGCAGTATCGCAGTATACTATTTAAATCTCTTCTTCATGAACTGTCCTTCCATTAATTGACATATCTAGTTCATATATGCAAGGCGGTTGGTAGTTAATTGAGCATATTTTTTCATTTACTATATTTAGAACTATATCTTTGTGAGGCTGCGCGACAGTATTTGTTGGCATTATTGTTGGATATCTTCATTATCATATGCCAAAAAACGGCGTTACAAGGTTTTTTTAATTAACACTGCCTATTATACGGTACGCCAACAATAGCTAATAAAATCTAATTCTATATCACATTGTGTGCTCACAGTGAGAATATTTAATTTGCTGCGGCAAGGCCGTTTTTCTTATTGAGCAGTTCTTTGGTTCTGTCATTACCAATTGAGCAGTTCTCTGGTCCTATCATTACCAATTATCTAGTTAAGCATTCACGTTTACATTTATTATTGTCGTGAGGCTGAGTGCTCATATGTAACTATCTTATCAGAGAAGACTCTAGATCATGTGTACTATCCTCTATGTTGCTTCATATTTTAATACTTAAATGCATGGTTACACTACAAGATCCAAATTGATGTATACAATGATTATCCTAAATAGCCGGCGAATTATAAGTGATATCTCCAATAGGTTAGCCACCATCTAACGACTCAATTTATTTCTATAAGTAATTCTTTCTACACCCTAAACCATTGGTTTTATTACTATTCTAATATATGGCTATTAAGATACTAAACCAATGCGCTTTATTTTTTAGAATATTGTACCTTTAGACCATATTTACTAGGCAATAGTGGCCGGTTATTCTCCACCAATCGCTGCACCATATGATTTATAATACACTTCATATTTGCCTCTGTGACATATTCTGCCGATAGTACCTATGGGTATATGATTATTATAGATCTATGCCATTTACAACTGTTATTATCTAGTCCACTATGATAATACCAATGTTCATGTTTACAACTTATGCATCATTATAATCTTTTTTCACATTTGTTAATATGTTTTGTGTTTGGCATTGTCCATAAATAAAATTATCATTTTAATTAACCCCAACCTATCCTTAGATTTTGTGATGGTGGTTTTCCACTAATCAATTAAATCTGTTCCTGTTATAAATAATTTAATCTATTGTCTATTTATTGTAAATATATTAAATCCAATTTAAATTATTGATTGTAAATATATTATTGTCTATTGTAAATTTAATTCAGCTTAAATTTCTTACCATATGCAGTCTGCAAAGCTCATAACTAAATCTTCCATCTTCACCCATTTCAAGGTAACTGTTTTTTCAAAACAGAAAGGAAGAGGTATTTCCAGATTAATAAGCAGAAATGATTATTTTGAATGATGGTTTCGGCATAAGGTAAATAATAAATATATTGAGCCACTCACCTGGGTGCCTAAGGGTGAAGGTTTCATAAGCTGAGTGGTGTTTCTGGTGTGGGCCTACTCTTCATCAATACAAACTTTTAAAAATCTTTTAAAAAAAAAAGACAAAACCCAGGGATTTAAGAAACTTCTACTAACTAAACTCGAGTGCTTGCATTTCTAGATTGAATCAAAACCTAGGGCCGGGTATCCCAGCTTCGGCAAGTTTACCTTCAGAAATATCATTTGCTCTAACAGCTGGGGTGATAATTGGGAGCGCTGAGGGCACAGAATATTCCCCGTAATGGAGAAAATCCGCTCACTTTGTACAGTGGTTGGTGGACAAGAAAGGAGCTCCATGGCTACCTCTGCAAATGTAGGCCACACACCTCTCTTGTTCTCCCAAAACTGAAAAGGGTCTATATTGGGTTCCAAAGGAGCCTCAGCAAGGTATGCCGTAACAAATGTCTTAGCATTTTCAATTGGCGGGTTTTTGTTAGGTCCGACTCCGTATCCTGACCCATAACTTGTGTACATTTGTGTAAAAAAAATACAGGTCTGGGAACGCTGCTCTGAGCAGCAGCACTGGTCCTCTCACATCTGGGTGTGTCACTGTCATCATTCTCAACGACAGACTCCTCCAACGTCTCTTGTCTCCTCTGTCTCCTCTTCCCTCTAAAACTGCACAGGTTTTACGCTCCCTGTCCCGTATCTTATCTGAGTGCTTGCTGCCAAAATAAAAGGGAATCGTCACGGAGTGCAGACTTTCCTTTAAAAGTAGGGTTGCAAATTGTGGCCAGCATATACTCAGGACAAGAGGCAATGTGCGGTCTTATTCGGTACTCCAGCTGTTCATAAAGTCTGGTCAGAAGGACAGTGACATAGGCACGTGGAGGTTTACCGCCAGGCAACTCTTCTCTGTTGGACAGAAAGTCATCCATAGAGTCACGGAGTTGGTAGAATACTGGTATGATTTCAGACAAGCTAGCACTCGCTCTGCTCAAGTGTTCTGTATCTAATCGGAAAGACTTCAGGACTTCCACTGCCTGTTCATCACGGCCCAGTCATTCCTGCCTAGTGGGCTGCTAATGCCAATGGAATGTTTGTACGCCATTGCTTTTTGCTGTTCAAGAATCCTTTCCAGCATGTCTAATGTGGAGTTCCACCTTGTTTTAACCGGTGTTGTGGGAGTCCTGCCCTTTTTTGCTCCTGCTTAAGAAGCTGACTAGCTCTTGCGCTGTGGTGGAAATGGCCAGCAATTATTCTGCACGATTCAACAAGTGCCCCCAACCTTCCTCCACTAATACTCTCATGGAGTGCCTTTGTCACCACTAGATGCAGGATGTGAGCTGGGCACCGCACACCCACGAATCTTCCATCCCGGAGAGCCCTTATCATGTTGATTCCACCATCAGTTACTACAAAACCCATTTGAGCTTGTGTACCAGACTGCTCCCCTAGCCACTGTGCCATCATGTTCTTCAGTGCATGTAAGTTGTTCTCTGCGGTGTGCTGCTGATCCATAACCTCAGCGTGGAGGAGGAAGGAATGTAATGCTGTCTTTTCTGTATGATTGGCACAAGGCAGAGCACCTTTTTAATTTTGCCCCTGAACTTGTTGCTGCTGGCTGCTTTTTCGGGTCTGCTGCTTCGATATTCCCCTGGGCTGAAACCCACCAAATTGCTCCATAGTGGTCTGCGCGGAGGATGGCTGTTTGGTCAGACTTTTACCAGCTGCTGCAGAAGTGGTGGTGTGTGGCACTGGTGGTGGGAGTAGAAGTAGATTCCCTAGTAGTGCTAGCACTGCTAGGTGGCAGTGCCGGTAGAGAACCTTTTTCTAAACCTAGCAGCACTGCCTTGTGGTGGGTTTTCATGTGTGAGTTCATGCCAGTGGTAGTGAGTTTGCTTGTCTGTTGACCACGGCTGACTAGGGATGAGCTGTTCGGTTCGATTTGAACATTGGCAGTTCGAAAGTTTGCGCTTCGAACTTTTTGGCGTGTTTGGTTCGAGTTCGATTAAATTTTTTTTGGAAAAGTGTATAAAAAAATGCTTAAAAAATACTAAAAAATCTAGCAATAGACTCTTTACTACAGAATATTATAAGCAACGGTTTATTAGATATTGAATTAAAAACTAATGTCTAGGTGCAAAGATTCTCACCTCTAAATGACCTGTGCTCTCAAACGGCGTAAACAGGTGTTTAATTAGGGTTTGGAAATAACATGTGCTTCTAATTAGTCCGGTCTCATGAATTTGATACATTGTATGCAGACTGGAAGTGCTAGGTGTTGTGTGTGGGTCTGTGGTGGCGATGTTTCCATACATCCTACAAATCCGCCACTTCACGGGCAGGTTATGGGGACCTCCTAGGCACGATATTTGAAGGAATTTTTCATTTTTATTTTTAACTCTTCTTTCATGGAAAAATCACTGTCCCTTTGAAAACGTTTTGTTTTTACTTTTTGTCCTTGTTTCCTGTCCCCCAGGGCACTACCTGGACCTCTATACACCTTTTATGGCAAATATCTAGCATATATGCCCTCTTGGAGGGCACTCTAAAAATTGAACTTTGAGTCCCATTGACTTGCATTGAGTTTGTCTTCGAACTTTTGAAAAGTTCGAGTTCGAATGCGAACCGAACTCCGGTGTTCGGCTCATCCCTACGGCTGACCCATGTTCCGCTCAAATGACATTTGGCTGTACGTTTATCCGCACTTTCAGTAAAATACTGCCACGCTTTCGACCGACGACGGCCACTTGTTGCTGGTGAAGGTTCTTGTTTAGAGCCACATTCTTCATCCAATTCCACACGCTGAACCTGGCCGCCTGTATATTGTGATGTAATAGTAGCAGTACTTTCAGTTTATCCTTGTTGTAACCATGTTTATTGTTTTTAACATTTTTGGGATAGTGGGTTGATGGGCTCCTACTGGTGTGGTGGTACTAGTGGCACTGGTGACGGGAGCACAAATTTTGATATTGGTACTAATAATTTCTACTTGGGACAGAGACAGGTGACACTGTTGATGCCGATGAGTTTTCATGGGAAAACAAAATTGGGGAACGATCATGTGTACTATGGTAAGGGGATAGGGAACCTTGAAAAGGAGTAGAAGGTTGTAAATCTTCTTGCTCTTGTAGATCCAAATTTAAATGAGATTTTCTATTATAGTCTTTGAAGATAAAAATTCATCACCAGTGGGACTGGGAGATGTTGAGTCCTGTTGCTGGATTCCTTCTCCCTGAAGGCTACTAGGATATAGGGAATGGGATAGAACACCACCAGTGTCTCTTGGGTTCTATCAAGTTCAGCAGCGGTGGTGGTGTTGGCACTTTGTGATTGAGCTAAAGCGATTCCCTCCTGATACTGCAGAAGCTCAGTCTTGGGCTGCTTAAATGAATGATGACTTTCAAAAACCTTCCCACATACCTTCGTGCCTCTACTAGAATAAAACATCTCTGGTACTAGAACATTTTTTGTTGCAGTAGAAGTAGCACTAGCTGCCCCAGCTAGTGTACTTGTTGTGCTTCTACAAGTGGCGCTGGTTATTGTGCACTTTTGTTTTGGAGGAACTAGCTCCTTAAACTGCTGACACAGAATTGCAGACTTATTTTTGCCTCAGATAAATACGTCTTACTCTTAAGCTCAGCCGCCTTGCCAGTAAAGGATGATGTCTTTTATTTGTTTGCTGGGTGGGTTTCTCTGACTAGTAGTACTACAACTGTTTGATTCTGTTCTGCTCGTTTTCCCTCGGGTTTTAAGAATTGGCAGATCTTGAGAAACAGTGACAGCAGGACGACTTCCAAGCTGTTTATTTTTACTGCCCTTTGAAACAGTCCTGCGAGTACTAGTAGATGGGGCCGTCCTTTGAATGATGGTGCTTGATGTGTCACCACAGCTTGAGTCCATGATGTTATGTTCTCTAAACAAATAAAAAATAAAACCATAAAATATTTTTTAACGGAATTTTTGAATATAATATATAGGTCCAAAGACAAAAACAATCACTAAGTATGGAGTTGGCACAATGGATCCCCCAATTCACTTCTGGGTCCAACTGAATTTTCAAAAAGGTTATTTTTAGGAGTTCAGAAATAAATTCTTTAGCACAATAAAGTACACGTGGGTTCTGCATCGTATGGAGTGTTTTTTTTATGGGTGTGGCCCCCTGTGGGTGCAAACAAGGAAGCCCCATGACCTCCTTTTGCCCAGGGGCCCCATTAGTTGTCCGCCCCTGCATGGGAGATAAAAAAAAAAATGAGACGCTGGACACCCGGAGCAGTGAGCACCGACATGCATAATATATCAGTCTCTCCACCAGCACTCAAAAACAAGGCAAAGCTAAATGAAAAATCATGAATAAAAAATACACAAGTATGAAATATTTGCAAACAAATATTGCCAGGATAAATTCAGAATAAGAAGATATTATTACGAGTACTTTACTTACACTCTCGCAGTCAGTCCAATAAGAGTCACTGCACTCCACTCACTGCAAAGCAAAACGTCGTTTCTCTCCGCTGTCTCCAGACTCCTTCAGTGCTGTCTTCTCATTCAGTCAGAACAAAAGCAATATGGCACTCCCAAGAGGAATGGAAGTGTATATACCCTGCAGTCAACAGGAAGTGACCGTGTGTGTCTGTGCCAGCCTTCAGTGAAAATTCCAGAAAAGGAAGCAGCTGATAGGACTATGCACGCAGTAATCCAACCCCCAAAGATGATTCTAGAGCATAGAATCACAAAAAAACACAACCAAAACAGTTGATTGAAGCCTATGGGGCATAACTTTCCCAGTCCACTCCTTGTGGCTCAAACAAAAATTCAAATAATGAGTAAAAAATCTAAAAATAGACTCTTTACTGCAGAATCTAGATCATAAAACGATAAGCTCCGGCGTGTCCGTCGCCAAAAGAACGGACCGCCGAAACAGACCACCACCAAAACAGACGAATGCGTGCACTCCCAGTGTAGTGCTGGGTGCGCACGCAGTCAACCGCCGCAGCATGCGCACAAAGTCGCGCCAAAACACCTCAGACACAACACAGCCAGACTCCGGACCCCACTGAAGCTCCCGGCTGCGTTAAACTTGGAGAAAAAACCCGAGCAATAAGCCCCCACCACAAACGGCAACTCTACCACAAAAAACAGTTGTGCTCCCGCCAAAAAACCGAGCACATAGCCCCCACCGCGAACGGCAACTCCACCGCACCCAGCCACAAAAAACATAGCACAGAGCCCCCACCACGGATGCCAACTTTTCCACATCCGGCCACAGAAAAATAGACAGTTGTGCCCCTCAAAACAAAAAACCACCGAGCACAGAACCCCCACCGTGAACGGCAAACCCACCTGCCCAGACAAAACAGTTGTGCCACCCCCCCAAAACAGCACTGAGCCCACAAAGCTCTGACCATCTCCACCACAGAGCCCAGATAGCTCAGAGGGCCAAAACACTCAGACCCTGCTCCAAATAAATTAAATATAAAAAAACTGTGTTCCCCTACCAAACTAAGAGCCCGCAAAGCTCACAACACCCCCCACCACTCAGCTTGGAGGCCCAACATAAGAGCCCCTGCAGCTTACAGCCACCACAAAACGCCAGGACACAAAAACAAGGAGAAAAAAAAAACACTGTCCGACATCCCACCTGATTTTAAAATAAAAAAATAATAATAATAAATACAAAAAAAAAATCACACAAAAAGAAAAAAATATAAACAAAATCTAAAACAATATTATTTACTGCTCTGAGCCCACCACAGAGCGTCCGAACAATATCAAGCCCCATTGGAGAGAATCACACAAAAAAAAGAGATACAAAAAAAAAAAAGAAACACACAAAAAGAGAAAAAAAAATCTAACAAAAAAATTGATTTACTGCTCTGAGCCCACCACAGAGCGTCCGAACAATCACAAGCCCTGTCGGAGAGAATCACACAAAAAAAACCCCAAAAAATATCTAAGAACAACACACAAAAAAAATAAAAATTACTGCTCTGAGCCCACCACAGAGCATCCGAAAAATCACAATCCCCGGAGAGAATCCCACAAAAAAATAAAAAACAAACCAAAGAAAATCACACACAAAAAAATATGGATTTACCACTAGTATCTGTCAGTAAAAGGAGACGAAATGACACAGAAAGTAGCGCACACAACATGGCAGGTGCCAAAAAAAGAAAATTCAGGAAACAAAAAAAAATAAATACAAAAAAAGAAAGAGCGTAAACATGGATGAAAATGCAAGGTGTCACAAAAGAATAAAAAACACTTTAGCACACAAGATGCAACGAGCACAACAAAAAATAAAAGAACAAATTAACAATGAAGAAATGGCACAACAAATGCAACAACATTATTGTGGAAAACTCCATGTTCTGTGCACCAACTGCAATGCACTGTATTTTAATACACACCAGCCATCCGACAGACTATTCATTCAATGCTGCAGCAAAGGAAACGTATACATGGAGCCCATTAAAGTTGCTCCTCTGATAGAAAGGCTAATGACAGGCGCTCTAAGCATTCCAAAAATTTCAAACAAAACATTCGATCTATCAACAGTTCATTAGCATTTGCTTCCATGGGGGCAAACATTACTCCTCCTCCTGGTTATGGACCTTACTGCTTTAGAATTAATGGCCATATTTACCACCGAACTGCATCTCTTCATCCGCACAATGAGGAGAACCGAAAGTTTGCACAACTATATATCCTTGATCCTGATTAGGGATGAGCTGTTCGGGTTCAGACGGTTCAGAGTTCGACCCGAACATTGGCAGTTCGAAAGTTTGCGAATTTTGAACTTTTTGGGCTTGTTCGGTTTCGAAAAAAAAAAAGAAATTTTGAAAAAAGTATAGAAAATGCTTAAAAAAATACTAAAAAATCTAGAAATAAAGAGACTCCTTAGTTTTTAATTCAATATCTAATAAACCGTTGCTTATAATATTCTGCACTAATGTGTACGTGGAAAGATTATCAACTCTAAATGACCTCTGTTCACAAACGGGCATAACACCAGGTGTTTTTAGTCTGGTAATCAATTTGATACATTGTACAATATACTGAGGGTGGGGTGGTGTCTGCTTCTGATTGAGATTTGAGAATTAATTTCCCTAAAACATCCTAATATGCTGCATTTAACTGGTGTTTGAAAAAAATCTAAAGCAATGTTATTTTTCACCTCGGGATTAAACATTCACAGGGTTATTCAGAGAGCAGTGAAAAGCAGGAGAATAACTGGAGAAGTGAAAATTCTAGGTCAAAATAGCCAAACCAGAAAAATTCTCCCATTTATCTCACTTTCCAAATCGGCTATTTGGTCTAGATTGTTCTCTTCTCTTGCCAGTTCTCCTGGCTTTCACCTCTCTCTCAGGGTTGTCCAGAGAAAGGTGAAAACCAGGAGAATGGCAGGAAAAGAGAACAATCTGGACCAAATAGCCGATTTGGAAAGTGAGATAAGGCTAGGGTCAGACTAACGCATTTTTCGCAGCGACCGTCAAAAAGTGCGTTTGAAGACATTGCCGTATTTTTTCATGGATTGCGCGAAAACGGTCATACGATGCGCATTTTTGTGCGTGATTTTTTAAGGATCCAAACCAGGAAACTTTGGGTGTCTGGACGTTATGTTGGCCGGACATGAGCAGGGTCTCACGTCTCCAAATCAAGCACACACGCCGCTAGTGGACGCAGCGGACTCTGTACGTCCGTACTAGCGGTTCTGCGTTCTCAAAAAAATGCGTTCATTTTCCACTTGCGTTGCGCTGCCGGACTTTCATGCGACCGTACTTCGTATATTGGCCGTCATTGCCCGTCATTTGCTGCTAGTGTGGCCGTGATTAAGTGCGCCTAAACGCACGTTAAAAATTCGCTAGTCTGACCCTAGCCTAAATGGGAGAATTTTTCTGGTTTGGCTATTTTGACATAGAATTTTCCATTCTCCAGTCATTCTCCTGCTCTTCACCGCTCTCTGAATAACCCTGACAGGGTTATTCAGAGAAAGGTGAAACTCAGGAGAATGACTGGAGAATGGAAAATTCTAGGTCAAAATAGCCGAACCAGAAAAATTCTCCCATTTATCGCACTTTCCAAATCGGCTTTTTGGTCCAGAAGTTTCCATTCTCCTGCTTTTCACTGCCAAAAAATCAGTAAACTTTTTCTGCGTGTCCGTACATGTACGTGTCTGTGTTTCATACAGACTGCCGCCCCAAGCAGTTGTTTATGGATAGATTAAAGGAAAAGCATTTACCGTTATTTGAAATGTCATGTTTTGGTTTTTACATATTTCTATACATCCTAGAAATCCGCCACTTCACGGGCAGGTTATGGGGACCTCCTAGGCACGATATTTGAAGGAATTTTTCATTTTTATTTTTAACCCTTATTTCATGGAAAACTCACTGTCCCTTTAAAAAACGTTTTTTTTAAAAAACTTTTTGTCCTTGTTTCCTGTCCCCCAGGGCACTACCCGGATCCCCATACACCTTTTATGGCAAATATGTAGCATATATGCCCTCTTGGAGGGCACTCCAAAAAAACCGAACTTTCAGCCCCATTGACTTGCATGGGGGTTCGGGTTCGGTCCCGAACAAATGGGAAGTTCGGGTTCGAACCGAACTCGGGGAGTGTTCGGCTCATCCCTAGTCATGAACAGGCCCCTGGAAAAATATGTACTGGCAGGGAGTCTCTAAACCTTGGAATAGATATTATGATAGTACCCCATATGAGAACTATCCTATCCAGAATAAAGGTAGAAGGGAATGGAATCGGCCGCTACCATTTAGGGCTTGGGATAGCAGTAGATTAAACTCCAGACGAGATGATCAACATCAAAATCGGGGGTGTGAAATGGTACAGAATAGGAGGGGGAAGCGGGGTCTAGGTAGACCTGGCTTAGGAGCCACAAGGGAACTACCATTCCAGCATAGACCCCAGGGTGTCCCCATGAGTAATAGATTCGAACCTTTGGCTACATCTCACGACGAACAGGTTTTTCACACGGGGTCCCCAAGTGTGAAGCAGAAAGAAGTACAATGTCAGGATGTAGAGTGGGGAAGAGATGGGGGGGAAGAGGAAAAAGAAGATTGTCCGTAGACGAGGGAGAAGAGCGGGAAAAGTGGTACAAGGAAAAAAGGGAACGGAGGTAACCATGAATGGTATCTTTAATCTTAGTACCAAAGTTCTCACTCGCCATCATATTCAGCTACTCCAAAAAGGCCTTAAATATGCCCCAACTCAAAAATTTAACAAATTTGAAGTGTGCATAGATTTGCAGAAATTTAAACGTAAGCTGGCCCTAAAGGGACAAGGGAATAATACATACGTCACTAAAGACCAAATCCACTTTCTACCCTAAATTTATGTTATCAAAAGAAATATCCACCTTCGAGACTATGGTCATGAATGATTTGGATAAACTAGAGAAAAAATGTAATCGCGCCTCTAGCAATCTGACTTAACAAGAAAAGGAAGCCCTGGAAGATTTGCGGAGCAACGACCAGGTGATCGTTAAACCGGCGGATAAGGGAGGAGGTGTTGTGATATTGTCCAAGGAGTATTATGTAGAGGAGGCAGAAAGAATACTGGGAGATAGGAACACTTATGAGGTCCTAAAAGGAGACCCAACGGTTGGAATTGCAAAAACGTTTGACTTTCTGAAGAAAGGGAGGGTCCAGGATATCCTGAATGAACAGGAATATGAATATCTTAGGGTCCCTCACCCACGTATTCTGGTATTCTATTGGTTGCCTAAGCTACATAAGAACTCTAGTCGCCCTCCAGGAAGACCTATTATAGCTGGTATAGACAGTGTTTCCAGTAGAATATCGGAGTACCTTGATCAATTGATGCAGCCAGTGGTATCTACAGGTCTAGCACACCTTAAGGACAGTATTAGTGTTCTTCAAGAATTAGAAAAAAATCGAGTGGCAGCCAGATTACTGGCTAGTCACGGCAGATGTGGAATCTCTTTATACTATAATACCTCATGGAAAGGGATGTGAAGCGGTGGCACATTTTTTAAGGGAGTCAGGAACATTTGCCCCTCAGCAGGTGGATTATATGATTGAGGGAATTTTATTAATTCTGGAGAATAATTACTTTGCCTTTTGATGAGAAATACTTCCTACAGAAGAGAGGCACAGCTATGGGGGCGAGGGTTCGCGCCCAGTTATGCGAACCTACTTATGGCCTACTGGGAGTCTCTGGTGGGTCTTTGGATCACATGCCTGGGCCCAGAACCTCACCCTCTATAGAAGGTACATCGATGATGTCCTTGTTGTTTGGAGGGGAACGGAGGACGATCTTATGTCATTTTTGGACCATCTAAATAGGAATGACTGGGGCATCAAATTCACTTATACTTGGAGTAAAAGTAACATTAACTTCTCAGATCTGGAAATTTATGTTAAGGAGGGTAGGGTGCAAACCCGTACACATTTTAAAGATACTGATGTAAACAGCTTTATAGATATCAATAGTGGCCATTTATCATGCTGGTTGGAGGGTGTTCCCCGGGGACAGATGCTTAGAATTAGACGTAATTGCGCTGTAATGAATGATTATCAACAGCAGGCAGGAAAGATGGCTACGGAATTTGTGGAGAAAGGTTATGAGAAAGATAAGATTCAGGAGGTCATGAATGAGGTACAGATGGTGGACAGACGAACATTACTGAAATATAAGAATAAAAATCAAAATTCAAAGGAGAATAGGATTGTGTACAGTCCCCTTTATCTTTAACTATAGTACGGGGAACAAAGGTATCCGAGGTATAGTCCGACAGTATTGGGAGGTTTTGAGGCAGGACCCAGTATTGCGAGAGATCATTCCGGAAGCAACACAGTTTATCTGTAGAGGGGCCAAGAACATTAAGGACCATATAGTTAATAGTGCCTTTAGGAGGAAGGGGAAGAATCATATCAATATGCTAGGAGTCCCTGATGGATTTTATAAATGTGGAAAGTGTTTAGGGTGTAAGAATAACTATGCCCAAAGAAAAATCCACGAGGTTACATTTGGAAGCAAAATTGCATATATTAGAGGTGTCTTCAACTGTGCATCCAAATATGTAGTATATTGCCTCACATGTCCGTGTGGGTTGCATTATATAAGGAGAACGTCCAGACCCTTATCTGTACGTTGCGGGGAACATCTTCGCAATATAAGGAAGGGGTATGAATTGCATAACCTTTCTTTACATTTTAGAGATCATCATGCACAGGATCCATCCGGCCTAGAGTTCTGTGTACTTAGAAAGGTGTCTAAGGGATGGAGAGGAGGGATATAGATCTCATCTTGGCTAGGGAGGAGATGAGGTGTATATTCGATTATGGCACCTTAGTCCCCCATGGCCTTAATAGGGATTTCGAAATACGCCACTTTTTGTGAACTGTGGATCTGATTGCTATGCTTCAGACTCATTTGTAGGCTTTGACACCACTTTGTCTCCCGTATCTACATATACTCCGATATATAGGTCATGCATACATATATTTATATTGACATCATCTCAATGGTGACCTTTTATCCTCATTTTTTCCCATTATGTATACTAATACCGTTGTTTTATTTTTAGTATATGGGTGGTAACAAGTCAACATGTTTACATGGACACAATTTAGTCCTATATGGTAGAACCTACGTATGTACACGATGCGGGAATCAAAGTGGGTTAGTGTTTTGCCATTAGGTGTACATAGGACACATGTGTTTGTCCACCATTTTTTATCTATATTTTATAGTTTATACATATATTTCTGTTTATATATATGTTCATTTTTATTTTGTCTTGCATCTTATTTTTTGACCATTAGTATTTACTTATCCATGTCTATATATCTATATATATCCATGTTGCATGGCTGATATTAGCTGAGCTAGAATGTGCATTGCAATTTCGGGTATTCTTTTTACTGATGGACCCCCTTCTTTCTCTTTTGTTTGTTTTGTATCTTGCCTCCGGTATATGGAGACATGGATGTTGTTATAGGTGAATGTGCCTTGGTTCCAGACCCACAGGTTGCCTTGCGGTGATCGCGCTAATGCAGCCATTAATTTGTGGAATGGGAAGGACTGTAAGGATCTTCCAAAATGTCCGCTCTGGCTTCAAGCGGAGATTTACAGGGAAGAGACTCGGTGGATGTGCCTCCGTGCGCATGCGCCTTAGAGCGCAGCTGAAGACGTGGACTTTTGACGTCACAAGAGCGCGACAGATGGAAGTACCCGGGTAAACTGCGGACCATATGGAGTTTAATCAACCTGGAGGGACTTAGAACACCTGGAACTAAGAGTACTATGTGTGTATATATAGGGGGGTCTATTTTATGTATGTTTTACCAACTGATGAGGCCGTTATTACGGTGAAACGCGTTTTGGTTACTTTGTTGATTTAAAATTCTTTTGGACCATACAAGAAATTTTCCTTACAGAGTCTAAAGGCGATTAGCGTGTCCTTAATACGCCCATGTTTATTTACAGAGCCAGTGGATACAACACAGGCTCTATATCACGTGAGTTTGATATTGCTGCAATTTACAGATCGTTCGCTTATGGTACAGAGTCACGCTATGGTCTTTGTTTGTATCCATTTTTCGCATGATACCCATATTATATTAGGAGGACGTCTGAAGAGGGACGGGGTCATCCCTGAAGGGACCCAACGCCTTCATATAGAGCCTTGAATTGTATAGGCTCTGGCTCATGTGAGTGAACTTCCATATCAAGAATTCCATTATACCCATTGTATCTATACACTGCGCAATGTGTGTTTTTTGTTCTTTTTCTTTCATATGTCCACCAGAACTCTGGTCCTGCCTTGTTCATATGAATTGGTAATTGTATCCCTGTATGGTCATATAAGTGACTTTTTATTGGGTGTAATTATATACAGTGTGTATTGTTCCGTGGTTGTGGGATTCGCACTGGCGCTTTCTCCACTTTTGTGAATTGCTGTTTTTGTTTGGGTTTGGTGGGGAAAGCCCTTGGGAGATATAGCAGCCTTTCTTATCCCTAAACCATGGGATTTGAACATCTATCTGTAACGTTAGGTAGGGCTGGAAGCCCCCGTGTGCTTGAGGGCAGCATGTCTGATGCTGCTCGCTGACCAATGCCCGGTTTAAATGGAGATAGGCAGGGAGGTGGTTGCATGAGGCGCGGCTTGAGTGGGGGGCGTGGTCTGGTGAAGGTCTTTATAAACCCTCAGTGTATTCTCAGCAGTTGCCAGATTGTGGTTATCCATACCTGAGCTCCTTGTACCTGACTGCTATATTGAATTAACCCGTTATTGACCTCTGCTTGTTTTCTGACTATTCTGCCTTCTGTTGCCCTAGACCATTTTCTTGTACTACGCTACTGCTCTGATATCGACCCGGCTATTCCATTTGACCATTCTGAACTCTGTATTCCTGATTCTGGCTTGGCTGACTACTACCCGTGTTGTTAACCCTCTCTGTCTAGCTAGTTTACCTGGCCAATTCTAAGGACCAGACAGTTATAGATTATTCACGGCTACTCTGTTGGTAGCTTCTGGGTTCTGTGGAGTGTTGGGCGTCCTGGATGTCAGCCCGGCATCCGGACCAGCAGCCGCCAGAATTAGGTGTCATCGCGGGGGCGCGATGACACCTAATTCAGGCGCCCCCCCCGCATGTGCGGAGGAGGCGCCTGAAAGGGAGGGGGGGAGGTCCTTCGGACCTCTCTCCCTCCCGATCGGCGGCTCTGCGGGGGTTAACCCAGGCATCATTTGGAAGGGCACAGCCTGCCCTTCCAAATGATGCCTGGCATTAACCCCTGGGGAGCTGGATCGCGAATCGGCGCTGAAAAGCACCGGTTCGCAATCCTTTCCCGGAGCTGGCCGACATCTTGGATGTCGGCCAAGCCTCCGGGAACTCCCCCTGAGGACTGGCGTCATCGTGCATAGCATGATGACGCCAGTCCTGGACTTAACCCCTAACTGCCACCAACTGTGGAGATAGGGAGTTCCAATGAACTCCCTATCTCCCGATCCGTGGCAGTTAGGGGTTAATGTTTGGTATGGTTGGATCGGCCAGAGCATGGCCGTTCCAACGATACCAAACATGAAAGTGAAAAATTTTGTAAAAAAAAAATAAAAATGGGAAAAAAAAAAATAAAAAAAAAATTTTTTTTTTTATTTTTTTTGGTTTGTTAATGCAGCAATATTGTTCCCATTTCAATTATAATGTGAACAATGATGCTGCACTAACGATTTTTGTATGCGGTGCGTTTGTTAAAAATAGTGTCATTTTCCCCAAAAAAAAAATGTAACGAGACCCCGTCTCTAATTTTTTTAACAAGCGCACCCCATACAAAATATAACCGCAATTGCTCGCATGTTAAAATGTGGAAAAAAACACTTTACACGTTGTAAATTATTGAAAATACATATTTTATTGCATTTTTTGTTATAATATACAGACATGACATAACGTATACATATAATAATGACATATTATGAATCTACCGAGTCTGACGGAAAGAACGATATATAATATGTCTGGGTCATATACTAAAATAAGCCTTCAAAACACGTTTAAACATGATGCGCAAAACAGGTAAAAATGACCTCAGCACAGGGGCGGGAAAAGCCTCAGCAGCGAAAGGGTTAAAATAGAAAAAACAAACAAATCACACGTGTTGAGAAATAATGAATGACACTGATCTTAAAAGTATAAATTATTGAACCTATATTCGAAAAATGACAGAATAATGCGAAACACATTTAGATGAATGGGGTAAAAGTGAAACCTTCGTTTAGACCATCAGGAGAGAGGGTACCAAGCGTATATATCCAAAAGCTCTCTACGACTTAAATACAAGTCATAGTTCCCTTTTCTTTGTTGTGACTTAACTAATTCTATACCACAGAAGCGCATCCTGGAGGTATCGCCGCTTTGGCATTCACGTACATGCCTAGCGACCGGTGTGTCCTGACCTCACACAGAGAGAATATGCTCTCTTATCCTGTGTTTAAAGGGCCGTAACATTTTTCCCACATATTTTTTACCGCACCCACAAACAAGAATATAGACTAGTCCCGTGGAGTTACAGTTGAAAAATGATTTAGCCTCAAATTATAGCTGTTCTTTGCTATCCTTAAAGGACCGTGAGTTTTTGAGTATAGATGCACAGCTCTTATGCATGTGGGAAGTGTATGTACCTTTTCAGGTTAGTTTGAAGCCAGTTGGTACGTATAGGTTTCTTATGATAGTGACTAGGTACCAGCATATTTTTCAAGCTATTACAACGTCGAAAGGTGATCGAAGCATGTTCGCCAATGGCATACTTCAAGTGTGGATCGAGTATGTGAAGGGGCCAGTATCTATCAAGGATGGTTCTAACATCGTGCCAGCCTTCATCGTAATTCCCAATACAGCGAGTGAGGGATGCATCCTTTTTAACCTGATCCGTCAGGAGCATATCTCTAGTCAAACCGGAGGCTTTTTGATATGCCCTTTTTTAAGACTCTATTTGGATAGCCCTTGGATCTGAAGTTTTGTTTCAGGGTCCATGCTTTCGACCTGAACTCCTGCTCCGTTGAGCAGATTCGGCGTAAACGCAAGTACTGTCCATAAGGTATACCTATTTTAAGGGGCACCAGATGGTAACTAGACCAGTCAAGTAAATTATTGGCGGCCGTCTGCTTTTTGAATAGTGTTGTCGATATTACATGATTAGGGCTAGCTGAGGCTAGGGTCAGACTGAGGCAGTGCGAACGCGCGTTCTGGCGCACATAATCACGGCCGCACTAGCAGCAGATGCCGGGCAATGACGGCCAATATACGAAGTACGGTCGCACAAAAGTCCGGCCGCGCAACGCAAGTGGAAAATGAACGCATTTTTTCAAGAACGTTAAACCGCTGCTACTGACGTACAAAGTGCGCTGCGGCCGCATAGCAGCGTGTGTGCGTGATTAGGAGATGTCAGACGCTGCTAGTGTGCGGCCAACATAACGTTCAAACAGCCGGATTTCCCTAGACTTCTTTTCACCCCATCGTCATGAAATACGTCCAGAATTGCGCATCGTCTGACCACTTAAGCGTATTCCGTGAAAAAATGCGTGCGCACGCATCGACGTACATTTTGACGGTGGCCGCAGAAAATGCGCTCATCTGTCCCTAGCCTTATATTGCCACATCCAAAAAATTCTGAGTACTTTTTTGAATTTCGTAGGTAAAGTGTAAGTTAAGCGGATTACAGTTAGTGAACTCAACAAATTTTCTAAAGCTCTCTGCTGACGAACGCCATATAATGAAAACGTCGTCTATATACCTCCGCCAACAGACAATATTATCAAAGAATGGATTAGTATCTGGATTCAGAATTATCATTTTTTCCCATATTCCTAAACAGATGATGGCATAGGAGGGGGCACATGTAGTGTCCATCGTATTGCCCTGGATTTGATGGTAAAACTTATTGTTGAATAGAAAATAATTATGGGAGAGTATAAATTAGGGCTACTATGTAGTAACTGGCTATTCTACAGACATTTTTCTCGCCACTAGCCAGGTGAATGTTATGTTAGCAGTGATCCATTGATAATTATCAACAGTCAACAGCTTTTTTACAGTTTCCAACTCATTACCTATTATTCAACAATCTGTGTGCAATTTTATGTTTCTAGTATATTGTTGTTGTAATTATTGTATTGTGTTTTTCGGAATATCCGTATAATAAAAATTAAATATACTTTCAAATTCTAACCTATTTCCAGTTCTGAGAATGTTTTTTTCCACCTTGGAGCTTTTATGTTCATATTCTAATGAGGGTTTAATCCCATCTGGTTAGAACGCGCTCTAAATTGTTCACCATCTCTTAGGTGAACTTTCTTTTCTTTGTTGCATTGCATAATTATTGATGGCTGGAAAAATCTGCATCAGCATGATGGGTGTCTAATCTTCTATTCTCTAAACTAGTTCTAAGCATCTTTCAGTAACAAAATAACTCATGGTTGACCTTCGCTTTGTTTCTCTAATTTTGGTTACTTGGGCTTATATATAGGGGTGAGCCGAACACCCCCCGAGTTCGGTTCGGGCCCGAACACGAACTTCCCATATGTTTGGGTCCGAACCTGAAATCGAACCCAATGCAAGTCAATGGGGCTGAAAATTCGGTTTTTAGAGTGCCCTCCAAGAGGGCATATATGCAAGATATTTGCCATAAAAGGTGTATGGGGGTCCGGGTAGCGCCCTGGGGGACAGGAAACAAGGACAAAAAGTTTTAAAAAAACATTTTTAAAGGGTCAGTGAGTTTTCCATGAAATAAGGGTTAAAAATAAAAATGAAAAATTCCTTCAAATATCGAGCCTAGGAGGTCCCCATAACCTGCCCGTGAAGTGGCGGATTTCTAGGATGTATAGAAATATGTAAAACCCAAAAAATTACGGTAAATGCTTTTCCTTTAATCTATCCATAAAAAACTGCTTGGGGCGGCAGTCTGTATGAAAAGAGGAGACATTTTCGTATACGCAGAAAAAGTTTACTGATTTTTTTGGCTAAATTATTGTGAAACTTATGGAGGCTTTGGATGAAAGTAACAATAGGTGCTTCAAAATTGGTCCTTTAGCATCCCCAACAGTGCCATCACACCGTAACCCCTCTGAGGATATGAATCTGATACAGGTGTCATTGGCAGTGCACCCAAATATTGTGCTTTTGGTGCCAGGCCTGCAAGTACTATCAAACAGTAACCCCTCTGTGGTATTGTGGAAGAATGCAGGGGTGGACCATGTGGTCCTATATTGAAAAGTTTTTTATCTGGTAATGGGCGTCAGTGCACCCAGATATTGTGCATTTAATGCCAGGCCAGCAAGTATCATCATACATTAACCCCTCTGTGGTATTGTGGAAGAATGCAGGGGTGGGCCATGTGGTCCTATATTGAAAAGATATGATTCTGGTCAAGGTGTCAGTGCACCCAGATATTGTGCTTTTGGTGCCAGGCCTGCAAGTGCCATCATAATACAGTAACCCCTCTGTGGTATTGTGGAAGAGTGCAGGGTTGGACCCTGCGGTTCAAAAAATTTAAATGATATAAATCTGGCACAGGCGCCAGTGCAGCCAAATATTGTGCCTTTCATGGCAGCAAGTGCCTTCACACCTTAACCCTTTTGTGGCATTGTGGAAGAGTTTAGTGCTGGAGGTTTTGTGAATGCAGAAGAGGACATCCCCGATCTATTCCATTACTTCAGCATTAGGGGATTGATAGCTGCTGATCCAGGACTGATTCATTTTTATAAATGTCAGCCGGTCTACAGAGTCGGTGGACAGACGCACTCTTTTGTCTGTGACAAAACCTCCAGCGGCACTGAACGTCCTTTCAGAAAGCACGCTAGATGAAGGGCAACCTAGTAGCTGCATAGCATATTGGCTAAGTTCTGGCCAGTGATCCAATCTCAACACCCAGTAAGCCAGTGGATCATCTGCTGGAAAGGTATCCAGGTCTGCCCTTGCCCCTAGGTAGTCCATATGGTGAAGACGCTGGCAATGGGTGCCTACATTTGACGTCCCTGGGCGTCGAGGACTAAAAAAATTTAAAAATGCATCAGTCAAGCAGTCCAGGCCTTCACCACTATTCCTCTGATCATCTGCAGCCTCAGAAGCACGTGTGTCAGCACTTGGTAATCTACCAGTGCCTGGATAGGTGTTACACAAGTGTCGCATAAGAGTGTCCTCAAGTTTTTTCATCCTGTGCTCCCTCTGTGAAGGAAGGATGAGCTCTGCAACTTTACCCTTGTATCGTGGATCAAGAAGGGTTGCCAACCAGTAATGATCCCTCTCCTTGATAGCACAAATCCTGGGGTCCTTTAGCAGGCTTTGCATCATTAGGGAGCCCATGCAGCGTAGGTTGGAGGTGGCATTAGCTTCCGAGTCTTCCTGGTCAATGAGGATGACCGTATCGTGCACTTCCTCCTCCCAGCCACGCACTAGCCCTTGTGTTTCTGGGCACACAAAACCCTCCCTTGAGGAATCCCCACCTTCAATATTCTGCCTCCTCCTCCTCCTCCTGTCTGATCTGAGGAGGACCCGCTGGAATGCTGTCTGCGGAAAGACTGGGGCCTTGAGAGCTAGGGAAGGCCTTCTCTTCCTCCCGCTGCTCTGCCTCTAGAGCCACATCTATAATTCCCTGCAGATTGTGCTCCAGCAGGAACACTAAAGGAATTGTGTCACTGATGCATGCACTGTCCCTACTCACCATCCTCGTTGCCTCCTCAAATGGTGACAGAACAGTGCATGCATCCTTGATCATCAGCCACTGCGGGGGAAAAAAAACAAGTTGACCTGAACCTGTCCTTGTGCCATACTCTAGCAATGCTGCAGCATCTGCACAAGCAGCAATGTCGAGTTCCACCTGGTGGGCATGTCACAGATCAGAAGGTTTGTGGGGAGGTGGAATTCTCTTTGAATTCCTGCCAGGCGAACGCTTGCTGGGAATGACCATCTGAAGTGGCTGCAGACTTTTCTGGCCTGGATGAGAAGCTCTGGCATCCCTGGGTACTTGGTTAGGACACGCTGTACCACCAGATTTAGGACGTGTGCTAGGCATGGTACATGCGTCAATTTACCCTTGCGTAGGGCGGAGAGAAGGTAGCTGCCATTATCACAGATGATCATTCCCAGCTGAAGCTGGCGTGGTGTTAACCATCTCTGCACCTGCACCTGGCCCTGCAGAGCTGACACAATTTCTGGCCCAGTGTGGCTCCTGTCCCCTAAACAAACCAGCTCAAACACAGTATGGCATCTTTTTGCTTGAGCCATTGCGTAGACCCTGTCAGGCGTCGGTTTAACTGCCACTTCGCAGGAGAAGGAGAATGAGAATAAGAAGGAGAAGGAGAAGTAGAAAGAGGTGGTGGTGGTGGAGCAGACAGACCTCATACAAGCAGCTTTCTGGAGGCGGGGTGGATGAACAAGCTCCAGCACAGAACCCCATCTTGGATCCCTCCCAGCTGCCATCAGAGTTACCCAGTGTGCCGTGAAGGAAATGTAACGACCCTGTCCATGCTTGCTGGACCACGTGTCTAAAGTCACATGCACGTTGTTGCTGACCGCCTTTCTAAAATGACTGGATAACATTGTCTTCCACGTGCTGGTATAGTGCTGGAATGGCCTTGCGTGAAAAGTAATGGCGTTTTGGTACCTGCCACTGTGGTACAGCACATTCAGCAAATTCACAGAAGGGAGCAGAGTCCACCAGCTGGAAAGGCAGCAGCTGCAATGCGAGTAATTTTGCTAAGCTGGCATTTAGATGCTGTGCTTGGGGATGGTTGGAACTATATTTTTTCTTACGCTGCAGCAGCTGCGGCAACGTAATCTGACTGCATAAATCTTCAGCTGCTGGGATGATGTCACATTGTGAGGAAGAGGCTGGTAGATCCATTACTGTAGCATCATCCCTGTCGGTGGAGGTTGTAGGCAATGACATGGCAGGACATATGTGGGGGTAGAGACAGATGAGGAGGACGACCTACGCAAAGTTTTGCGCCAACAGGATGTGTGGCACTTGTTCATATGTCGCCTCAAGCACGTGGTACCCAAGCGCCCGGTGTCTTTCCCACGCTTAAGCCTCAACTGACATAGATTACAAATAGCAACGGTGGGGTCTGCTGCACATTTCTTAAAGAACTCCCAGACAGCAGAGTTCCTGCATGTGTGCTTTGAGACAACAGCGCTCTGCACCGGAGCAGCTCTGACATGTGACGCCTTGGACTGGCTAGTGCTACGGTTGGTCACAGAGGATGTTTTGCCTCGTGTTTGCTGTGCCTCCTCCTCCCCCTCACTTAATTCCTCTGTTCGATCAGGCACCCAGGTGGAGTCAGTGACCTCATCATCACCCCCTATCTCCTTGTCACTGGAGCCAACTTGGCAGTATGCTGCAGCTGCTGGGGCAACATGAGTGCCAGTTATTTGTGTGTCATCACTGGCACCCCCTTCCTCTAGATTGATTATACTCCCTTGCTCAACCTCAGAGATTGAATCAGAGCACTGTACTTGCTGCGCATCCTCAAGCAGCATGTCACTGTCATTGTAGTCAAACAATTCAGCTGACTCCTCCGTGTGTGATAGCGAGGTTACGGCAGGAGTAGCTGTGGACATGGAGGCTGCATTAGATGCTTTGGCAGCTGAGGTGGACTGTAAAGCTCTAGAAACCTGGCTGGCAGAGGACTCGGAGGATGAGGATGGCCTGGTTAGCCAATCCACCAAGTCCTCTGTATGTTGCTGCTGCTTAAGACGGCCAGCACCAGTTAGAAAGGACAAGCATGCCCCTGCAGAGGATGCACCACGTCCACCGCGACCAGAGGCACAGCCTCCCGACACAGGGGCTGCATGCCCTCTTATCTGTGTCTGGGAGCATCTGCCTGTCCTTTTTGTTCTTTCAGACATGGTGAATGATATATAGATTAATATATACAGAACTCTGATTCAACTCTGGTATAAAGATTTAAAGAACTCTGGTATAACTCAGTGAGACACCCTGATAGATTACAAGTCTCAGACACCTCTTATAAATCAGTGAGACCCCTTGATGGGTGGCAGTGAAACCTCCCATAAATCAGTGAGACCTCTTGATGGGTGGCAGCCAGTGAGAACACACGGATTATAACCATTCCCAAATGTTTTGTGGAAATTAGTGAGCCCCAAAATACTGCGTGGTACTGGTTGTGTGACAAGACACAGATCACCTCAATTCACAAATGTTTTAAAGAAAGTTGTAAACCCCAAAAAAACTTGCTGGCACAGTGTCAAGACACACATCACCTAAATTCCCTGATATTTGGTAGAAATGAGACCCCCCAGACCCCCCCCAGTAGCGTGGCAGACCAGCAGTAACAACACACAACTATCTCCTCTGAAATGCGTGCAGAATCGGCGCGTGGAAACGTTATATAGTGTGCTGCGGGACTTAGCTCTGTGAGCCCATGATTGGGCAAAATTTGCCCAAACAGGACTCGGAGCGTGATTGGCATACTGTTGAACCTGTCTTGCACCAGACCTGTGGTCAGGTGCAAGGCTGTAGCCAATTACAAGCTTCAGGCCAGTGGTAAAATGCATTGTGGTCGAACATGTGGCGAACACCCGGAAATGTTCGGTGTTCGCGATCTAATCGAACAGGCTAAGTTCGGTCGAACTCCGAACTGAACAGCTCATCCCTACTTATATACATTACGTTTACATGATTTTTGGCTTATCCTATAAGAGACACGCCCACATACATTACCATATTAAAAGTGTAACATACAATTAAAGCAAAGAATACTACAGTTACAACAGTGGTTTAGATAGTCTTTTCTATTGGCATCAAAAGCATCGGCCTCTTACTCGACATTTACTTCCGCTTTTCTAGCCACTTCCCTGTTACTTGGGTGAGCTCAAGACATCTACACATATCTTGCCCAAGTTTCTGCGGTTGTCTTTCCAAACTGTCAACTTGGTCACAAAAATACTAATTAGAGCAGAGTTCAACTGAAAGTCGCTAAGCAATTTTATTCCTGTCAAATATTTCATAGCTGCCTGAACGTGATAGGTAAATTCCATCATTTTTATCGCGTGATGAATAAACTAAAGCAACACTGTCACGTTCCCATGCAAGACTTAAGAGGCCGGGTAACTCTTAGCTGGACGCAGGATTTAAACCCATGCAAGAATGACCTGGGGAGACACACTGACTATGCAGGCCTCTTTAAGAGTGGGAACACAATCACTGGTGACAGCGAGCGATAACACTTGTATAAAATCAAATAGATAAAAGAAAATGGGAAAAGGATGTTTAAATTGCAGCTATGGAGATAACCCATATTAGGTATTTTCTACTCATAAATTGCTATGGGTGCTGGTAGTCATCTAAGGTTGTAATGCAATTTAATTAAAGGATAGTGTGGGTGGGGTTGTGGCGTTAAATACTATTTATCTGGGGGCGTGGCCTGACTCCGTTCGATGGTGGACGTGTAGCGCCGGAGCTCCGCACTAGAGACCCACTAAACACGAGGAAAAACGACTCACAGTAAGCGCAGCTGCAGCACAGGACCGGGGGAACCAGTGGAGCACAGTATGTCCTCCCGCAGCGGTACCAAAAAAGCGGGTTCCGCCGACTTTTTCGCGCCGAAGAGCCAGAAACAGCGCGGCATTGGGGCCTCCCAAGATGGCGGCGGCTCAACCTCCTCGTCCCCACGTGCATCTGCCTCCCCCGCTGAAGACGGCTCAGGGATTGACGTGGTGACGGCCAAACTAGCACCTATGCTGGCAGCCCTTTCTGATGCATTATCGAATTGCCTAGACAGCGTGGCGGCAGACATTAAAAAAGATATCAAAGAAATAGGAGACCGCACAGACAGATTGGAAGCAGAGATGGCGGAATTTGCAGGGGCACATAATGTTCTGACAGAACAAGTGGAGGATTTACAATCTCAACTTCTGGGGGCACTTACTAAAATTGCGGACTTGGAGGATAGATCACGTCGCCATAACTTGAAAGTGAGAGGTATCCCAGATTCGATATCAGCTCATGACCTTCCGGATTATGTTACTGAACTATTTCAACACCTCCTGCCTGAAGCCACCTCGGATTCCCTCCCTGTTTGAAGAAATTCATCGACTTCCTAAACCACCGTCAGCTCCGGCTAAGGCGCCTAAAGATGTCTTACTTCGTCTTCACTATTATAAACCTCGCAAGGACATATTGCGTGCCCTGAGACATCCTGGGGCTCTATCCCCGACCTACGATCATATTGCTATCTTTCGGACCTGTCCCGCACTACCCTCCAACACCGGCGCAACTTTAAACAAGTGACAACGATGCTCCGTGATCGCAGTATCGCATACAGTGGGGCTTCCAACCAACTGTTGATATCTCGCAACGGTGTTTTCCACTCGGTGACTTCCGTATCGGAGGGCATGCAACTCCTGAAAGATTGGGGAATGGAACCTGTTTACCCCTCCGTCACAGCGGCAAGATCCTCCATCCCGACTTGACCGGAGTGGCACAAGAAGAAAAAGTGATTTTGCTCTATGCTATTGATGTCTTGCGAATCTTCGGATTGCCACGTGCTTTGGGCAGAGGAAGAAAAGTTCTCGGGATATTTCATCGTCTTTACGGTATCGTATTTCGCCGAGTGTGCCTCCAGGGTACTTTTTTTTTTCTGTTGGTCTTCCATGTTTCCATACACGTGATCCAGGTTTCGGGGACTGTGGTAGCAGCTGGAGTTGATGGGTCCGCCGTGCGCAGCACGGCGCTGGCTTTTTGTTCCTCCATCCGGGCGTTCTGTTGGGTTCATTTTTTGACCCCCACTCTCGCTCTTTTTTTCGGAGTATGAGAAGTACACCCGCTTCTCGGGGCTTCTCAAGAGAGATTGTCTCTTTGAGACATGTACATAGTTTCTTCAACACCACTGTGGTGTTTTTTTTGTTTCTATGTTGTTTTCTTTTTTCCTCATCGCCATTCACTGACTGTTTCTCAAAACACGCTCGACCCGAGCCATGTGGGCTGCTTTGTTTGTCCCAAAATGTGAATTGGGGCTCTGTTTGCCCAGGAACCGAATACAGTTTTTGGTCTCAATTGTATGAAACTTATGTCCTTCAACGTTAGGGGCTTAACGCTCCATTTAAAAGACATGCATTATGCTCAGAGATAAAACGGGAGACCCAGATATGGTGTGTCTACAGGAGACGCACTTTCGTAGATTGTCTCACCCTTTGTTGCAGGTACCTCGCTATACCACGCAATTCCCACGCTACGGGCCCCACCAAGTCTAGAGGGGTGTCTATACTACTGCATGATAGAATGTCTTTTCAACTTCACAGAAAGCTGAGTGATCCGAAGGGCCGCTACCTTTATCTTAGTGTGTACGATTAATCAGAAATTGTTCACTATATGTAATATCTATAGTCCTAATCATCTCAAGTATCGTTTCTTAAACATGTACTGCTCAAATGTTAACGTATCAAACTGGCGAGTGATTGTGATGGGCGATTTTAATGTTTGTCCAGATTCGCTTCTAGATAGGTCAGCCGCCTCATACGCACACATTGAGAACAATGTAGGGAATTGACGGACCTTCTGTCTCATTTTAATCTATATGATGTGTGGAGGGTTTTCCATCCGGCGAGAGAGGATATACTTTGTTCTCTCCTCACAATTCATATTCCAGAATAGATTTTTTTTGCATAAGAGGTTCTTTACTGCCTTCTGTTCGTGACTGCGACATCTCGAGCTTCACGCTGTCTGATCATGCCCAGTATTCTTGACGCTAGCAGACGACTTCCAGGTGTTTAGCAGGCCTCCTTGGCGCCTCAACGACTCTCTTTTGGGCGATCCAGAGATATTAGCGGACCTGCAGTCCTCACTTGACAACTACTTCTCGGAGAATAAGATTCTTCCTCGGATCCGACTATTCTCTGGAGAGCTCACAAGGCAGTTATGAGAGGGGTGTGCATTAGATGGGCAGCTATCAGGAAGAGACAACATATCGCAGATAGACTGGAGTTACTGACCCGTATAGACGCTTTGACCCAAGGCAACCAACCCACCCGAATCCAAGCACGGCTCGGGAACTGGCCAAGAGCGGGAGCGGACCTGACCGACCTATGACAGTACAACCCATTTCTACGCATTACAACGCCTTAGAGCAAATAGATATTCGACCGCGAATAGGGTGGGACACTCGTTGGCGCTTCCGCCTCCGTACTCTTCAGCAATCAACCAGAACGTCTTTTGTTAAATAACCGAGGGGAAAGGATATATAAACCACAGGACATAGCGAACGAATTTGCGACATACTATCGGGCTCTATATAATTTAAGAGACGGGACGCAGGCCAGGACCTTCGATATCGGATATACGAGGCTATTTAGACAAAATAAACTTACCGACTCTATCACAGACACAACGTGCCTCTTTGCCTCCCCGATAACATGCGAGGAAATCGCGGAGGTGATTACGTCCCTACCTAAAGGCAAGGCTCCAGCCCCGATGGGTTCACGTCCACTTATTACAGAACTTTCCATCAAACGCTAACTTCCCCATATCATGGCTTGTTTACCACTGCGATGGATAGTGGGAACCTCCCTTCTGAGCTACTTGGTGCCGCAATAGTCACCCTACCCAAATTAAGGTAAACCCCCACTAGGTGTCAAAACTTTCGCAAATCTCTCTGATCAATGTAGACCTTAAAATATACACTAAGATCCTGGCGAATCGCTTGGCATTGACTATCACGAGTTTGATCGGGATGGATCAGGTCGGATTTATACCGCGGCCGTCAGGGTCCGGATAACACTCGTCGACTACTCAATCTCATTCAAGTGCTTACTTCGTCTTCTACGCCTGGTCTCATACTGTCATGGGACGCGGAAAAGGCGTTTGACCGAGTGCCATTGGGGTTTTATGTGAGAGGTGATGGCAAAATTCTCTATCCCACCTGAGTTTGTTTAAGGGGGTTTTTTTCGGTTTTATGCTTCTCCGTCTGCCACGGTACGTTTTGCGGGATTCCATTCTCGAGCATTTCCTATCACGAACGGCACAAGACAGGGCTGCCCGCTGTCTCCACTAACTGTATGCGCTCGTCTTAGAACCTCTGGCTCAGATGATCAGGCAGTCCGATGACGTAAGGGGCATAGAGGTGGGTCCGCAGACACACAAATTAAACCTCTTTGCTGACGACGTCCTCCTTAACGTTGACATCCCCTAAACTTCCTTAGAGGCTCTGACTAACATATTGCACGAATATGGTACATTTTCATATCATAGATTAAATTTTTCCAAGACTCAGGCGCTGCCAGTTAATATCCAGAGGACGTGCTGATTACACTAAAAAGAATTCTCGTTTGATTGGAGAACTAAATTTCTCACGTATTTGGGTATCAAGCTAGCTCTTTCGGCTCAGGTCTTATTTGATATTAATTACGGAAAGTTGCTAATAGAAATTAAATCCTATTGTGGTCTTGGCACCCCGACGATTATCCGTGGTTTGGTCGCATTGCGGCGGTGAAAATGACGATACTACCGAAAATTTTATATGTTTTTTCGAGCCCTTCCTATTTTTATACCTCGAGCGTTTTTTTCTACTTTGCAGGGAGTGGTTAATGCCTTCCTATGGAATTATCGGCGCCCCAGAATCAAATTTCCTGTCCTCTCACGCCGAATCGAGGGGGGTGGATTAGGGGTACCGGATTTTGCAAAATATAGCCCGAGCTGTCCATGTTGCAGCGATGATAGTGTGCCTGGGCTATGCCTCCCGTCCTCAATGGGCGGTTATGGAAGCCATTACTCTGACCCCTCACGATTTAAGGGTACTGTTATGGGTTCCCCCTCCGAATAGACCAAGGGGGATGTTCACATCTCTGTTTGCTACAACGACCCTCTCCTTGAGAATATGGGACAGTATGTTCCTGAAGATATCGGGGACGGGCCCCGTATCAAGAGCGGCACCACTGAGGATGTTTCAGTATATCCTTCCCCATTTTAATGCGCAATGTTGGGCGACGAAGGGGGTTTTCAATTTGTGCCAATTAACAGATAAATGCGGGGTATTGGAATTTGCGTCGGTACAATCTAAATTTCACCTGCAGGACTCTTATTTTTTATCTTATTGCCAATTGCGTTCATATTCATGAGGAGAAAAAAACCTCCACAAAGAGTGAAGGCAGACAATCAACCCACCCCACAAAAGTTTGCAATTGGGGATGAACACTCCTAGGTAGGATTGAACCTGGTAGAAAGACGAAAAACACAAAAATTGAGAGAAAACTCTCAAAAGCAGATAGGAGTGCTAATAAAACATAACTTTTAATAATTATAAGATTCAATTACACTAATAGCCCGACAATAAATTAAAAAACATATACACAGACGTGATTGAAGGCTGAGAGGAATGACAAAAAAATTATTGTATAGCCAGTTGGCAGCCCAGGAATGTGGATTGGCAGAGAAAAAAGGCAGAAAAAACGGCTTTCAAAATTGTAAAGCCAAACGAACACTGCCAGAAGGATACAAATCCATATAAATGGGGTCATCAAATTGTAAGATGCACGAGGTGTAAATTGCCAACTATATATTGGATTGAAGGAACCTGCAATTTAAGATGAACAGGGAACGATAAAATGCCAAATTAAGAACTGTAATATACAACGTTCATTTCGCTTGGCTACCCTGTATTATAATAAACAGGCGGATATATGATGGTACCGCAATGCCAATAATGGCAAACACCACAATGTTTTAGAAAAATGCTGACCATCTGCAGACATAAAAACGCCAGGTGCACCACATAGCCCAAAGAGCAAAAGATTCGTCAATTTGCCCCAAAGGGCTGAGGAAATCAGTCAATCGCCTCTCAGAAGTCAATAAATCACATGACAGTTTAAAAGAAAAAGACTCGACACGTGTTTCGCCGGTGCTCAGACCGGCTTCATCGGGAGTCAGATGAATTGTGATATCGGTGCTAAGTGTGTTGCAGCTGGTTATATACACATTAGAAAGGAAGGTCACATGAACAAACCGGCCAATCATATACTAATTGGAAAATAGGAGACCGGATAGTGAAAAAGACGCTGTACCGATAGTACATTGAATGGTAAGGAATCCGTTTATTGGTCAGGAGAGAAACCACATGATAGGAGTAGAACCAATAGCAGCAAAGGACAACAAAGAATTATCAGAGGAATGCCTGTTCGACTAACACCCCTTTGGATTGTGTACCTGAATGGAAACTTAATGAGTATAAGCCCAAAATAAAGTAAAAATAAAAGAAAGGATAACCCCAGATAATAGTGGACCCAACTTGTGCATCTAATCTATCCAGCAAACATACATATCGGCATAATTTTAGATGGAGGACGCCTTACCTAGGTGATGGGAAAAATTGATTACAGACCACACAACCTTAGGACTCCAGGCATTGCCAGCATGATATTGAGTTTAGATGAATGCCCCCGAATGTAATCAATTTTTCCCATCACCTAGGTAAGGCGTCCTCCATCTAAAATTATGCCGATATGTATGTTTGCTGGATAGATTAGATGCACAAGTTGGGTCCACTATTATCTGGGGTTATCCTTTCTTTTATTTTTACTTTATTTTGGGCTTATACTCATTAAGTTTCCATTCAGGTACACAATCCAAAGGGGTGTTAGTCGAACAGGCATTCCTCTGATAATTCTTTGTTGTCCTTTGCTGCTATTGGTTCTACTCCTATCATGTGGTTTCTCTCCTGACCAATAAACGGATTCCTTACCATTCAATGTACTATCGGTACAGCGTCTTTTTCACTATCCGGTCTCCTATTTTCCAATTAGTATATGATTGGCCGGTTTGTTCATGTGACCTTCCTTTCTAATGTGTATATACCAGCTGCAACACACTTAGCACCGATATCACAATTCATTCTGACTCCCGATGAAGCCGGTCTGAGCACCGGCGAAACACGTGTCGAGTCTTTTTCTTTTAAACTGTCATGTGATTTATTGACTTTGCTGAGAGGCGATTGACTGATTTCCTCAGCCCTTTGGGGCAAATTGACGAATCTTTTGCTCTTTGGGCTATGTGGTGCACCTGGCGTTTTTACGTCTGCAGATGGTCAGCATTTTTCTAAAACATTGTGGTGTTTGCCATTTATTGGCATTGCGGTACCATCATATATCCGCCTGTTTATTATAATACAGGGTAGCCAAGCGAAATGAACGTTGTATATTACAGTTCTTAATTTTGGCATTTATCGTTCCCTGTTCATCTTAAATTGCAGGTTCCTTCAATCCAATATATAGTTGGCAATTTACACCTCGTGCATCTTACAATTTGATGACCCCATTTATATGGATTTGTATCCTTCTGGCAGTGTTCGTTTGGCTTTACAATTTTGAAGCCGTTTTTTCTGCCTTTTTTCTCTGCCAATCCACATTCCTGGGCTGCCAACTGGCTATACAATAATTTTTTGTCATTCCTCTCAGCCTTCAATCACGTCTGTGTATATGTTTTTTAATTTATTGTCGGGCTATTAGTGTAATTGAATCTTATAATTATTAAAAGTTATGTTTTATTAGCACTCCTATCTGCTTTTGAGAGTTTTCTCTCAATTTTTGTGAATTGCGTTCATACTTGAGGACTCAGGGATTCACAGCATTCTACTCGATCCATAATCCGCCCTTGACGTTAATTGAATCCCTGGGTGTCTCCCAATTGCTACCGAAAGGCTTAATCTCCATCGGCCTCAATGCAATCATGAAGGACAGGGAGCTACCCTTGTGGCGGTATCATTCTGCGTGGGAAAAAGATCTGAAACGTTCCATTGAGCCAGAATTGTGGGCAGCTGTGTTCCGTAGAGATGTGGGGTTGTCTAGAAACGCGACTCTCCTGGAAACAAGTAGGAAGGTTCTCTACCGATGGTACTGGACGCCGGATAAAACCTCTAAATTCGCTTCGTCCTCTTCCTCAGTATGTTGGCGTTGTAGTTCACAGACAGGTACTTATATGCATATCTGGTGGCAGTGCCCTCTATTGATTCCCTTCTGGACTATGGTGGTGGATTTTGCTACGGCAGTGGTGGGTACTCCTATTCCTATGGATCCCGGATTCATCTTGGTGGGACTGGGAGGCCCAAGTTAACTAGGCAACAGTCCAGAATGACATTTCATATTATGTCCACCGCATTACTGCTGATAGCACAGAGATGGAAATCAGACACGGTCCCATCTATGGGGCTCCTTAAGACGTACATGACTAGAGATAGGACTTATGATAGCAGGGCTATAGAGTTTCTCTCGGTGACCCCCCCCTAAACAGGACCCATGGGAATTGTGGGACATATATCTAGTGAAACAGTGTGTGCATGGAGGGGTGAATAGGCCCGTGGATGGGGAAGAGGCGAGCGTCTCGGAAGTTATCAGGTGACCCGGGTATTCTGCGAATCGAGGAATTAGTTAATGGGTGCCAGAAAGCTACCTGTACATAATAGACAATGGCTCTTACTTTACTGGTGATGAAGAAGTCCCCCCCCCTTTTTTTTTTTCTCTTTTTTTTGTGTTTTTTGTTTCCTTTTTATCTTCACGTCTCAATGTAAGTTTGTAAGCATATTATAATTCATGTTGGTTTCCCTTCCCTTATCTTTTTTTTCTGTATCCCCATTGACTATGTGTTTTGAAAATAATAAAAAATCTTACATTTAAAAAAATACTATTTATCTTAAACAACATCTAAACATGTGCGTTTAACATTTATCTACTATAAATCCTAAGAAAGAAGGTTTCAAATGCTTGGAGGGTTTTACCTTTGCAGCCCATCTACCATAAAAGGTAACCCTGTCCCACTTAGAAGAACCCTTGTCTGTTGGGTAAGAAATCTGCGGTCACTAGTTGGTGTAGATACAAAATTTAAATTTGTGAACACAGGAGCCTCCTCATACATATTTCATCTAAATAAAATAGTCTGGTTTGCAGTTGACACTTTAAAGTCATGATAAATTTCTGAATCACAGTGCTACATCATTAACATGTCTCTGCAAATGGACGCGGGCAGGTTCTTCTATCACACTATATTGAGTTAAATTACCATGATCAATTAATTTTTGTAAACCATTGTCATTAATAGGAAAACCTGTGAATAGAAACCCATATTATATGCTGTGTGGGGATGACTACATATCTAGCACGAGTCATTCTTCAGAGATTCCTTAAAGATCAAGTTAATGGATTAGTATAAATATTATCTTTTCCTTGAGGACTCACTGAGTCCCCTCGTATTCCTAACCAATCCCAAGTTAGAACCGATATCCTGTGTTTCATCTTTCAGACACACCATGAATGTAAAAAAATTAAAAATGATAAAGTACAGTGTGATAAAGCCCCAAGTTATAGCACAACAAAATATCAGGGGAGTCAGTTCATTAGACTCAGAAGTGTCACTCTGTCTTCTTCATCACAAGTCTCCAGATTCTTCGAGTCACTTGTTTGAGGGAGAACCCCAGCCTCCCGATAACTGGTCCTGGCTGTGCCTCATTTCTTGCTTCTGCTTGGCTATGATCCGTCCAGCTCTTGTAAACCATCGTTATCTTGCTTGTGTGGATCCATGCTGGGGAACTTTCTGTCAGGGCTGTTGTTCTGGTCACTGTGATCACTGTAGTCGGCTCACTGTATGGGAAATACTCCTTGTTCCTTCTGGTTATCTGCTTGACCACCACTTGATCTGGAGGTAAAGAAAGAAAGAGAAAGATCTATCACCGTAGATGCCGTTCAATTAACTAATCAAGTGCGCCACATATTCTGCCTGTGCTACACAAATAGGGCCTCGCATTATCACAGACAATATCTTTACATACAAACCTCGCTGCTAAAGCCTTAGCGGTCTGTTCTTTACCTATATGCCCAAAACATAAAAGTAACTGCCTTCTGTAATACTCACTTTCCCCTGCTTGTCTGTCCTAAGGTCATTCTTGTTCTTTGTCAGACATGAAGTTTCCCAGAACTTAAGATCTGCCTCTGAGGCCGTAGCCTGGAGGTTTACTATATCTTGATCTTGGCACATTTGTGGATGGCCAGATGAGTGTCATAGTCTGGGTGTGGAGTAGCTGCTGCAGCGGCCTGTTTTGCCACTACATGTGCTAAATAAAGTATTACCTTGTGACACTGAGTCTGAAGCATTGGTGAGGGTTTGGCATTTAACATTAGCAATCCTTTCTGATAACATAATTGCTGACAAGAATTATTTTACAACAATCTGCATGAGAGAGAACTTTACTGTCCACTGTCACAAATTCTATCTGCTTCCAAATCTGACCAAAATCATGCACTACCTCTAAAAGCATGTCTGGAGTCATATATATATATATATATATATATTCACGTTTTTCCCTTTAAACAACTTCCATGTCTGCAACAGAGCAATTAATTCTGCTGCTTGAGCTGAAAGACAAAGGAATAGAATTTGCCATAAGCACCTTGTCTGCATCTGAACTGTAGCAAAGCCTGGAAGAAACAAACCATCTACAAAGCCTATCTCACGGTCTTCTATAGGAGTACACTGCAAGTCCCCTCTAGGTGTGTTGTCTTGCTGCAGTTGTTACACAGTAATGGGAGTCGTCATCCATGTCTGGTGGGGGAGTGGATTGGGTGTTGTAAGCATTTTAAGGACTAACACAGCAGGACCTACGGATGGCCCAGCATATATGACATTAAGATTGTGTCAGTAAATATCTTCTCATGACAGCGCAAAAGCGATAATGCACAACACAACATCTAGTTTTAAGGACATTCAAAACTTCACAAGTTTCTATCATAATGGCACATGCTGCAACTGATCTTAAGCGTGCCGGCACCCCCCGAACCACTGTATGTAAAATTTTGTGAATAAAATGCTATTGGACAGGATCTTGTCAGGTCCTCAGCCCCCGCTGCGCTGCCTGGGGGTCTGGGCAAGGTCCTGTGCCAGGAGCTGGCCGGCTGCCAGCACTGGGGAATGCGCGAGCGGCGTCTGAGGGGGCGGGGCCTGGCATGGTCACGAGGAGCCGCCGGGTTTAAAACAGGGCGCAAGGATTTGCCTCGTCACCCTGTCGTGGAGTCTGATTCCAGCATCGCTACCTATTCATTGATATTGCCTTTCTGTTGCCAACCCGTTTTTGTATACGATCCATGCTCCAGTTTGACCCGGACTGATTTTTGACTATTCTCTGCTGATTGTTTACGATCGCCTGTGTGGTGTTTTGGTGGTTTAACCCCATGGTTACCGCTGGGGTGTTTACACGTTACTGGGGAAGTGTCCCTTCTCATCGGTGGGTCTTGACAGTGGCCTCTCTAAAATTTCCCCAATTATTCTGGCATTTGATCATATGGTTATTTGATAAGATTATCAATTTTTATCTATATAATATGTTTTATAGTTAAATCTGTGTATGGTTAATATATTATAATAATGCCTTATTTTATATGTTATGGTTCTGTATTCTGTAGTGTTTTAGCATTATTGTAGAATAGTTTGCAGTTATTGATCTGTGCCTCCGCTGTGGCCGAGCATGTGAACTGTTAAGGCCACTTCCTTAGGTTGTGCGGACCGCATGGGGTTTAAAGGCAACTGAGTGAGAAGATGCAGTAGTTCCGCGTTCCAGGATGGAACGCAGGGCGATTGCGCAAAATGGTGAGCGCAATGAGAATGTTTTCTCAATATAGGATTTTGGTTCCACGTTCCAGGGTGGTACGCAGCGCTTCTGGGCATGCTCAAAATGCCGGGCGCTACACTAATACACCTGATGTAAATCATGGCAATTTTTAATATATATATATATATATATAAAAAGCAGCAGCAAGAAACAGACATGTAATCTCCAGCTGAGAAAGCCATTGATGGCGAAACGCGTCCTGGTAGATATGATTTGTCTAAATTAACAAAATGTTTTTATTTTCAATTTAACCGATGTCTGCCTTTATGACTCTGTAAAGAAGGATGGGGGAACACCTTACGATTCCCTGCGCGCATTGTGACGGAGCCAATAGAGGCTCAACCGTTTGTGAGTTAGAATTTGGCTTTTTCCTTTTTAAACCACGATATTATTTGTGATTTACCACACCAAGAGGTGCTTTTGTGGTTCTTGTCCATTTCTGCAGCACTCTCTCTCAGTGGCGTAGCGTGGGGGGGGCCAGGGGGGCCGTGGTCCCGGGCGCAATTTTCATAGGGGGCGCAAAACTTCAAAAGAAATTTGCGCCCCCAAAGTTTCAAACAGCCGATCAGCTAGTGTTACTCACACGGCCATCCCATTGGCTGAACTGGTCATGTGATGACACAACGTAGGCAGGAAATCCTCCTGACTGGTGGGGTGGGGGACATGTGACTTCTCATCACTGCCCCACGTGGTCTGTGTAGAGGATGAGACACCTGCCCTGCGCTTAGTGAGTGGGAGGGTGTGAGTGGCTGCACAAGAAGATCCCAAGCTGCAATCAGTGGGTAAGTCATACAAAGCAGGGGCATTAACTACCACAGGTGCAGGGGGGAGTGATGGGTCCCCCTTCTGTTTAACAATGTGATTATTGCTCTTGGCTGCTAGCTAAGAGCTGCTTCTCCCTGTAGTGAAGGCTGCCCTGCCCCCTAATTTCCGGCCGGCCAACGTGTGGAGCATGCTCAGCATGGTGATAGATAAGCCGGCACATGCAGGCTGCACCCTTCTGCCCCTTCCCCACTAACTGGAGTCAGAGGAGAGGTCTGTATCTGGGCACAAAGCAGCTGATGCTTTGCTGCTTGTCTCCTAATCTTCCCCTGCACAGCATGGAGCCTGAGATCACTGTCACCTCCTGGAGATGCAGAGATACCGAGATTCTCCCCCTCCTGATTAAGGGAGGGGGTGGGGAAGGGGGATCTACTGCATTCCTGTTTAACCCCTGTAAGGCCAGGTGTCCTTGACAGATTCTTAGTACTGTTGAGAGACTGGATGGGAACGAGAAAAGTTTAAGCAATTTCCCTGTTTAAAGAAAAGAGTTGAAAGTTGGGAGGAGTTACTATGGTTCTCCTTTTGTTTCAGGGTATCGCTGGGATTGGGTCTCGGGGGCAGATAACAGAAAGGGGAGGGGCAGGGGTAATAGAAAAGGGCAAGCAGAGGACAGAAGGAATCAGTCTAACCTTTGTCTTTTTTGGACGGCCAACTCCATTTTACCATCACCATCAGCATATGAAAACCAAAGACTGGATAAGTATTACTGGCTGTATCAATCTTTTATAGATTCCCTATTATTATATAGTCTGCTAAATATATATATTCCTAGTTCTATTATGACTTGGATAAATAGGTGCAGGTTTTTCCATTGTATTGATTTGCAGGTTTTATTTAGTAGATGCTTTTGATATTCGTTACACTTTGCAATACTGTATTCCCTTGTTAATTTTGTATAGTATCTGTGTGATAGTAATTATGAATAGGTTAATTGTTCTGGTATAACTCGGCCAGAATTCAGTGATTTGTTGTTTTGTATGTGATTGGTGCATTTGGTTCAGTAATTTTTCCTGAGTCTGTCTGAAGATCGCCGTGCCTTATAGTTAAAGTGCTCACTCTAGTAAATGACTGACGGTCAATTTTAAGAATCACGCACATGAATAGTGGGTGTTTTAGCACCAAATAGCACTCCAAAATCGATACATTTTAATAAGCTGCAGTCATTTTTGTACTGAACAGGCCGGAAGCATACAAAGCAACCTGTGATAAAACGGCCGCCCCAATGTTTATTTGCAAGTATTTTGCTTTACAGTTTATTGTCTCTGTATATAGTGTAGAGTGTGTGTGATGTGCTATGCTGTTGTCAAAGTGTGTATCTGTATGTTACAGTTATAAGTTGTTATATTTTGCACTCATTAAACAGTAGGAGAGGCCCCTTGCTCAAGAGCTTGCACTCTAACATCCTGGGTTTCCCTAAGCACAGTTTAGAGAAGCAAGGGTAAACAATCCCAATGTTAGATTTTATATTGTCCAGTGATTGGAGCTTTATCTATTGTATAGTGGCTAGCCTGTTGTTATCTGTAATGTATTCTGGAAGGGAGGGGGGTTGTCTCACCTGGGCGTATGTGAAATAAATAAAGTAACTCGAAGAGCTAAGCAATAAGTTGATGAATAAACTCATTTGTATACTGTATTTAAGTTCACTATACTAATTGAGGCAATTTTTGAAGTGACACAGCAGTAATGTCCATCTTTTTTGCGCACTTGCTACAGTGTGAGTAAATAATTATTTCAGAACGCTAACTTTGTCTTTATTTGAGAGAGAGGAGAGACTTATCTCCGAAATGGAGGAAACATGAGCAACAACTCCCTCATCTTTCCCACTCGTACCATCATCATAAGAAAGCGTGGGAGTGGATAAGTATTAAGTGTATTAATTCTGTGAATTTGTCGCTATTTTGACATTATACTGTATGTGTGTGTGTGTAATCTATTTGGTTAAATACGCACTAATTTACCCGTTATAGTGATTTGCATTTTAGCTAGAATATGCTCGTTGATATTTGCTTCACTTGGTAATGCTTGATCAAACCTTATTATTTGTATAGTCTGTATGATCTTATAAACATAGGTAATCAGTGACCGTATGGCTGGCAGCCATCTTAAACCTCAAAAAGTCACATGGTCTGCTGTCAATGAGGAAGTGCGGCAGCAGTAACGTATAATCTGTTTAAATTTACATTTGCTCAACTAAATTAATCCAGATGGTTTCTGCCAGACTTATGAATATAACAATTACTAACCAAATACACATCTAAATGTGTCTGTTATAATTTCTGAAGAGGCTTATCAACTAAACAGTGATTTTGTATGTTAGCAAATGCTGTTTCACTATTTTGGGTAGGTTGACTTAACTTCGGGCCTATAGATTAATATACTAAGCAAGAAACCGTTTCATTGGTAGACATGGGTTAAAGACGTGGGTTAAAGACTTGGTAAAGGATTCCAGGCCTGGCGAGCCTTAAAGATGGAGGATAAGGAGAATGGAGTAAGGGGTTTTTTATGGAAGGCTTCAAGATACTGATTAGGGGTGAAGCAAGGGGGGGGTAGGAAAGTAAAGCAGTTGAAATCAGCATATGAACTGCCAGAAATAGAGAGAAAAGTGGGGGAAGGAGGTGCTGTTAGGTAGACTGGCTGGTCCTTTAGAGAAGTCCCCATTTAGCTTAACCCAGAGGGCATTCGAGGAACGAGGCTGTAACGTAGGGGGTTCCTGTCCACGGGCAGACTGCTCCCCTTGAAGTCAGTATTCCGCAGAAATACTGCTTATGGCCCAACTCAAAATGGAGACTACATTGATTTACATTGTGCAAGGGACACACACACAGAGAGGATATGTGCAGAGACAATGTAATCACATCCAGCTAGGAACAGATAACATGCATCAGATAACCATGAGCTGGGCGACCTTGGTTGCTGGGGGGGCGAGGGGCTGACAGAGGCATGTGAAAACAAAGGGAATCCATTACTTAGAGGGGGAGGGTATATTACACATAGACTGGAGCGTAATACAGAGGTTAAGTGGAGGTATGCCCGGTGTTATGTAAGAGGTTATTTGGAGGCGGCTCCTGCAAATGGCCATAGGTTTTGTTTTTTGTTTTTTTTTGAGGCATGAGGATGGAACCAATTTTGTCCAGGTTGCAATTCATAGCGGCTGTGGAAAAGGCTGTAACGTTGCTGGGATGGAAAGAAACATAGAAAAATGTCGGCAGATAAGAACCTTTCAGCCCATCTAGTCGCCCAATTACATGGATACTTTACCTGGATTTATCTTTTGTTTAGGATAGCCTTATGCCTATCCCATGCCTGCTTAAATTCAATTACTGTTTTGGCCTCTACCACTTCTACTGGAAGGCTGTTCCATGTATCCACCACCCTCTCAGTAAAATAATGCTTTCGGATGTTACTTTTAAACCTTTGCCCCTCTAATCTAAAACTATGTCCTCTTGTTTTGCTACTTTGTTTCATTTTAAATATACGCCCTTCTTCTACCTTGTGGATTCCCTTTACGTATTTAAATGTTTCTATCATATCTCCTCTGTCTCGTCTTTTTTCCAAGCTGTACATGTTAAGATCATTAAGCCTTTCCTGGTAACTTTTCTCCTTCAAGCCGTACACCATTTTAGTAGCCCTTCTCTGAACTCTCTCTAAGATGTCTATGTCCTTCTGGAGATACGGTCTCCAGTACTGCACACAGTACTCCAAGTGAGGTCTCACCAGTGCTCCGTACAGTGGCATGAGCACTTCCCTTTTCCTACTGCTAATACAGGCTCTCCCTACACAACCAAGCATTCTGCCAGCATTTCCTGCTGCTCTATTACATTAACGACATAGGGGATATTCTGTTTTTGGGGAAAAAATAAAATTAATAAACCTTCATTTCTCTGGCAGATCGCGAGCAGTTAGGATTAAACAGCGATGGGGAAAGGGAATTTGTTTAAAGGGCACCGGTCTTCGCAGGTTAGCTGGTATTTCATAATTTACTAAGTAAGAGAGGAGAGGGTTGTGAATAAGCGGGGGTAGGTATATAACCCTGATTCAATTTACAGTCGCGATAAAAAGTTGGTATGTGTTTGAACTTTAATATTCTGTTTTTTGGGTTTTTTCTTTCAGAGCGGGCGAAGAGAGTATGGATCCTGGGACACTCCTATGTGCACTGGGCGGCTGTTCACGCTGTGGGCACAACGATGGGAGTGAACCTAGGGTTCAGCCTCACTAAAAGCGGGCATTAGGGGGATAGGAAGGAGGGGTATGGGGTGGGCGCAGTTTTTTTAGGGGTAGCGCAGGAATCTAGGAGAAGGTGGGGGAAGCCAGATATAATGATAGTGCATTTAGGGGGTAACGACATAGGGGCTATGACAACGATAGATTCGCAGAATAGGGTCCGGGAAACACTTAGGTGGTTCAGGAAGGAATGGCCGGATGTTCAGAAAGTGTGGTCTAACGTAATTGCTATATTAGTGCGGAGGAACTGCAGGGTGCAGGATACATCGGGAGAAAGAAGATAAACCAGGCAGCGAAAAAGATTATGCTGGAGATGGGAGGGAAGGTTCTGGAGCATCAGAACATAGTGACAAGGCAGGAGGAATTGTTTAGGGATGACGGCGTCCATTTGTCCGAAGCGGGGAACAACCTTTTCGTTGGCAACATCAAAGGGCTGATAAAGACCCTTGTGTAAGGTAAGTGAAAAGGTCACGGTCTTTTATTGGTGGCGGAAAAAGAGGGTCCTCATTTTTGGTGGCGGTGAAATATGCGGCCCTGGCACGTGGAGAGGCGATAGAGGGGGAGGATCTGGGGGTCTGTGTGGTGGTTTGTGCGGCCAAACACAGGTAGCCTCCTGGTTTGAAGATCCTCCCGGGCCTGCTATCTGCTATAAAGAGAGCAGCGTGTGGTCGCGCTAGCTTAGCCACGTGGGGCCGGCCGCTATTTCTGGGCAATGCTGGTGGTTCATTGCGGTTGCCAGTGTTATCTGGCTGGATCTATGGTACCAGTGTTATCTGGTGTTACCTATTCCAAGAAAGCGAGGATCGCTGATAATTCTGCCACAAAGGCAATGGTTTTTTGGCCTTGATTATAAATAAAAGACGTGACCTTTTCAAACCGCCAATACTTTTGTCATGTGTTTTATTTATGGGGAGAGCGGGGGGTGGGGGGGATGGTTTGGGGGGGGGGGTTTGAAGGGAAGTAAAGGTAACTTAAGAGAAAGGTAATGGTGGAGGAGAGAAATAAGGGTAAATGCTTAGTACTGTTGAGAGACTGGATGGGAACGAGAAAAGTTTAAGCAATTTCCCTGTTTAAAGAAAAGAGTTGAAAGTTGGGAGGAGTTACTATGGTTCTCCTTTTGTTTCAGGGTATCGCTGGGATTGGGTCTCGGGGGCAGATAACAGAAAGGGGAGGGGCAGGGGTAATAGAAAAGGGCAAGCAGAGGACAGAAGGAATCAGTCTAACCTTTGTCTTTTTCCCACCCTACCCACCCTGTTTTGTAGGTTACTGCCTGGTTTACCGAGTCGAAAAGGTCACGTCGTCAGAGAGCAGCATTGACCACGGATAGGGGCTAATGAAGTGGTGATTCCGCCAGTCATTCCAAGACCGCCTGTGGGTTCCCATATGGAGTCATACCATGTAGCAGGAAGCCGGTTGGGGGTTTGTGCGGCCAAAGCCGGTGGATTGCATTAGATATGGGCATGGTTTAGTCAAGGTGCAGTCAGGAAATTTCACCATGTTACATGAAGCCAGCTGGTGGTTTGTGCGGCCAATAGCTGGGGGATTGTATTGACAGTTACTTCAGCTGGTGTTTTTTTCTACGACCAAAGCCGGAGGATTGTTTTTGAGTAAAGACATGGTTAGTTGAGGTGCAGTCAGATCATGTTACCATGTTACACGAAGCCAGCTGGTGGTTTGTGCGGCCAAAGCTGAGGGGGATTACATGGACAGTTACCTCGGGCGGTGAAATATGCGGCCCTGGCACGTGGAGAGGCGATAGAGGGGGAGGATCTGGGGGTCTGTGTGGTGGTTTGTGCGGCCAAACACAGGTAGCCTCCTGGTTTGAAGATCCTCCCGGGCCTGCTATCTGCTATAAAGAGAGCAGCGTGTGGTCGCGCTAGCTTAGCCACGTGGGGCCAGCCGCTATTTCTGGGCAATGCTGGTGGTTCATTGCGGTTGCCAGTGTTATCTGGCTGGATCTATGGTACCAGTGTTATCTGGTGTTACCTATTCCAAGAAAGCGAGGATCGCTGATAATTCTGCCACAAAGGCAATGGTTTTTTGGCCTTGATTATAAATAAAAGACGTGACCTTTTCAAACCGCCAATACTTTTGTCATGTGTTTTATTTATGGGGAGAGCGGGGGGTGGGGGGGATGGTTTGGGGGGGGGGGTTTGAAGGGAAGTAAAGGTAACTTAAGAGAAAGGTAATGGTGGAGGAGAGAAATAAGGGTAAATGCTTACTGACATTTTAGCTTTCCCTCCTGCTTTCCTGTAAAATAAACTTTTAGAGTGTGTGTGTGTGTGTGTGCGAGAGGTGTGTGTGTGTGTGTGAGAGCGAGAGGTGTGTGAGAGAGAGGTGTGTGTGTGTGTGAGAGAGAGAGAGGTGTGTGTGTGTGTGTGAGAGAGAGGTGTGTGTGTGTGTGAGAGAGAGGTGTGTGTGTGTGTGTGAGAGAGAGAGGTGTGTGAGAGAGGTGTTGTGTGTGAGAGAGAGTGTGTGTGTGTGTGTGTGTGAGAGAGGTGTGTGTGTGTGAGAGAGAGAGTGTGTGTGTGTGTGTGAGAGGTGTGTGTGTGTGTGAGAGAGAGAGGTGTGTGTGTGTGTGAGAGAGGTGTGTGTGTGTGTGTGAGAGAGTGTGTGTGTGTGTGTGTGTGAGAGAGGTGTGTGTGTGTGTGAGAGAGAGTGTGTGTGTGAGAGAGAGGTGTGTGTGTGTGTGAGAGAGGTGTGTGTGTGTGAGAGAGAGGTGTGTGTGTGTGAGAGAGAGGTGTGTGTGTGAGAGAGAGGTGTGTGTGTGAGAGAGAGGTGTGTGTGTGTGAGAGAGAGGTGTGTGTGTGTGAGAGAGAGAGGTGTGTGTGTGTGTGAGAGAGGTGTGTGTGTGTGAGAGTGTGTGTGTGTGTGTGTGAGAGAGAGCTGTGTGTGTGTGTGTGAGAGAGGTGTGTGTGTGAGAGAGGTGTGTGTGTGTGAGAGAGGTGTGTGTGTGTGTGAGAGAGGTGTGTGTGTGAGTGAGAGGTGTGTGTGTGTGTGAGTGAGAGTGGTGTGTGTGTGTGAGAGGTGTGTGTGTGTGAGAGCTGTGTGTGTGTGAGAGAGGTGTGTGTGTGTGTGAGAGGTGTGTGTGTGAGAGAGCTGTTTGTGTGTGAGAGAGCTGTTTGTGTGTGAGAGAGAGCTGTTTGTGTGTGAGAGAGAGCTGTTTGTGTGTGTGAGAGAGAGCTGTTTGTGTGTGTGAGAGAGAGCTGTTTGTGTGTGTGTGAGAGCTGTTTGTGAGTGTGAGCTGTTTGTGAGTGTGAGAGCTGTTTGTGTGTGTGAGAGCTGTTTGTGTGTGTGTGAGAGCTGTGTGTGTGTGAGAGAGCTGTGTGTGTGTGAGAGCTGTGTGTGTGTGAGAGCTGTGTGAGAGAGCTGTGTGTGAGAGAGCTGTGTGTGTGTGTGAGAGCTGTGTGTGTGAGAGCTTTGTGTGTGTGAGAGAGCTGTTTGTGTGAGAGCTGTTTGTGTGTGTGAGAGAGCTGTTTTGTGTGTGTGAGAGAGCTGGTGTGTGTTGAGAGCTGTGTTGTGTGAGAGCTGTGTGTGTGAGAGCTGTGTGTGTGTGAGAGCTGTGTGTGTGTGTGAGAGCTGTGTGTGTGTGTGAGAGCTGTGTGTGTGAGAGCTGTTTGTGTGTGTGTGAGAGCGAGCTGTTTGTGTGTGAGAGAGCGAGCTGTTTGTGTGTGTGAGAGAGCTGTGTGTGAGAGCTGTGTGTGAGAGAGCTGTGTGTGAGAGAGCTGTGTGTGAGAGAGCTGTGTGTGTGTGAGAGCTGTGTGTGTGTGAGAGCTGTTTGTGTGTGTGTGAGAGCTGTTTGTGTGTGTGTGAGAGCTGTTTGTGTGTGTGAGAGAGCTGTGTGTGTGTGTGAGAGCGCTGTGTGTGTGAGAGCTGTTTGTGTGTTTGAGAGCTGTTTGTGTGAGAGCTGTTTGTGTGTGTGTGTGAGAGAGCTGTGTGTGAGAGCTGTGTGTGAGAGCTGTGTGTGTGTGTGAGAGCTGTGTGTGTGTGTGAGAGCTGTGTGTGTGTGTGAGAGCTGTGTGTGTGTGTGTGTGTGAGAGCTGTGTGTGTGTGAGAGAGGTGTGTGTGTGTGTGAGAGGTGTGTGTGTGTATGAGAGAGAGGTGTGTGTGTGTGTGTGAGAGCTGTTTGTGTGTGTGAGAGCTGTTTGTGTGTGTGAGAGCTGTGTGTGTGTGAGAGAGCTGTGTGTGAGAGAGCTGTTTGTGTGTTGAGAGCTGTTTGTGTGAGAGCTGTTTGTGTGTGTGTGTGAGAGAGCTGTGTGTGTGAGAGCTGTGTGTGTGTGTGAGAGCTGTGTGTGTGTGTGAGAGCTGTGTGTGTGTGTGAGAGCTGTGTGTGTGTGAGAGCTGTGTGTGTGTGAGAGAGGTGTGTGTGTTGTGTATGAGAGAGAGTGTGTGTGTGAGAGCTGTTTGTGTGTGTGTGAGAGCTGTTTGTGTGTGTGAGAGCTGTTGTGTGTGTGAGAGAGCTGCTTGTGTGTGTGAGAGCGCTGTGTGTGTGAGAGCTGTTTGAGTGTGAGAGCTGTTTGTGTGAGAGCTGTTTGTGTGTGTGTGTGAGAGCGAGCTGTTTGTGTGAGAGCTGTGTGTGTGAGAGCTGTGTGTGTGTGAGAGCTGTGTGTGTGTGAGAGCTGTGTGTGTGAGAGCTTTGTGTGTGTGAGAGAGCTGTTTGTGTGAGAGCTGTTTGTGTGTGTGAGAGAGCTGTTTGTGTGTGTGAGAGAGCTGTGTGTGTGAGAGCTGTGTGTGTGAGAGCTGTGTGTGTGAGAGCTGTGTGTGTGTGTGAGAGCTGTGTGTGTGAGTGAGAGAGCTGTGTGTGTGAGAGCTGTTTGTGTGTGTGTGAGAGCGAGCTGTTTGTGTGTGAGAGAGCGAGCTGTTTGTGTGTGTGAGAGAGCTGTGTGTGAGAGCTGTGTGTGAGAGAGCTGTGTGTGAGAGAGCTGTGTGTGTGTGAGAGCTGTGTGTGTGTGAGAGCTGTGTGTGTGTGAGAGCTGTGTGTGTGAGAGCTGTGTGTGTGAGAGCTGTGTGTGTGTGAGAGAGCTGTTTGTGTATGTGAGAGCTGTTTGTGTGTGTGAGAGAGCTGTTTGTGTGTGAGAGAGCTGTTTGTGTGTGTGAGAGAGCTGTGTGAGAGCTGTTTGAGTGTGAGAGCTGTTTGTGTGTGTGTGTGAGAGCGAGCTGTGTGTGTGAGAGCTGTGTGTGTGTGAGAGCTGTGTGTGTGTGAGAGCTGTGTGTGTGAGAGCTGTGTGTGAGAGAGCTGTGTGTGTGTGAGAGAGCTGTGTGTGTGTGAGAGCTGTGTGTGTGAGAGCTGTGTGTGTGAGAGCTGTGTGTGTGTGAGAGCTGTGTGTGTGTGAGAGCTGTTTGTGTGTGAGAGAGCTGTTTGTGTGTGTGAGAGCTGTTTGTGTGTGTGAGAGAGCTGTTTGTGTGTGTGAGAGAGCTGTGTGTGTGAGAGCTGTTTGTGTGTTGAGAGCTGTTTGTGTGAGAGCTGTTTGTGTGTGTGTGTGAGAGAGCTGTGTGTGTGAGAGCTGTGTGTGAGAGCTGTGTGTGTGTGTGAGAGCTGTGTGTGTGTGTGAGAGCTTGTGTGTGTGTGAGAGCTGTTGTGTGTGTGTGAGAGCTGTGTGTGTGTGGAGAGAGTGTGTGTGTAGTGTGTGTGTGAGAGCTGTGTGTGTGTGTGAGAGAGGTGTGTGTGTGTGAGAGCTGTGTGTGTGTGAGAGTGTTTGTGTGTGTGAGAGCTGTTTGTGTGTGTGAGAGAGGTGTGTGTGTGTGAGAGAGCTGTGTGTGTGTGTGAGAGCTGTTTGTGTGAGAGAGCTGTTTGTGTGTGTGAGAGCTGTTTGTGTTGTGAGAGAGCTGTTTGTGTGTGAGAGAGCTGTGTGTGAGAGCTGTTTGTGTGTGAGAGAGCTTGTGTGTGAGAGCTGTGTGTGTGTAGAGCTGTTGTGTGTGTGAGAGCTGTGTGTGTGAGAGAGCTGTTTGTGTGTGTGAGAGCTGTTTGTGTGTGAGAGAGAGCCGTTTGTGTGTGAGTGTGTGTGTGTGTGTGTGAGAACTGTTTGTGTGTGAGAGAGAGCTGTTTGTGTGTGAGAGCTGTGTGTGTGTGTGTGTGTGTGCGTGAGAGCTGTTTGTGTGTGAGAGAGCTGTGTGTGTGTGAGAGAGCTGTGTGTGTGTGAGAGAGAGAGCTGTGTGTGTGAGAGAGAGCTGTGTGTGTGAGAGAGAGAGCTGTGTGTGTGTGAGAGAGAGCTGTGTGTGTGTGAGAGAGAGCTGTGTGTGTGTGAGAGAGAGCTGTGTGTGTGTGAGAGAGAGCTGTGTGTGTGTGAGAGAGCTGTGTGTGTGTGAGAGAGAGCTGTGTGTGTGTGAGAGAGAGCTGTGTGTGTGTGTGAGAGAGATGCGCGCTCTGTGTGTGTGCTATGATACGCTCATACACACCGTACATTACTGGGAGTTTTATTGCTGAGTCGACATTGTGGACCTGGAGGGGTCCAGTGCGTGGGGGGGGGGCACAATTCTCGCCTTGCCCCGGGCGCTGACAACCCACGCTACGCCACTGCTCTCTCTTTTTGATTACATTGGAGAAGTGGATCGAAGGGTATATGGGCACCTGATATGAGTCCCTGTCCGTTATATTCCAGAGAGACGGTTGTAGGCTCCCCAGAATGTGAGTTAAACACGAATATAAGTTACTCTCATCGGGTGCTGTTGTACTGCGCAATTTTGGTTCTCTTTGTGTTTTCTCCGGCAGCATACTCCTCATCATCTACATTTTAAAGAAGATTAACTCCTGAAGATAAGGACTACTGTCTATAGACATATAGTGTGTCTACTCCACTTCCTTATGAACTCAGGTCTTAAAGCGCTGTGTTGTATCTTTACTGTCTAAATTGTTATTTGGGTATTTAGAGAAGCCTCCATACACAACACTCAGTGAGTGGGATACATACTCATTTCCGGTGGGCGCTTCACCCCTCCTTTCTTTCTCTGGCCTCTCTAAATGCCTATACCCAACCGAGGATTCACGTTCTCCAGCCACATATATTGTTTATATCCGCGATCGCAAAGTTTTGCTTATCTAATGCCCATGGTCAGTGTGTGCTTACCAGCAACAATACTCGTTACTGTATGTACGACAAACCCCGAAGTGTATGTGTTGTTTCTGACCATCTGAAGTTACCGTTGACCTGCTCCTGATTATCAGCAAACGTTAAAGCAACTTATTTTCCTCTAATTGTGTTTAGTTTCACATGGTATAATGGGAATAAGCGCAGATGACATTTTTTTCTTTGTTATGTTTCCCACATGTTGTTGGGCTGGATGCATTTGGTGGTTGCAGCCGCCCCATCAGGGAATAGGCGCGACCCCACCCCTCCTGCACTTTGTAGTGGTTTACAGTCCACCTCAGCTGCCAAAACATCTAATTCAGCCTGCATGTCCACAGCTACTCCTGCCGTAGCCTCACCATCATACACGGAGGAGTCAGCTGAATTGTTTGACTACAATGATAGTGAAATGCTGCTTGAGGATGTGCAGCAACTACAGTGCTCTGATTCAATCTCTGGAGGTTGAGCAAGGGAGTATAATCAACCTAGAGGAAGGGGGTGCCAGTGACACACCACAAATAACTGGCACTCCTGTTCCCCCAGCAGCTGCAGCATACTGCCAGGTTGGCTCCAGTGATGAAGAGATAGGGGTGATGACGATGATGAGGTCACTGACTCCACCTGGGTGCCTGATCGAACAGAGGAGTCAAGTGTGGAGGAGGAGGCGGCACAACAAAAATGAGGCACAATGTTCTCTATGAGCAACCGTAGCCAGTCCAAGGCATCAGATGTCAGACCTGCTCAGGTGCAGAGCGCTGTTGTCTCAAAGCACACGTCCAGGATCTCTGCTGTCTGGGAGTTCTTCACTACATGTGCAGCAGACCGCAGTGTTGCCTGTAAGCTATGTGTCACGAGGCATGTGCGGTTCTGGTGTGAGCCCAGCAGGCGGCGACACAGAGGGGAGGCCAGACAGGAATCACGCAAAGCAGATTCTTTAATAAAACATAAATGGTCCTTAACTGCAGGCAAAAGAACAAAGGGAATAGCAATAAACTCCAGAGAGAGTTCTTGGAGAGTCAATGGATTGTGGGTAATGCAGTCCTAGACTGCAGACAGGGCCCACCAAGGATAAGTCTAGACAGCGGTACCTTGATCAAAAGGTCAGACGGTGAGAACAACTGTAATCCACAGGTAGACAGATGGGTACTGGATACGTAGGATAAGCTGGTACAGGAAGAGCAGGTTTGCACACAACTAAGTGACCTCAGTCAGGGAGAACATTGCAGACCCACTGCTGGCTGGGTCTCTCTGCCTTTTAACCCCTTAGTGACCGGGCGGTTTTACACAAATCCGTCTTTTAGTGACCGCTACTGTTTTTACGTTTCTGCGCTGTTAGTGTTTAGGACAATTTTTCCTCTTACTCGTTTATTCGACCCACACATATTATACACCCTTTTTCCCGCCATTAAATGGACTTTCTAGAAATACCATTATTTCCATCATATCGAATAATTTACTATAAAAAAAAATATGAAATATGAGGAAAAAAAAAAATGGTAAAAACACACTTTTTTGTAAGTTAATCCCCAAAATCTACAACCACCCAAAAAGACCCCGGCTAAATAGGTTCAAAATTTTGTCCCGAGACTAGAAATACCCAATTTTAACATGCGTTTGCTTTTTAACCCCTTCACTGCTGAGACAGTTCATCTATGTGCGCTGCGCTCATTCTGACCATTTTGTGCTAATTATTTTTAGATGACAGCCTAGGTCCTATTTAATTAAACTCCCCCCAGACAAAAACTTTTAAAAAAAAAAAACAATTTTTTTATTTTATTTAATTTTTTTATTTTTTATTATTTTTTTTTAAAAAATTTTTTTAAAACCAAACCTGGTCATATTTGGTATCATTTGAAAGGCCATAATCAGGCTTTTTAAATGATGGCAAATATGACCATCCAGCTGCCATGGATCGGGAGATAAGGGGATCCTTAGGATCCCCTTATCTCTACATGGCAGCTAGAGGGTTAACTGGCCCACTGACATCCTCACACATATGGTGAGGTTGTCAGTGGGTGGGGGGGGGACCTGGAGGCTTGGCTGACATCCAAGATGTCAGCCCCCCTCCAGGTTTGAATCGCGTTTTGGCGCCAATTGGCGGCGAAACTGTTAATGCCATACACAGCTGGAAAGGGGAGGCTCTCCCCTCTCCAGCGGTGCAAACGGCATCTCCCTAGCTTCAATGGTTGGGGAGATAGAGGGCTCCGAAGGAGCCCCCCCTCCCCTCCATTGAAACACATTGGGGCACCTTCTGATGACGTCACCACGCAGCGTGGCGACGTCATCAGCCTCGCCTGCCCATGTAAATCACATGGGCAGGCTTCCTCCCTGCCAGATCGCCGTGGGATCCGACGAGGGAGGCGAGTATCGGGCGGGAGGGGGATTTGGCGCCGCTGACGTACCCTGTACGTCCGCGGGTCTAAGGGAGACCCGAGGACAGGACGTACAGGGTACGTCAGGGGTCATTAAGGGGTTAAGGAGGCTTAAACACGGATAGGCCTCAGCTGGAAGTCCAGGGCTAGAAAAGGGAAGACCCAGGCTGGATCTCCAGGAGCAGAGCCTGAGTAAAACCTGGAACGGAATCAAAGAAAAGGAGGATACATGGCAAAGTTCTAAGATCCAGATGTGCAAGACAGGTACACGGGGTGGACCGTGACAGTACCCCCCCGATGGGTGCCCACCGGGCACCGAGGCTGGAACAGGGGATGGAGCATAAATCACCATCCTCCAATGTACTCAGAGTCTGGATTACCATAAATGTCACCATAAGCATGCAGGGCCCTCTCAAAATGTGGCAGGTTTTCTTTTCGGACCAATGTGCCATTGGATGCCCAGATGCAACCCTCGGGAGCAAGATGTACAATGGGTGACGGGCCTTTGGCACGACCCGATGGGGCAGCGCCCTTGGCAAGGCTCGATGGGGCAGCGCCCTTGGCACGGCAGCGCCCTTGGCACGGCTCGATGGGGCAGCGCCCTTGGCACGGCAGCGCCCTTGGCACGGCTCGATGGGGCAGTGCCCTTGGCACGGCTCGGTGGGGCAGCGCCCTTGGCACGGCTCGATGGGGCAGCACCCTTGGCAATGACCGGTGGGGCAGCGCCCTTGGCACGGCTTGATGGGGCAGCGCCCTTGGCAAGGCTCGATGCAGCAGCGACCTGGGTACAGCATGGCTCTGCGGCAACCTGGGTACCATCCTGCTGCTGGGCAGTGAGCGGCTTGGCTTTCCGGCGGCGACAGCCCCGTGCCGGCAACACCTCTCGAGATGCTGCGGGATGCAGGGCAGCGACCTCTCGAGATGCTGCGGGATGCAGGGCAGCGACCTCTCGAGATGCTGCGGGATGCAGGGCAGCGACCTCTCGAGATGCTGCGGATGCAGGGCAGCGACCTCTCGAGATGCTGCGGGATGCAGGGCAGCGACCTCTCGAGATGCTGCGGGATGCAGGGCAGCGACCTCTCGAGATGCTGCGGGATGCAGGGCAGCGCCTCTCGAGATGCTGCGGGATGCAGGGCAGCGACCTCTCGAGATGCTGCGGGATGCAGGGCAGCGACCTCTCGAGATGCTGCGGGATGCAGGGCAGCGACCTCTCGAGATGCTGCGGGATGCAGGGCAGCGACCTCTCGAGATGCTGCGGGATGCAGGGCAGCGACCTCTCGAGATGCTGCGGGATGCAGGGCAGCGACCTCTCGAGATGCTGCGGGATGCAGGGCAGCGACCTCTCGAGATGCTGCGGGATGCAGGGCAGCGACCTCTCGAGATGCTGCGGGATGCAGGCAGCGACCTCTCGAGATGCTGCGGGATGCAGGGCAGCGACCTCTCGAGATGCTGCGGGATGCAGGGCAGCGACCTCTCGAGATGCTGCGGGATGCAGGGCAGCGACCTCTCGAGATGCTGCGGGATGCAGGGCAGCGACCTCTCGAGATGCTGGCGGATGCAGGGCAGCGACCTCTCGAGATGCTGCGGGATGCAGGGCAGCGACCTCTCGAGATGCTGCGGGATGCAGGGCAGCGACCTCTCTAGATGCTGCGGGATGCAGGGCAGCGACCTCTCGAGATGCTGCGGGATGCAGGGCAGCGACCTCTCGAGATGCTGCGGGATGCAGGGCAGCGACCTCTCGAGATCCTGCGGGATGCAGGCAGCGACCTCTCGAGATGCTGCGGGATGCAGGGCAGCGACCTCGAGATGCTGCGGGATGCAGGGCAGCGACCTCTCGAGATCCTGCGGGATGCAGGGCAGCGACCTCTCGAGATCCTGCGGGATGGCGGCAGCGACCTCTCGAGATCCTGCGGGATGCGGGGCAGCGACCTCTCGAGATCCTGCGGGATGCGGGCAGCGACCTCTCGAGATCCTGCGGGATGCGGGGCAGCGACCTCGAGATCCTGCGGGATGCGGGGCAGCGACCTCGAGATCCTGCGGGATGCGGGGCAGCGACCTCGAGATCCTGCGGGATGCGGGGCAGCGACCTCTCGAGATCCTGCGGGATGCGGGGCAGCGACCTCTCGAGATCCTGCGGGATGCGGGGCAGCGACCTCTCGAGATCCTGCGGGATGCGGGGCAGCGACCTCTCGAGATCCTGCGGGATGCGGGGCAGCGACCTCGAGATCCTGCGGGATGCGGGCAGCGACCTCGAGATCCTGCGGGATGCGGGGCAGCGACCTCGAGATCCTGCGGGATGCGGGGCAGCGACCTCGAGATCCTGCGGGATGCGGGGCAGCGACCTCGGAATGCTGCGGGATGCGGGCAGCGACCTCGAGATCCTGCGGGATGCGGGGCAGCGACCTCTCGAGATCCTGCGGGATGCGGGGCAGCGACCTCGAGATCCTGCGGGATGCGGGGCAGCGACCTCTCGAGATCTGCGGGATGCGGGGCAGCGACCTCTCGAGATCCTGCGGGATGCGGGGCAGCGACCTCTCGAGATCCTGCGGGATGCGGGGCAGCGACCTCTCGAGATCCTGCGGGATGCGGGGCAGCGACCTCTCGAGATCCTGCGGGATGCGGGGCAGCGACCTCTCGAGATCCTGCGGGATGCGGGGCAGCGACCTCTCGAGATCCTGCGACGTGCGGGGCAGCGACCTCTCGAGATCCTGCGACGTGCGGGGCAGCGACCCCTGGAGAGTCTGCGACGTGCGGGGCAGCGACCCCTGGAGAGTCTGCGACGTGCGGGGCAGCGACCCCTGGAGATCTGCGACGTGCGGGGCAGCGACCCCTGGAGATCTGCGGGTGCGGGGCAGCGACCTCTCGAGATCTGCGGGATGCGGGCAGCGACCTCTGGAGATCCTGCGACGTGCGGGGCAGCGACCTCTGGAGTCCTGCGACGTGCGGGGCAGCGACCCCTGGAGATCTGCGGGTGCGGGGCAGCGACCTCTGGAGAGTCCTGCGGGATGCGGGGCAGCGACCCCTCGAGATCCTGCGGACGTGCGGGGCAGCGACCTCTGGAGATCCTGCGGACGTGCGGGGCAGCGACCTCTGGAGATCTGCGACGTGCGGGGCAGCGACCCCTGGAGAGTCCTGCGACGTGCGGGGCAGCGACCCTGGAGAGTCCTGCGACGTGCGGGGCAGCGACCCCTGGAGAGTCTGCGACGTGCGGGGCAGCGACCCCTGGAGAGTCTGCGACGTGCGGGGCAGCGACCCCTGGAGAGTCTGCGACGTGCGGGGCAGCGACCCCTGGAGAGTCTGCGACGTGCGGGCAGCGACCCCTGGAGAGTCTGCGACGTGCGGGGCAGCGACCCCTGGAGAGTCTGCGACGTGCGGGGCAGCGACCCCTGGAGAGTCTGCGACGTGCGGGGCAGCGACCCCTGGAGAGTCTGCGACGTGCGGGGCAGCGACCCTGGAGAGTCTGCGACGTGCGGGGCAGCGACCCCTGGAGAGTCTGCGACGTGCGGGCAGCGACCCCTGGAGAGTCTGCGACGTGCGGGGCAGCGACCCCTGGAGAGTCTGCGACGTGCGGGGCAGCGACCCCTGGAGAGTCTGCGACGTGCGGGGCAGCGACCCCTGGAGAGTCTGCGACGTGCGGGGCAGCGACCCTGGAGAGTCTGCGACGTGCGGGGCAGCGACCCCTGGAGAGTCTGCGACGTGCGGGGCAGCGACCCCTGGAGAGTCTGCGACGTGCGGGCAGCGACCCCTGGAGAGTCTGCGACGTGCGGGGCAGCGACCCCTGGAGAGTCTGCGACGTGCGGGGCAGCGACCCCTGGAGAGTCTGCGACGTGCGGGGCAGCGACCCCTGGAGAGTCTGCGACGTGCGGGGCAGCGACCCCTGGAGAGTCTGCGACGTGCGAGGCAGCGACCCCTGGAGAGTCTGCGACGTGCGAGGCAGCGACCCCTGGAGAGTCTGCGACGTGCGGGGCAGCGACCCCTGGAGAGTCTGCGACGTGCGGGGCAGCGACCCCTGGAGAGTCTGCGACGTGCGGGGCAGCGACCCCTGGAGAGTCTGCGACGTGCGGGGCAGCGACCCCTGGAGAGTCTGCGACGTGCGGGGCAGCGACCCCTGGAGAGTCTGCGACGTGCGGGGCAGCGACACCTGGAGAGTCTGCGACGTGCGGGGCAGCGACCCCTGGAGAGTCTGCGACGTGCGGGGCAGCGACCCCTGGAGAGTCTGCGACGTGCGGGGCAGCGACCCCTGGAGAGTCTGCGACGTGCGGGGCAGCGACCCCTGGAGAGTCTGCGACGTGCGGGGCAGCGACCCCTGGAGAGTCTGCGACGTGCGGGGCAGCGACACCTGGAGAGTCTGCGACGTGCGTAGTCTGTGTCAAAGCAACCTCCATGGGCATATAAGGCTCAGAATCTGTGGGCAAGGTAGGTTCCATGTCCATGGGTTCAACATCAGCAGGCTCAGATGGCAGGGTCTCCAAGTAGTCAGAGAGGGAGTCATCCTCTGTACTCTCCACTTCAGAGAAGGCTTCCCTAAATTCAGGTCTCTTAGATCTGAGTACCGGAGTATGGCGCGACTTGCCAACTGTGGTAGCCTGGCGAGGCCTAGCAGGAACAGAGACTGAGCAAGGTTTGGCTGTGGGCTGGCGAAGCTTGACAGCAGCTTGGCGAGGGCTGGCAGAGACAGGGTGCTGTCGAGCTTTGGCAATTGGAGTGCTCTTGGACATTGATGGCAAGGACTCAGCAGGTAATGTCATTTTGTTTTTAGCATGCACAGACACAGGAGGAGCAACCAGTTGAGAAGCAGGAGTAACAGGGTTGACTCTGGTCTGTGAGGAGGATGGCTTGGGTGGGCGCACAGGGCACGAAGATATGAAATGTGAGCCCGCACTACAATAGAAGCACAGTCCCAAAGACCTCCTCCTGGAGCGTTCCTCCTCAGACAAGGGTCTCCTGCAGCCAGACATAGAAGTGGAAGAGCGCACCTTAGGTGAGGTGGCCCTTAATCCTTGCAGCACTTTAAGCAACATAGAGTCCAGTTGCTGCAGGAAGTTCTCCACAGCCATTTTCATGGATGCCACCACCGCCTGTATCACCGAAGACTCGTAATAAGATGGGGTCTGCATTCTGTCACGAGGCATGTGCGGTTCTGGTATGAGCCCAGCAGGCGGCGACACAGAGGGGAGGCCAGACAGGAATCACGCAAAGCAGATTCTTTAATAAAACATAAATGGTCCTTAACTGCAGGCAAAAGAACAAAGGGAATAGCAATAAACTCCAGAGAGAGTTCTTGGAGAGTCAATGGATTTTGGGTAATGCAGTCCTAGACTGCAGACAGGGCCCACCAAGGATAAGTCTAGACAGCGGTACCTTGATCAAAAGGTCAGACGGTGAGAACAACTGTAATCCACAGGTAGACAGATGGGTACTGGATACGTAGGATAAGCTGGTACAGGAAGAGCAGGTTTGCACACAACCAAGTGACCTCAGTCAGGGAGACCATTGCAGACCCACTGCTGGCTGGGTCTCTCTGCCTTTTAAGGAGGCTTCAACACGGATAGGCCTCAGCTGGAAGTCCAGGGCTAGAAAAGGGAAGACCCAGGCTGGATCTCCAGGAGCCTGGTCCAGGTGCAGAGCCTGGGTAAAACCTGGAACGGAATCCAAGAAAAGGAGGATACATGGCAAAGTTCTAAGATCCAGGTGTGCAAGACAGGTACACGGGGTGGACCGTGACACTATGTCTGATTGGGGGTTTCCTTTTTGCCTCTTCATTCCTCACAATGGGGCCCTGCTGATGCTTCGTTCGCCTGCTGACTGCCCCCGACTCCAAGGCCTTGGGGATCCCCATGCCCCCAAACCTCTTTGACCATGCGGAGGGCCCGTGAGGAGGCCTGATGAGGCTGGGAGAACGTGGCTCGCCACGGCACTGATTGCACCCTGCTTGACCCTACCCGTGACTGAACCGGCTTACTGCCTGCGGCCTGTGCTTTGCGGATGCCCCCCAGGGGTCTTGGTTCACCCCCACTGGACTGAAACCGGGACGGATGTGAGTAGCACTAGCAACATGGACCTTCTCCCACCCCTTTTTTTTTTTGCTGGGCAGTGATACCTACAATTAAGTCTACGTGATATGGGACTTTGGGAACCATGTTCGGGCTGTGGGTCTGGGACACATGGGGAGGGGGTGGATCGAATGGAGTGGTGTGGGCGGATTCTGGCTTCAGGGCAGAGGTTGGTGGGGTGGGAGCACAGGTTGTGGGGCCTCATTGCCTGGCACCTGGTCGGACTGGGGGAGTTTTGCTCTTGGTGGGGCAGTCTTGTTTGATAGGTTACCAATGGATCGGAAGGGTGGCTGGGGCATTGGGGGGGCTACGGGTTGTTGCTTTTTTGTGCTCGCCTCTCACCCTCTTATGCTCCTTTGTGTCCGGGCTTTACTGGGCACCTGATACATACAGGGTTATTCAGAGAGCGTGAAAAGCAGGAGAATGACTGGAGAATGAAAAATTCTAGGTCAAAATAGCCAAAACAGAAAAATTCTTCCTTTCATCTCACTTTCCAAATTGGCTATTTTGACCTAGAATTTTTCATTCTCCAGTCATTCATTAGTCATTCTCCTGCTTTTCACGCTCTCTGAATAACCCTGATAGTGTCCTCATCCCTTTCCCTCTTTAATCCTACTTGCTTCTTTCGGCTCCCCTCTTTCCTTTCCCCTTTTTAAAGGCTGCGGGCGGACGTTGTCCTCCTTCAGGAGACCCACTTTGAAGGTACCCGTACACTGACCTCCTGGGGTTGGGGTTTCTCCACACATTTCCACTCGATGGGCCCTATGCGGAAAGGTAGGTGTAATGTGGGACCTGGCTTGACATGGTGCAGAAAGGGTGTGAGCATAAAGCGCAGTGATTTGACATGCAGACATGAAACAGATAAAACAGAAAAGCAACTAGGTTTATTTGTAACCCAAATAAACCTACAACAACTAGAGCAAGATCAGAATACCACAAATAATACCGCTAAACTAAAACAACATGAGAGGGCTAAACACTAGAGCAATATAAGCAAGAACATAAACCGGATTTAAACTAGAGCAAACATGGGATGAAAACATGAAATAGACAGGAGCATGAACCAGAACAAAATCAGAAACACTATAACACAGGAACCTAAAGCAGACATAAACACAAACCTGAAACCAGACAGGAGATACAAAAGACAAACAGGACTTAACCAGAACTGCAAACGCAATGAATCAGAAAGCAGGAACACAATGAGGCTAGAATCAAGATGAGGAATACAGATCAAACTGAGAACATGGATCAGAATCATAATCAAAAGGAAGCTTGGATCAAAATGAATTCCAAAACGAGGCAGTGCCCGTCTAAGGGTGCTGCCTGCTTTTAAGCACAAGAGTTCATTAATAGAAACATAGAAAAATGTTGGCAGATAAGAACCTTTCGGCCCATCTAGTCTGCCCAATTACATGGAATACAATTGAGTCCAGGTGTTGTTCCAGGCTAGAAATCCAAAGGAAATAAACATCCAGAACTTGGATGTGATGTACACATGGGCCAGAGGGGGCGCCAGGGACCCAGAACGTAACATATCCCCCTCTCCACGAGCGGAACCGGACGCTCAAAACAAAAACAAACGAAAGTTCCACGAGTCAGGGTTCCCTCGTGGTACGTGACTTGGCATGGACAGATTCAGTGCCATCTTGATCCAGTGACAAAGTGCTAGGATAGCACTCCTGAAATGGCTGGACTTGCCGGCGACCTTGGCACGAAGCGGTATATCCGCGACCTTGGCAGCTGGGCAACACCTTGGGAGCAGCAGCAGCATGGCTCTGTTGGGTAGCGACCTCAGCACGGCTCTGCGGTGACTTGGACATGACGGCAGCAGCAGCACGGCTCTGTAGGTTGGCGACCTCAGCACGGCTATGCGGAAACTTGGCCCTGAAGGCAGCAGCAGCACGGCTCTGCAGCAGCTTGGCCCTGAAGGCAGCAACAGCACAGCTCTGTAGGTTGGTGACCTCGGCAAGGCTCTGCTTGGCAACCGACTTGAACGCACAGTGCGTGGCAACCGACTCGGACGCACAGTGCTTGGCAACCACCTCGGTTACACAGTGCTTGGCAACCACCTCGGACTCCTGGCGCTGGGCAACCACCTTGTGACTCACAGCGTTGGGCAATGGCCTCAGCTTGACACTGCGGGGCAGTGGACTGGACTCGAACTGCTTGCTTCGGCAAAGCAGACATGGACATGGCAAGAAGCTGTTGGACAGCGGACTTGACTTGAAGCTGCTGAGCAGCAAATTCGATCTCACCCTGTGGGGCAGCAGACTTGATCTCACCCTGTAGGGCAGTGGACTTTTGATCTCACCCCGCTGGGCAGTACACATGGTTTCACCCTGCAGGGCAGCAGACTTGGAATGAAGCTGCTGAGCGGCAAACTGGGGTTCTTCAGGCTGCAGGGCAGCGGACATGAATTGTTCTGGCTGCAGGGCAGCGGACCCTTTCTTTGAGGCTTGGCAAGACTTGAACATTGAGACCGGTGAAGGCTTGATCACGGAGACCTGTGAAGTCTTGCTCATGGAGGCCTGACAAGGTTGGAACCTGAATTCTTCATGCTGCAGGGCAGTGGACATTGAATCATTATTTGAGACTTGGCAAGACTTGGACAGAGGCCTGGGAAGGCTTGATCAAAGACCTGTGAAGGCTTGAACTGGAAGGCTTGATCAGCAACCGTGAATTTCTCATGCTGCAGGGCAGCAGACGTGGATTCTTCTTGCTGCAGGGAAACGGTCTCTTTGCTTAAGGCTTGGCAAGACTTGGATATGGAGACCTGGGAAGGCTGGATTATGGAGGCCGGGCAAGGCTGGAACCTGAAGACTTGGGAAGGCCGGAACATGGGGACCTTCTGTGGGCAAACTGCAATTTTGTGCAGGGACTAACTGCAGTAGAAGCACAGGTGTTTGGATCTTCTCCACGCTCTTCCTCCTGGGTCAGAAGTCCTCTGGGACCTTTCTCGGGAACATGAACTTTAGGGAAGACGTCCCTAAAATTGTGCAACAGACCAGCACACTGTAGAATATGTGTGTTGCATTTACAGTTGTGTTCAAAATTATTCAACCCCCAATGCTGTAAAGGGTTTTAGGGAATTTAGTGTACATTTGTAATTGTATTCAGAATGAAATCCTACAAGGACTTTTTAAAGAAGCATATGCAACTAAAATGACATCAATTGGTTTTGTAATACAGTAGTAAATGTTTCTTTTGTGAATTCTTCATTGACACAATTATTCAACCCCTTAAAGACTACCACTCTGAAGAACAGAGGTTCATTCAAGTGTTTTCATTCAGGTATTGAAAACACCTGTGGATGTCACGGAGCAGCAATAAAGCATAATAAGCACCAATTAGGCAGCTTTAAAATGACTGTGATACTCAGCTCCTTCTAGACATTTACTGGTGTGGTTACAAACATGGTGAAGTCAAGAGAATGGTCCAGGAAGACAAGAGAAGAGGTGTTTACTCTTCACAGGAAGGGCAATGGCTATAAGAAGATTGGAAAGATGTTAAACATACCAAGAGAGACCATAGGAAGCATCATTCGCAAATTCAAGGCAAAGGGCACTGTTGAAACGCTACCTGGTCGTGGCAGAAAGAAGATGCTGACTTCGACTGCTGTGCGCTACCTGAAGCGTAGAGTGGAGAAAAGTCCCCGTGTGACTGCTGAGGAACTGAGAAAAGAGTTGTCAGATGTGGGTACTGAAGTTTCAGCTCAGACAATACGGCGCACACTGCGTAATGAAGGCCTCCATGCCAGAACTCCCAGGCGCACCCCCTTGCTGTCTCCAAAGAATAAGAAGAGTCGACTGCAGTATGCCAAACGTCATGTGGACAAACCACAGAAGTTTTGGGATAGTGTTCTGTGGACTGATGAAACAAAATTAGAACTGTTTGGACCCATGGATCAATGCTATGTTTGGAGGAGGAAGAACAAGGCCTATGAAGAAAATAACACCTTGCCTACTGTGAAGCATGGCGGGGGGTCAATCAAGCTTTGGGGTTGTTTTGCTTCTGCAGGTACATGGAAGCTTCAGCGTGTGCAAGTTACCATGAATTCTCTTCAGTACCAGGAGATATTGGATGGCAATGTGATGCAGTCCGTCACAAACCTGAGGCTTGGGAGACGTTGGACCTTTCAACAGGACAATGATCCCAAGCATACCTCCAAGTCCACTAGAGCATGGTTGCAGATTAAAGGCTGGAACATTTTGGAGTGGCCATCGCAGTCACCTGACTTAAATCCGATTGAGAACCTCTGGTGGGACTTAAAGAAAGCGGTTGCAGTGCGCAAGCCTAAGAATGTGACTGAACTGGAGGCTTTTGCCCATGACGAATGGGCGAAGATACCCGTAGATCGCTGCAAGACACTTGTGTCAAGCTATGCTTGACGTTTAAAAGCTGTTATAACTGTAAAAGGATGTTGTACTAAGATTGCATGTCACTTGGGGGTTGAATAAAACTGATAATGATGTGAGCACAGAAAAGACATTTGTGGTTATTTCATTATAAATGTTTTGTTATATTTGTCTGACCTACACGTGCCTCTTTGAATTAATTGTAAGCAAGATGACTGAATGATCAAAATCAATGTCAAACTGGCCAAAACACTCAATTTCAGTGGGGGTTGAATAATTTTGAACACAACTGTATACATAGGAAGCAGAGGCTGACACACAGAATGCAAGGAGAATAAAGCCGTTCTTCATAAAGCTTACTCGGTGACTCCATCGTCGTTTGTGCAGATCTACATGGTATAAGAAGTGAGATTGCTGAGTAATCATGGCTCAAAATCTAAGGCGCCATAGAAGCATTTGTCTTTGATAACGACATTGCTAACAACTGGCTGAAATTCAGGTGAGAAAGGGACGTGTACAGCAAAGCAGGACTTTCAGACAAATCAAAAAAAGGTACAAGCTTACACTTTTTTCTCAATTTGGCTGGTTCAGATGCACTGGATAAATATGAATCGTTTCACTTTCAAGAGGGTGAGGACAAAGAGGATCCTGATGTGTTAATCAAGTCCCCACAGAACTTTCACAAGGTTCCATTGGCACGGTGTTTGACCCTCATAGGGTAGAGTATTAGTCTTGTTTGTTTCAAATGTAGTTAGATGTTTACACTTTTTCATGTATTATTATAATTGGGGTATAAAAACTCCGTTTACGTGCAGCGGACAATGGTAAACACCCCCTTGTTAGGAGTACTGTGATTGGTTGAGAGGGATTTAAAAGGAAGGGTGTAATGTCCATTTTATATGTATGATTAAGTCCCATAGTGGTCGAAACGCCACGCTGTCTTTTGGGGAGTAGGGATGGTGGGCCGAACGCCCCCATGTTCGGTTCGCATTCGAACTCGAAGAATTTTAAGAAGTTCGAATTCAAACTCCATGCAAGTCAATAGGACTCGAACGTTTGAATTTTAGAGTGCCCTCCAAGAGGGCATATATGCAAGATATTGGCCATAAGAGGATCATGGCGGTCCAGGTAGTGCCCTGGGGGACAGGAAACAAGGGAAAAAAAAAAAGTTTAAAAGAAAAACTTTAAAAAGGAACAGTGAGTTTTCCATGACAAAAAGGTTAAGAATAAAAATGAAAATTTCCTTCAAATATCGTGCCTAGGAGGGACCCCATAACCTGCCCATGAAGTGGCTGATTTTTAGGATGTATAGAAACCTTTAAAAAGAAAAAAATGACATTTCAAATGACGGTAAATGTTTTTCCTTTAATCTATTCATAAACAACTGCTTGGGGCGGCAGCCTGTATGAAAAGAGGAGACGTTTTGGGACACACAGAACAAGTTTAGTGATTTTTTTTTTTCCTAAATTATGGTGCCTCTTAGGGGCTTTGAAATTGGGCCTTTAGTGTCAACAGCAGTGCCTTCACACCGTTCGTAACCCCTCTGAGGTATTGTGGATTCTGTGGAAGAGTGCAGTGGTGGAGGTTTTGGGAATGCAGAAGAGATCCCCGATCTATTTGGTTACGTCAGCATCAGGGGATTGATAGCTGCTGATCCAGGACTGATTCCTTTTTATAAAGGTCAGCCGGTCTACAGAGTCGGTGGACAGACGCACTCTTTTGTCTGTGACAAACCTCCAGTGGCACTGAACGTCCTTTCAGAAAGCTCGCTGGATGAAGGTCAGCCTAGTAGCTCTATAGCATATTGGCTAAGTTCTGGCCAGTGATCCAATCTCAACACCCAGTAAGCCAGTGGATCATCTGCTGGAAAGGTATCCAGGTCTGCCCTTGCCCCTAGGTAGTCCTGCACCATATGGGCATTGTGGACTAAAAAAAATTACAAAAGGCATCAGTCAAGTGGCCCCCTTCACCGCTCTTCCTCTGATCAACCGCAGCCTCAGAAGCACCTGTGTCAGCACTTGTGTTACACAAGTGTCGCTTTAGAACGTCCTCAAATGGTTTCATCCTGTCTTCCCTCTGAGGGCAGCATGAGCTCTGCAACCTTACCCTTGTATCGTGGATCAAGAAGGGTTGCCAACCAGTTATGATCTCTCTCCTTGATAGCACGAATCCTGGGGTCCTTTAGCAAGATAAGGGAGCCCATGCAGCGTAGGTTGGAGGTGGCATTAGCTTCTGAGTCTTCCTGGTCGCTGAGGATGACCCTATCGTGCACTACCTCCTCCCAGCCACGTACCAGTCCTTTGGGTATCTGGGGACACAACCCTCCCTTAAGGAATCCTCACCTTCAATGCCCCCACGACTTAAATATTCCTCTTCCTGTCTGATCTGAGGACCTGCAGGAATGATGTCTGTGTAAAGACTGGGGCCTTGAGAGCTAGGCAAGTCCTCTTCCTTCCTTGATCATCAGCCACTGCGGGGGCGGGGAGAACAAGTTGACCTGAACCGGTCTTGTGCCATACTCACACAGGTACTCATTGATGGCCCTCTGACAATGCTGCAGCGTCTGCACAAGCAGCAATGTCGAGTTCCACCTGGTGGGCATGTCACAGATCAGACGGTTTGTGGGAAGGTGGAATTCTTTGAATTTCTGCCAGGCGAACACTTGCTGGGAATGACCGTCTAAAGTGGCTGCAGACTTTTCTGGCCTGGCTGAGAAGCTCTGCCAGCTCTGGGTACCTGGTAAGGAAACGCTGTACCACCAGATTTAGAACGTGTTCTAGGCATGGTACAACTTACCCATGCGTAGGGCGGAGAGAAGGTTTCTGCCATAATCACAGATGACCATTCCCAGCTGACGCTGGCGTGATGTTAACCATCTCTGCGCCTGCCCCTGCAGAGCTGACAGAATTTCGGCCCCGATGTGGCTCCTGTCCCCTAAAACCAGCTCAAGCACAGTATGGCATATTTTTGCTTGAGCCAACGCATAGCCCCTGCCACGCATCATTTAACTGCCAATTCGCCAGAGACAGAGAAGGAGGAGGAGGAGGAGCAGTGGTGGAACAGACAGACCTCACATAAGCAGCTTTATGGAGGCGTGGTGGATGAACAAGCTCCACCACAGCCCACTGGATCCCTCCCAGCTGCAAGCAGAGTTACCCAGTGTGCCGTGAAAGAAATGTAACGGCCCTGTCCATGCTTACTGGACCACGTGTCTAAAGTCATGTGCACCTTGCTGCTGACTGCCTTTCCCAATGACTCCATAACATTGTGTTCCACATCCTGGTATAGTGCTGGAATGGCCTTCCGGGTAAAGAACTGGCATTTTGGAACCTGCCACTGAGGTACAGCACATTCGGCAAATTCACGGAAGGGAGCAGAGTCCACCAGCTGGAAAGGCAGCAGCTGTAATGCGAGTAATTTTGCCAAGCTGGCATTTAGACGCTGTGCAAGGGGATGGTTGGGACTAGATTTTTTCTTACGCTGCAGCAGCTGTGGCAATGAAATCTGACTGCGTAAATCTGCAGCTGATGGGATGCGGTCACATTCTGAGGAAGGACCTGGTACACCCATTACTGTAGCATCATCCCTGTCAGTGGAGGTTGAAGGCAATGACATGGCAGGACATATAGTGGGGGTAGAGACAGATGAGGAGGACCTATGCATAGTGTTGTACCAACAGGATGCGTGGCAGGTGGTCATGTTGCATCAAGCACGTGGTAGCCAAGCGTCTGATGTTTTTCCCCACGCTTGATCCTCTTCAGACATAGCAATGCTGCAGTCTGCTGCACATGTCGTGAAGAACTCCCAGACAGCGGAGTTCCTGGATGTGCGCTTTGAGACAACAGTGCTCTGCACCTGAGGAGCTCTGACCTCTGATGCCTTGGACTGGCTACGTTTGCTCATAGAGGACATTGTGCCTCGTTTTTGTTGTGCCTCCTCTTACGTTCGATCAGCCACCCAGGTGGAGTCAGGGGCGATGACCATGATGAGGTCACTATCTCGTCACTGGAGCCAACTTGGCAGTATGCTGCAGCTGCTGGGGGAACAGGAGTGCCAGTTATTTGTGTGTCACTGGCACCCCTTCCCTCTAGGCTGATTTTACACCCTTCCTCAACCTCAGAGTTTGAATCAGAGCACTGGAGTTGCTGCGCATCCTCAAGCAGCAGGTCACGGTCATTGTAGTCAAACAATTCAGCTGACTCCTCCCGTTTAGGATGGTGAGACTACGGCAGGAGTAGCTGTGGACCAGTGACGTGCGGTGAGGTCAGTGGCTGGTGAGGCACTGGTTAGTATCAGAGCCAGATATACAAATGCAAAACAGCCAGAAAACCTCCTAGCTCCCAAAGAGGAGGCTTCAGGCATTTAGTACATCAGAAGGACAGACACTGCGAGTAAGGACTGACTGGAAGCCGATTCTGTTCCCACAGACCTCTCACTCCTTTATATAGAACAATTATCTTACAGCATGCCTCCTAAATTGCACTGGCAAAGACTTCTTAAATGAAGAATCTACAGTCCTGGGTCCTTGTACCTGGACTTGTTTTCATACAGGGTTATTCATTCAGAGAGGTGAAAAGCAGGAGAATGACTGGAGAATGAAAAATTCTAGGTCAAAATAGCCAAGCCAGAAAAATTCTCCCATTCATCTCCCTTTCCAGATCTGCTATTTTGACCTTGAATTTTCCATTCTCCAGTCATTCTCCTGATTTTTACCGCTCTCTGAATAACCCTGATACAGGGCTATTCAGAAAGAGGTAAAAACCTTGAGAATGGAGTGGAGAATTGAATTCTAGGTCAAAATAGTCAAACCAGAAAAATTCTCCCATTTATCTCACTTTCCAAATTGGCTATTTGTTCATTCTCCTGCCAATTCAAGGTTTTCACCTCTCTGAATATCCCTGATAGTGTAAGCTATAGTGAGCCAGCACAATGATTCAATAATACTATCAGGGTTATTCAGAGAGAGAGGTGAAAACCTTGAGAATTGGCTGGAGAATGAACAATCTAGACCAGGGTTTCTCAACTCCAGTCCTCAGGACCCACTACAGGCTAGATTTTTAGATCACCTTGGGAAAATGCAGACTGAATACTGCATCACTGAGCAGCAAATCATATCACCTGTGCTTCACATATCTGGCAAACAAGGCCCGTTAGTGAGGAAACACTGATTCTAGACCAAATAGACAATTTAGAAAGTGAGATAAAATGGGAGAATATTTCTGGTTTGACTATTTTGACCTAGAATTCAGTTCTCCACTCATTCTCAAGGTTTTCACCTCTTTCTGAATAACCCTGTATCAAAGCTATTCAGAGAGCTGTGAAAAGCAGAAGAATGACACTGATTTAGGGCTATTCAGAAAGAGGTGAAAACCTTGAGAAAGACTGGAGAAGTGAAAATTTTAGGTCAAAATAGTCAATCCAGAAAAATTCTCCCATTTAGCTCACTTTCCAAATTGGCTGTTCATTCTCCTGCCAATTCAAGGTTTTCACCTCTCTCTGAATAAGCCTGATATTTCAGGCTCATAAAAAGGTTAACCAAACGCTTGCCCCTGGCAAAACACACACAGATTGGAGATATAAATATACATACACAGCATGTGAAAGAAAGGGTGTGTGTAAAGAGACTGGCACTGTAAGAACACACACACACACCTCTCTATATGCTGCCCCTATAACAAAAGTATTATTAAGAGGAGCCAGGCCACATCCATTAGGTTTCCTTAAAGCACCTATACATTTTGCGTCATTCATATTATACTGAAGGGAAAGCAAGCCACTGACCCAACTGGAAAACTGACCCAACCTGACTTCTTCACACTGCAGGGCAGCACTTTCAGGCACTGACCAGGGAGCAAAATAGAGATCTGACACCCCAGGCCAAAGACAGTGACCCATGAAGCACATGCTGTGATCTGACAGCCCTGGTAGAAAAGGAGTTGTGAGAGTCTTGCTGGCAACTTTGCATCTGCTGAGTCCCTCACCTGTCCTGCCCCTCCCCAGGCAGCCTGGCTAGAGATACAATACATCATACAGATTGGCAGCTAAGCACTATCTGAACATCAGGAAATCAGCACAGAGGAAAGCCATGGCCTCTCCCTCCCCATCATTAACCCGCTCTCCCCGTGAGGTCACTTACCTTGCAGCTGGGCAAAGAGGGCTTCCTGCTGCTACTTGAATTTCAAAGGCTGCTGCACCCCCCTCAGATCCCTCCTGGGGGGCAGATGTGCTGTGCATTCTTCCAGCCCCAGTTAGCAGACCATAACCAGCCTGGGGTATAAATGGGCATCCCCAGCTGATGCAGATCTGAGTGGCAGAGCAGGGCACCCCTGTGCCAGGCTCCTGGACTGCAGCTCCCCATGCAGCCAGTCAGGGGTTGTTCATCATGCAATATTTTCACAGCCTGTATTGGAGTGCTGCCTGGCCTAACTGCTATATGTGCCCCTTCCTGTCAATCAGAGGCAGTCCTCTAATGCAGGCGTTTTCTGGGAATGGCTTGGACCAATGGTGCTTTCCCGTTGGTCCAAGCTTTCCCAATGCTCAATCAGTGCTTGTCAGTCTGTGCGGCACTAATGAGCAGTGATCATGAAATAGGCAGCACTTGTCTCTGACTTGTGCTGCACACATCTTGAGCAGTTTACTCAATTAGTGCAGTGGGGAAATGTCCTGCAATGCAAATTGCATAGGCTGGGAAAACTAATGCCTGCAGAAGCAGAGGACGGAGCTGACAGCGGGGGAGCAGGTGAGTTTGTTTTTAGTTTATTAACTTATCACTTAATGGCAGGTGCGGCTCTGCCTCCCCTGCCTCCACTGACTGCACGTCCCTGCTGTGAACATGGAGGCTGAATTAGATGTTTTGGCAGCTGAGGTCGACTGTAAAGCACTACAAGCCTGGCTGGCAGAGGGCTCGGAGGATGAGGATGGCCTGGTTAGCCAATCCTCAAAAATCCTCTGTATGTTGCTGCTGCATAAGACGGCCAGCACCAGTTAGAAAGGACAAGTGTGCCCCTGCAGAGGATGCACATGTCCACGACGACCAGGGGCACAGCCTTCCGACACAGAGGCTGCTTGCCCTCTTATCTGTGTCTGGGAGCATCTGCCTGTCCTTTTTGGTCTGACATTGTGAGTGATATATAGATTAAAGATATACAGAACTCTGATATGCAGAACTCTAATCTAGATCAGTTGAATCAGAGATATTCAGAACTCTGCTATATGTCAGCAATTTCACTGATATTTTCCCTGCAAGGCTGCCAATGTTTACTGATTCACTTCCTCTCCTGCAACACCCAGATAGCTGGCAAGACCCAGATTCAACTCTGAAAAGATAACGATACAGATTAAAGATACAGATGAACTCTGATTCAACTGTGGTATGATATTTTCACAGCCAGGCTGGCAGTTCCCTGCTATTTGCCACTTTCAGCTTGTCCCTGCAAATGCAACAATCTCCTCTGATTCACTCCTGCAACACACACACGCTAGGGCTGCGGGGAAGCCTTAGTGTGCTGCGGGACTTAGCTCTGTGAGCCCATGATTGAGCCTTGATTGGCATAGTCTTGCACCTGACCTGTGGTCAGGTGCAAGGCTGTAGCCAATTACAAGCTTCAGGCCAGTGGACAAGTGCATTGTGGGCACACATGTGGAAATGTTCGGCGAACAGTCAAACAGCCAATGTTCGATGCGAACTCACGTTTGCATCTAGCCGGCAGCCCATCCCTACAAAGTAACTGGTCTCTGAACCACATGTGTCTGCTAACCCTTTTCCAGCACCGTTCAGATCAACAAATAATGTACATTGTGGCAAGCACACCTCCTAATATTGTTCTATACGCTCAAGGTTGATGACCCCTATCAGAATGTAGCAATACTACACCGAATCTGAACGTAAGCTACTACAGAATCCTTTGTAAGTTTGCTTAGGAATGCATTTCTCTGAAGCTTTGAATAAAGAATAAAAAACAACATGCTCGATTCATCCAAAATTGAATTTGGAATGAAACAAAATGCACATCTATTACGGGTTACACTGATGCCCCATGTGCCAGTCCAACAGATTGGAGTGAATGTCTACGTCTTTCCAGATGGATGTGTGCAGAATGGATATGTGTCCGATTGCTTATGCGGATGCAGGACATGAACTGGTGTTAGACCCGAAGGTGGGGTAAGGGTCTAAGCGATGTTGAATTCTCTTCTAGTTAGAATACAGTGTAGATGTGCTACGGGACAGAACCAGTGTGTGCAGCTTCAAACATTCTTAAAAGTCTCACACTTAAAAGTTCAAAATGCAGGCGGTGGGTAGGTTGGAAAACATGTGTCGTTTATTGTTATTTTCCGCTGTTCTAAAAAAACAGAATATACTCCATAGTGCATACTAGACATGTGCACAGCACAAAATTTCTTTTTGAACTAATGGATTAGTGCTAAAATGCAATTTATTTAGTTGCTGAAGAAATTCGTTTTCAGTTCTGTAGTATGAAAACTAATTTCATTCATCCGAAAACCAGTGTATACAATTACTATTGTGGTGGCTCCTGAGAGGGCTGAGATCGCTGCTTGTTACAGTATCTCTCACTCTCAGCACAATGTGTCAGGCAAAGCTGTTACAGTAACTGACTGCTGCTCATCACAGCGCTCAGAGTTTCAGTAAAACTAGTAAATAATATTTCTATATATAAGGGGTTATAACAATATTATTTCCTTGTTTTACTGAAACTCTGAGCGCTGTTACAGTCAGTTACTGTAACATCTGAGCCTGATACATTGTACTGAGATAATATAACAAGCAGCTTATCTCAGCGCTCACAGCCACTGGATTTAAAGGGCTAAAAGAAAAAACGCTCCTCTCTGTATAATGTTTATAACATCCTCCTGCATTAATTAATACCCCTCTCTGTATAATGTATACAACATCCACCTGCATTAATTAATACCCCTCTCTGTATAATATATAGAACATCCTCCTGAATTAATTAATGTCCCTCTCTGTATAGAACATCCTCCTCAATTTATACCTTTCTCTGTATAATGTATATAACATCCTCCTGCATTTATTAATACCCCTCTCTGTATAATGTATAGAACATCCTCCTGCATTAATTAATGCCCCTCCCTGTATAGAACATCCTACTGCATTGGCATGTGGAGGGTGCAGAACTTCGGATGTTGCGCTCTTCATTGCTGGTCTCCTTCACTCCTAAATGTAATATCACAAAAAGGACTGAAACTAAAATGTAGTGCATTTTATTTTAGTTTCTATCGTTTTTTGTACTGAGCAGTTTCGTATCTCTTAAGTCATACTAAAACGAAATTATCCCAAAATTTGGACTAAATCGTTTTAGTACTAAAACGAATGCACATGTCTAGTGCATACCATTTTATAGAGATGGGAGGAATATGTATATAACAAATGCTAACTCACGTGGGTGGGAGCCAATATTACTATCACGCTCACTCTTTTGTGCAGATCAGGCCCATAGAGGTGGCCCATCCCCTTCTTTGTCTCCGTTAATCCTCGTATCCTGAAGTTGTCTGACTGCTGGGCTGGGATCCTCTCAGGGTGTGTGCTGGAAGTCCCCCCTGAAGCTGGCAGTATCGCTGCGCAGTAAGCCACGAATACAGGGATGGATGGATAAAGGGGTTTATTAACAATATATGGATAATGCTATAAATTATAAAATATAAGGGTATCCAGGACGCGTTTCGCCAGTCGCTATGCTGGACAGCTGATGAGAACAGCAGAACTTAAAGGTTACGGGACAAGTGTTTTAATTTGAATTCCATATATTTTTATGTTGAAGTGGTCGATGGACAGCCTTTCTCGGCTACATCTTTGGCCTCCCCGGACTGCCACTCCTGCACTTGATCTGGAAAGCAAACAAGAGCATACTACTTACAACTATACACAAGAAGAAAAGGTTGTCTACAGCAGGAGTCGGCAAGCTTTATGTTCATTTTAGACTACATTTCTAATGAGGTGTGACGGGACGCCGTGTCTTCCCGTCTGACCTGACTCTCCAGACACCCCCTTACCAGGATCAGCCTGGCTTCTGAGTTGCTGGGAACTCAGTGCCTCGAGCAGCCTGATCCGCAGCTCCAGACCCGCTTGTTCTGAACTCCTGCCTTGGAGCCTCTTTGCATTTCCAGAATGCTGCTCAGTGCCTTCTGAGAGTGATTATAGCTGTAGCGTAGCAGAGACACCAGGCAGGCTGTATGTTCATCACAGGATACACACTGGCCATTTCACATGACCTGCTTTTATTTGGTTCAGAATCAGAGAACAACAGTTAACATTCCCGCCCCCAGACATTCCGGCACCGCCATTCAGCAGTTCCCCGTCAGGTCCTCTCAGAGTGCAAGCTCTTGAGCAGGGGCTTCTCTGGTACTGTTCTATGTGTTTATCTTGTAATGTATGTTGGTTATCCTGTCTTTCCCATTGTACAGCGCTAAGGTACTTGGTGGTGCCTTATAATTAACTGCAGTCATACAGAGCACAGGTCCTTGTTTGGGGGGGGAATCCAGGTGAGCAGCGGCGATCCAGGAGTACCGTTTGATAGCTCGGGTCCCTAGGGTGTCACATTCCAAAAAGCACCCAGATCTGGGGGTAGGGGCACAAATGGCAGCAGATAGTAGATATCCCCCTTGGATGCCGCATGGTCAGGGCTGCTTATGCTCCTGGGGTCAAGAAAGACTCAGCAAAATGGGTTCCCAATGGAGCTCCCTCCTTAAAATCACCACAACGGTAGCGCACATGAGGATCACGCCACCATTTTAAAATCACCCCACTGGAGCAGTTAGTTTTCGGGGCGCAAACGTTTAAAGCTTCTGCAGATGGCTCCATTACAGGCAATGAGGTGCATTCCAGGAATGGGATTGGTTGGCCCTTCTAGCTCCTTGGATGGTGATTGGCTGGGATTTCAAACCCAGCTCATGTTTTCAATCCCAGGTTAACCCTGGTGTCGGATAACACAGTGCATAAGGGACAGGCTTACAGGTATTTTGATTACGTGCTGATAGGGGGGGGGGGAAAGAGTCACAAAACACCACTTTAAAACACTAACAGACAAATAGCTTAACTGAGGGGAATAGCAGAGGAGCGAGGGTTTAATAGAGTCCACAGTCTCTGAGCAAGGGGTTCCGTGACAACGATACCTTTAAAACCACACAATATAAATGAACATAAGGTCTTCCCCAACGCAACAGTCTATGTCTTTTGGGCTTTTCGCCATGGAAATAAGAGTCTTGTAGTTTGATGCGGGGTGCACTATGTCAGTTCCATGACACACCCAAGAAAGGAATGCGGTGACAGTGTCTGAGCCAAATTCAGCAGAAAAGGAAGCAGATTGATTTTTAGACTGGTGCACCGGTTATTTTTCGGTTCGGATTTTTAAAATTTTCGTCTCAGCTCGTTTCGGCCGATTTCTGTTTCAGCACGGCTCATTCTTCGTATAGACATTTTTTTCGGAATACATCGGCCATTTTCGGGTCTGCTCGTTTTTTGTATGGACTTTTTTTTCGTGATTTCGGAAATTTTCGTGTTTTTCGGAACGTCTGCTCTCCTCGTTTCAAAGTGTCTATTCGTTTTGACGTAAAGTAATGGTTTATATAATAGTACTTTATAATTAATTATTATTGGTTTGTTTTGCGGATCCGATAATTCTGCCGATACGATAATTCTGCCAATTGAGTCTATTGGTTTTTTTTATTAAAGACTAGTTGTAAAGCCTGCCCAGAGGGCAGTCTATTGTGGATATACTGCCCCAGCTCATGGATATACTGCCCCAGCTCGTGGATACTGCCCCAGCTCGTGGATACTGCCCCAGCTCGTGGATATTGCCCCAGCACGTGGATACTGCCCCAGCTCGTGGATATGCCCCCCAGCTCATGGATATGCCCCCAGCTCGTGGATATGCCCCCCCAGCTCGTGGATACTGCCCCCGCACGTGGATATTTGCCCCCGCACGTGGATATTTGCCCCCAGCTCATGGATTTGCCCCAGCTCATGGATTTGCCCCAGCACGTGGATACTGCCCCCGCTCGTGGATACTGCCCCCGCTCGTGGATACTGCCCCAGCACGTGGATATTTACCCCCAGCTCATGGATTTGCCCCAGCACGTGGATACTGCCCCCGCTCGTGGATACTGCCCCAGCACGTGGATATTTACCCCCAGCTCATGGATTTGCCCCCGCTCGTGGATACTGCCCCCGCACGTGGATATTTACCCCAGCTCATGGATTTGCCCCAGCACGTGGATACTGCCTCAGCACGTGGATACTGCCCCCGCACGTGGATACTGCCCCAGCACGTGGATATTTGCCCCCAGCTCATGGATTTGCCCCAGCTCATGGATTTGCCCCAGCACGTGGATACTGCCCCAGCACGTGGATACTGCCCCCACACGTGGATACTGCCCCAGCATGTGGATATTTGCCCCCAGCTCATGGATTTGCCCCAGCTCATGGATTTGCCCCCAGCTCATGGATTTGCCCCAGGTCATGGATTTGCCCCCAGCTCATGGATTTGCCCCAGCACATGGATTTGCCCCAGCTCATGGATTTGCCCAGCTCATGGATTTGCCCCAGGTCATGGATATGGTCCCCCAGCTCGTGGATATGCCCCCCCCCCCGCGCTCATACTTACCTGTCGAGCGGCGCCAGGAAGTGAAGATTTCCCCGCTTCCTGTTTTTGAAGGACCCAAGCCCCGGTCACGTGACCGGGGCTTGGGTCCTTCAAAGCGGAAGCGAGGGAACTTTCCCTCCGCCGCTCGGGGGTAGGATGCGCGCGGCAGCCGGGTAGAGGCTGCCGCGCGCATCCTACCCCTGAGCGGCGGAGGGAACTTTCCCTTCGCCGCTCGGGGGACCCGTTAGATGCGCACAGCAGCCGGGTAGAGGCTGCGCTCGCAGCCTCTACCCGGCTGCCGCGCGCATCCAACCCCCGAGCGGCGGAGGGAAACTTTCCCTTCGCCGCTCGGGGGGTTGGATGCGCGCGGCAGCCGGGTAGAGGCTGCGAGCGCAGCCTCTACCCGGCTGCTGTGTGCATGTGTAACCGCCGCGGCGAGCCGGCAGCCGGCTCGTGCCGCGGCGGTTGCATGCGCGCGCAACCAACCGCCGCTGGTTGCGCGCGCATGCGCAGTAGGGCTTTGGCGACGGACAGCCAAAGCCTTACTCTATTATAGTATAGATCCTTTTTTTCTTATGAATATGCATTTCACAACTTTATTTGAATCATATTAAAATGGCATGAAAGGAACAAAAAAAATAAAAAAAAAAAATTAACAAAACTTTTTTAAAAAAACGCAAAACTTAGCCAACCCAAATGGTCTGACTTTAAAAATAAAAACCAGAACAAAAGGTTTGATAACGTAAAAATAGTTGATCAAAATTATCTGAAACGAAAAAACAAATAAAATGATTTAAAACAGACAAAAAAATTAACCCTTTCACTGCTGAGGCATTTCACGGCTTCACGCCTGTGTGCTGTCATTTTTAACGGTTTCGCGCATCATGTTTAAACGCGTTTTGAAGCCTTATTTTATTATATGACCCAGACATGTTATATATCATTCTTTCCGGCTGACTCGGCAGATTCATAATATATCATTATTGTATGTATGCATCATGTCCTGTCTGTATATTATAACAAAAAAATGCAATAAAATTAGAATTCAATGTTTTAGAAGGTGTAAAGTGGTTTTTCTTCACATTTTAACATGCGAGCATTTGCGGTTATATTTTAGATGGGGACTTGTTACATTTGTTTGGGTGAAAATTACACTATTTTTAACAAACGCACCCCATACAAAATTCCTAAGTGCAGCATCATTGTTCATACTATAATTGAAATGGCAACAATATTGCTGCATTAACAAAACAAAAAACCCTGTTTATTTTTTTTTATTTGTAACATTGTCATGTTGTTGGTATCGTTGGATCGCCCAGAGCATGGCCTTTCCAATGATACCAAACATTAACCGATAGCTGCCGCGGATCGGGAGATGGAGGTTCCAATGAACCCCCTATCTCCACCATTGGTCGCAGTTAGGGGTTAACTCCAGAACTGACAACATTGAGCTATGCACGATGACGCCAGTCGTCAGGGGGAGGTCCCGGAAGCTTGGCCGACATCCAAGATGTCAGTCAGCTCTGGGAGAGGATCGTGACCTGACGCCTTTCTGTGCCGAATCAGGATCCGGCCCCCACTTGGGGGCGCAGCAATCGTCCGGAATCCTGGCTGACTGCTGCCTGCGTCCTGTGCTAGGGACATGCTGAGCGCATCCATAGCACAGGAGGAGCACTTGGAAAGTTGGTAGGAGGCGCTGAGCGCGTCCTTAGCAGCCAAGTGGTTAATGCAGCATATGAATTCGCACACTGCGGGGCCGGGGAAGCGCCTCTCTGCAGTATAATTAATGCAGCATAAGAATCCACACACTGCGGGGAAGCGCCTCTCTCTGCAGTATAATAAATACAGCATAAGAAAAGAATCCACACACACTGCAGGCAGCACCTCTAGTCTACAGTATATTAATGCAGCTTATGAATCTGCAGTTCTGCAGTAAAGAGTCTCTTTAATTTTAGATTTTTTTTACGATCTTTTAAGCATGTTAATTTTTTTTCTGAGCAACAAAGTGTGGGAAAAGTTTTGCCCTATAGTTTTCAATGTTAATATTCCTGTTTAATTCAATATCTAATAAACCGTTACTTTATTATTATATTCTGCAGTAAAGTCTATTTTAAGGATTTTTTAATCATTTGAATTTTTTGTTTTTGAGCCACAAGGAGTGGACTGGGAAAGTTATGCCCCATAGGCTTCAATCAACTGTTTTGGTTGTGTTTTTTTGTGATTCTATGCTCTAGAATCATCTTTGGGGGTTGGATTACTGCGTGCATAGTCCTATCAGCTGCTTCCTTTTCTGGAATTTTCACTGAAGGCTGGCACAGACACACACGGTCACTTCCTGTTGACTGCAGGGTATATACACTTCCATTCCTCTTGGGAGTGCCATATTTCTTTTGTTCTGACTGAATGAGAAGACAGCACTGAAGGAGTCTGGAGACAGCGGAGAGAAACGACGTTTTGCTTTGCAGTGAGTGGAGTGCAGTGACTCTTATTGGACTGACTGCGAGAGTGTAAGTAAAGTACTCGTAATAATATCTTCTTATTCTGAATTTATCCTGGCAACATTTGTTTGCAAATATATTTCATACTTGTGTATTTTTTATTCATGAATTTTCATTTAGCTTTGCCTTGTTTTTGAGTGCTGGTGGAGAGACTGATATATTATGCCTGTCGGTGCTCACTGCTCCGGGTGTGTCCAGCGTCTCATTTTTTTTATCTCCCATGCAGGAGCGGACAACTAATGGGGCCCCCAGGCAAAAGGAGGTCATGGGGCCCCCTTGTTTGCATGCACAGGGGGCCACACCCATAAAAAACACTTCCTACACTGCAGCACCCACGTGTACATTATTGTGCTAAAGAATTTATTTCTGAACTCCTAAAATTAACCTTTCTGAAAATCCACTTGGACCCAGCAGTGAATTGGGAGATCCATTGTGCCCCCTCCCTACTTACAGATGGCCACCGCACTGTGGTCATTAGTGGTTGTTTTTGACTTTGGACCTATATATAATGATATTCAAAGATTCAGTTATAAAATATTTTGTTAAGAGAACATAACATCATGGACTCAAGCCGTGGTGACACATCAAGCACCATCATTCAAAGGACGGCCCCATCTATTAGTACTCGCAGGACTGTTTCAAAGGGCAGTAAAAATAAACAGCTTGGAAGTCGTCCTGCTGTCACTGTTTCTCAACATCTGCCAATTATTAAAACCCGAGGGAAAACGAGCAGAACAGAGTCAGAAAGTTGTAGTACTACTAGTCAGAAAGACATCATCATCATCCTCCTTTACTGGCAAGACGGCTGAGCTTAAGAGTAAGACGTATTTATCTGAGGCAAGAAATAAGCAGCTAGTTCCTCCAAAAACAACGTGCACAATAACCAGCGCCACTTGTAGAAGCACAACAAGTACACTAGCTGGGGCAGCTAGTGCTACTTCTACTGCAACAAAAAATGTGCTAGTACCAGAGAGGTTTTATTCTAGTAGAGGCACGAAGGTATGTGGGAAGGTTTTTGAAAGTCATCATTTATTTAAGCAGCCCAAGACTGAGCTTCTGCAGTATCAGGAGGGAATCGCTTTAGCTCAATCACAAAGTGCCACCACCACCACCACCACTGCTGCTGCTGAACCTGATAGAAGAACCCAAGAGAGATACTGGTGGTGTTCTATCCCATTCCCTATATCCTAGTAGCTTTCAGGGAGAAGGAATCCAGCAGCAGGACTCAACATCTCCCAATCCCACTGGTGATAAATTTTTATCTTCACAAAAAGACTAATAGAAAATCTCATTTAAATTTGGATCTACAAGAGCAAGAAGATTTACAGCCTTATACTCCTTTTCAAGGTTCCCTATCCCCTTACCATAGTACACATGATCGTTCCCCACTTTTGTTTTCCCATGAAAACTCGTCGGCATCACCTGTCTCTCTGTCCCAAGTTGAAATTAGTACCAATATCAAAATTTGTGCTCCCGTCACCAGTGCCACTAGTACCACCACCACACCAGTAGTAGGAGCCCCTCACCCCACTATCCCAAAAATGTTTAAAAAAATAAACATGGGTTACAACAAGGAGAAACTGAAAGTACTGCTACTATTACATCACAATGCACAGGCCAGGTTCAGCGTGTGGAATTGAATGAAGAATGTGGCTCTAAACAAGAACCTTCACCAGCAACAAGTGGCCGCCGTCAGTCGAAAGCGTGGTAGTATTTTACTGAAAGTGCGGATAATCGTACAGCCAAATGTAATTTGTGCGGAACATGGGTCAGCCGTAGGGATGAGCCGAACACACGAGTTTGGTTTGCATTCAAACTCTAACTTTTCAAAAGTTCAAACTCGAACATGAACTCAATGGGACTCAAAGTTCGATTTTTAGAGTGCCCTCCAAGAGGGCATATATGCTAGATATTTGCCATAAAAGGTGTATGGGGGTCCGGGAAGTGCCCTGGGGACAGGAAACTAGGACAAAAAGTAAAAAAAAAGTTTAACCACTTCAATGCGGAGGACGCGCATGGCTGCTGGTGTGCGGAGGACGCGCTGAGCGCGTCCTCCCTTTGGGGTCAGCGTTCGGCCGGGTTCCGGCCGATCGCTGGCCCCCCGGTGCGGGCTGACATCCTCGATGTCAGCCCAGCATCCGGAACCACCGCCGATGAAATTAGGTGTCATCGCGGCAGCGCGATGACACCTAATTCAGGAGCCCCCCCCCCGCATGTGCGGAGGAGGCGCCTGAAAGGGAGGGGGGGGGGGAGGTCCTTCGGACCTCTCTCCCTCCCGATTGGCGGCATTGCGGGGATTAACCCAGGCACCATTTGGAAGGGCACAGCCTGCCCTTCCAAATGGTGCCTGGCATTAACCCCTGGGGAGCTGGATCGCGAATCGTCGCTGAAAAGCACCTGTTCGTGATCCTTTCCCGGAGCTGGCCGACATCTTGGATGTCGGCCAAGCCTCCGGGAACTCCCCCTGAGGACTGGCGTCATCGTGCATAGCACGATGAAGCCAGTCCTAGAGTTAACCCCTAACTGCCACCAACAGTGGAAATAGGGAGTTCATTGGAACTCCCTATCTCCCTATCCGTGGCAGCTAGGGGTTAAAGTTTGGTATGGTTGGATCGGCCAGAGCATGGCCGTTCCAACGATACCAAACTCGAATGTGAAAAAAGTTTAAAAAAAATAAAAATTCAAATTAAAAATAAAAATATATTTTAAAAAAAAATTATAAAAAAAAAATAAACATTTTTTTTGGTTCATTAATGCAGCAATATTGTTCCCATTTCAATTATAATGTGAGCAATGATGCTGCACTAATGATTTTTGTATGTGTTGCGTTTGTTAATCGCGTAATTTTCCCCCAAAAAAAAATGTAACGAGACCCCATCTCTAATTTTTTTAACAAGCGCACCCCCATACAAAAATAAACCGCAATTGCTCGCATGTTAAAATGTGAAGAAAAAAAACACTTTACACGTTGTAAATTATTGAAAATACATATTTTATTGCATTTTTTGTTATAATATACAGACATGACATAACGTATACATATAATAATGACATATTATGAATCTACTGAGTCTGACGGAAAGAATGATATATAATATTTCTGGGTCATATACTAAAATAAGCCTTCAAAACACGTTTAAACATGATGAGCAAAACCGGTAAAAATGACCTCAGCACAGAGGTGTGAAAAGCCTCAGCAGCGAAAGGGTTAAGGGACAGGGAGTTTTCCATGAAATAAGGGTTAAAAATAAAAACAGAGGGGGCGTGGTCTGACCGCGGAGAGAGCTGGCCGCGTGAGAGCAGAGCTCCAGCAGAAGGGACGCTGAAACAGCGGATATCTCAAGCGAAATTACCCAAAAAATACCTCTCAGAAGGGGCAAAGACGGCTGAGTATGATGCCAGCACCAAAAACCGCAAAAAAAACATCGAAGGCTGAGTTCTTTGCGCCGCGGGGTTTGAAACTCAAGGAAGGCCTGGACATCCAAGATGGCGGCGGCTCCACACAGACATCGCCGGGCGCGGAGATAGACTCAGGACTGCCCCTGCAAGGTATGGAGGCCTTTACTGAGCGCATAGAGGGCTTGATAAACACTCTCTCGGATAAACTAACCTCCCGGTTGGACTCTGTAGCAGCAGATATTAAGAAGGAGATCCGGGAGATCGGAGATCGCACAGATAAATTGGAGGAGAAAATGGCGGAACAAGCGGGAGCACACAACGCTATGGCGGAGAGGGTTGATGATCTGGAGGAACAACTTAGGGGAGCCTTACTGAAAGTAGCAGACATGGAGGACAGATCGAGGCGCCACAACTTGAAAATAAGAGGGGTGCCGGAAGCAGTGACTACGCAAGCCCTGTCGCAATATGTGACTGAGATATTCCAACACCTTCTCCCTGATACTACCCTCGACTCACTCCTCTTTGATAGGATTCACCGACTGCCGAGACCCCCCTCGGCACCTGAGAGGTCACCGAGAGATGTAATACTCAGGCTCCATTACTTTAAACCGCGGGAAGACGTGCTTCGGGCCTTGCGGTCTCCTGATGCTCTTAAGCCGGAGTATGATCACATTTCTATCTTTCCGGATCTGTCCAAGGCTACGTTACAAAACCGGAGAAACTTTCGCCAAGTGACTGAGGTTCTACGCGCCAACGGAGTGTCTTACAGATGGGGATTCCCGGTTAAGTTGTTGGTGGCCAGAAACGGAGCTTTCCATGTAATCACTTCGGTTGACGCAGGGACACGGCTTCTTAAAGTGTGGGGCATGGAACAACAGGGCCCATCTTCTTCTCCGACTACTCCAGCCCGAGGCTCGACTCAGCGTCTGGACCCAGAGTGGCGTAAGAGATAAGGTCAACATTAGGATTCTAAGACGGCTGGCGGCAAAGAATTAGTCCTCCAGTGGGAGGAAATAAGAGAAGGCCCAGCGTGAGGGCCTTACGGGCCTGGGCTTCTCCTTCCTGGTCTCTGTAGAAGACACTAAGATATAATTCCGTAAAAGGAATGTCGGACTGGTCATTAAGTTGCGAGGGTAAAGTCTTTTGGTCGGCGCGCCCCGACACTGGGCTCCTTGAGATCTCTCACCGATTTGCTTTTTATCTTTTATATATTGTCTGGTTTTGCGGGACGGACCCTCCGCAGACCTCGAGGTTTCCCCCCTCCCTCCTCTCGTGAGGGGTATGAGAAGGTCCCCCTTATTTTTTGGGGCTTCTCGCTGGAGATGTTTATGTTTATGGATGTATATAGTTCCCAGGTGAATACCTGGTTGGTGTGTTTTTTTTCTTTGTTATGGTTATATGTGGCCACCCCCTTGCTGTATAGATAAAGGTAAAAAAGTGCACTTCCCACATGTAGTTATTAAATGCAATGCTGAAGGTACTCTCATATAATGTTAAGGGGCTAAACGCCCCAGTTAAGCGGCATGCTCTGGCGGCGGATGTGTTGCGGCTAAAGCCGGATGTGGTTTGCCTCCAGGAAACCCATTTTAAACGCCTTGCCCATCCCTCGCTCGGAATACGTAACTTCCCCATACAATACCACGCTACGGGTCCTACTAAAGCGAGAGGGGTGTCGATTTTAATTAGATCGGATGTTGTATACCAACTACATAGAAAGATTTCGGATCCGCGGGGCCGCTATCTTATTTTGGTATGCTCGTTGAATCATAAAACTTACACGCTGGTGAATATATACTCGCCTAATACGGAACAACTTTCTTTTATTTCTGGAATACTACATAGGGTGTCCCTGGTAGCGACTGGGGTATTGCTAATATGCGGGGATCTTAATTATAGTATTGACCCATTGCGTGATGTCCGGTCCCTAAGATCCCGATCCCGACCAAACGTAGCATACGACAAGGACAGAAATTGAGAGACCTGTTTTCCTCCCATGGTTTATATGACGTATGGCGCTTATGGCACCCGGGTGACTCAGAATTTACGTTCCATTCAAGGGTACATAATACGTACAGTAGGCTGGATTATTTCTTGTTACAGAGCTCCTCTCTGTCACAGGTCCTCAAGTGCGAGATTTTAGATATTACTTGGTCGGACCACGCACCGGTCTTTTTGACAATTGGGGAGGGAGGAGAGAGGGGAGCGGGGAAGGCGATGTGGCGCTTTAATGATTCCATTTTGTCTGACCCTGGCGCCTTGGCGGAAATAGAACAGACGTTGGCGGAATATTTTACGTTGAATAATACTCCAGGGGTCACGCCAGAAACACTTTGGCAAGCACACAAAGCGGTCCTGAGGGGCGTGTGCATTAAATGGGCTTCTCGTTTGAACCAAGCTCGTCAGGCTGATAAACTTTTAATACTATCTCAAATCCATGTAGCAGCGCAGGCGAATAGCTCGGATCCTACCCCAGCCCATCTGAAAATACTCTTAGAAGCGCAGGCGCGACTGTCAGACTGGAATTACAAGGCTCTTCTTTATTCCCAGCGAAGATTGAAAGCACGGTACTATGCGTATAGAGATCGTCCAGGTCGGCTTCTGGCCAGATACCTTAGGCCTACGGTCGCGGCCACTAGAATTTCCCATCTTGTGCTGGATTCTGGTAGGAAGACGGTTTATAAACCATTGGAAATAGGGAATGCCCTGGCCGCGTACTATGGGGACCTATATAATTTACAGTCTGACTCGCACCCATCCTCAATTAGCGAGGCGCGGGTGGATCGATATTTATCGGATCTCCATCTGCCTTCCTTAACTTCTACCCAGAGGGACGGTTTATCGTCTCCCTTTACGGAGCTAGAGATAGCAACGACCATTAAATCCCTCCCATCCCACAAATCCCCAGGCCCAGATGGCTTTACAGATATATATTATAAGAATTTTTCTGCCCTATTGACTCCCCACCTTCTCTCGCTTTTCTCCTCAGCAGCGGAGACGGGTAGATTTCCTGAGGAAATGTTACGTACTACTATTGTCCCTCTCCCTAAACCCGGTAAATCCCCTACTCTGTGCCCAAATTTTAGACCAATATCTTTATTAAATGTTGATGTAAAAATCTACGCCAAAATAATAGCGAATAGGGTGGCGGAACTCCTGCCTGGGCTGATTTGCTCCGACCAAGTGGGGTTTATACGGGGGAGACAGGGGCCGCACAACACTAAAAAATTGATAGATTTAATACAAGTGATTCAGACGCACCGCCTCCCGAGCGTGCTGTTGGCGCTAGACGCTGAAAAAGCGTTCGATAGAGTGGATTGGATGTTTTTGCGTAAAGTGCTGCTGAAATTTGGTTTCCCGGTCTCGGTGCTGCAAAGTATTTTCGCGCTATATGCTTCCCCGACGGCGTCGGTATTGACGGCGGGCTTTTTATCGACTCAGTTTGGCATTCGAAACGGGACGAGACAGGGGTGTCCCTTGTCCCCATTGCTGTACGCTCTAGTGATCGAACCATTGGCGCAGCGAATCCGACAAGATGATGGGGTGGCGGGGATTATGGTGGGTCCAACGGTGTACAAAATAGGGCTCTTCGCTGATGACATTTTGCTGACTCTAACTGAACCCACAGACTCCTTACCTCGACTTAGTGAACTTCTGACGGAATATAGTGCGGTATCTTTTCATAAAATTAACTTACCTAAGTCGCAGGCGTTAACTATAAATGTTCCTGGTAAGGTTAGGGAATCATTAAAACAGACTTTTCAGTTTGAATGGCGGGAGGATTATCTGCAGTACCTAGGGGTAAAAATTTCTAAATCTCCTGATCAATTATTCGACCTCAACTACAAACCCTTCTTAGCGCATATAAAACAGCTTTTGTTTAAATGGAAAAGGAAGTCCTTATCCTGGATAGGTAGGATAGCCGCTATTAAAATGTCACTTTTGCCTAAGCTACTATATTATTTCAGAACCATACCGATCCGTTTACCTAAATCTTACTTAGACGAGGTACAATCTCTTTTGAACCATTATGTGTGGAACGGAAAAAGACCTAGGGTACCCAATAGGCTGCTCAACCTCCCCATACGGAGAGGGGGGCTGGCTATGCCTCATATACATCTGTACCATAGAGCCGCGGTGCTGGCGTCTTTAGCAGAATATTTCCACTCCCCGCGTCCTCCACAGTGGACAGCCATAGAACAGTCTTTTGCAAAACAATACCTGATAACGACTGTCATTTGGCTCACACGCCGCCAGAGGCCCCCCTTACCAGATATATTGCCGCTTACTAGATGGTATTTACATGTCTGGGATATGAGTCGTACCCTCTTGTTAAATACAACCTCCCTCTCGCTGGCAACCCCACTGGAGGTATTGACACACTGGATTGCAGACTTTGACAGTGCTAGGTGGACCTCTAGGGGGATTAGCCATCTCCACCAATTGATATCGGGGGGGAAAATACTGACCTTCGAAATGATACAGCAACGATATAGGTTAACGGAGGCGTGGCGGCTTTCTTACTACCAAATAACATCGGTTATCCGTCGGCCAGGCACGAGCTTCCAACCTACCCTACCTCAGGCCCCATTGTCACCATTTGCGAGATTCGTGATACAACCAAGTACACAGGCAAAGCTCCTTTCCATATGTTATGCAGCGCTCAATGTACCATTACCGGACCACACATGGTCATTCCAAAAGGCCTGGGAGGGGGAGTTGGGTATTAAGATACCGCCTCAGGACTGGGAGCGGGCGTTTGCATTGGACAGGGGAGCGTACCGGTGTACCTCTTTGATGGAAGTGAGACGTAAAGTATTATACCGTTGGTACCTGGTACCGGCAAGGGAATGTCATGTGAATCACAAAGTCTCACCAATATGTTGGCGCTGCGAGAGGCTAAAAGGAACCATGATTCATGTTTGGTGGGAATGTGAGGCGGTAGAGCCATTTTGGCGCGGAGTGGCGGGTCTGGTGGAAAAAGCAATAGGTTTGGCGATACCATTTGCTCCTGCGGATTTCCTATTGGGCATATCAAAGGTTAGAATGGATAGATGGCAAAAGAAACTGTTCAGTGTGATAACCTCTAGCACTATGTTGCTAATAGCTCGGAGCTGGAAGCAACAGCGGGTACCTACTGTCCGTGAGATACGAGATATGGTGAACAATACAAGGGACTATGAACTGATGGCTAGACATATCTATGACTTCCCACAGCCAGAAAAAGACCACTGGTCCCTTTGGGATTCTATGTTGGCCGCGGAATGTACCGTAGATCTGGGGGTGCCGGGCTAGGTTGGAAAGTGAAATATATGGGGCAACACAATACCTAATAATGTTGGGACGCTAGGATTGGGATTCATATTATTCTTTCCAAGGTAATACTCTCCAGTTATGGGGTGGTGGCCTGTGTTTGTTTGTAAGTTAATGTATGTTTTGTTCCCCTTATATGTAACCAGAAAGGTATTGACCGCCTTGCTTTTTCTTTCTGTATCCAATTGTTATAATTTTCTGTTCTTGCCTTTCAAAAACAATAAAAAATCTTGAATTTAAAAAAAAAAAAAATAAAAAAAAATAAAAACAGAAAATTCCTTCAAATATCGTGCCTAGGAGGTCCCCATAACCTGCCCGTGAAGTGGTGGATTTGTAGGATGTATAGAAACATTTATAAACAATGTCTGGGTCGTGCCCTGGGGGACAGGAAACAAGGACAAAAAGTTTTTTTAAAAAAATTTAACCCCTTCACTGCTGACGACGTGTGGGACACGTCCTCAGTTACTCCCGCTGTATGCCGAGGAGGACGTGTCCCACACGTCAGCTTTGCGGGACCCCCGGTGGAGATACTCACCCCGGTCCGGGGTCCCACGGCGTTCTGACTTCAGCGTCCTCAGGTGCTAAAGTCAAGCTCCTCCCGACGTAAATGACATCGTGCCATGTGCGATGACGTCATTTCCAGACGACCCCCGGCAATGCCGGGAGATCGCCTAGAAGGGAGGGGGGGGTCTGTTCGAATCCCTCGCCCTCCCGATCGGGAGGTCACACAAAAAAACCAGGCACCGCTTAAAAGGGGAGAGTCTCCCCTTTTAAGCAGTGCCTGGCTTTAACCCCTTAGGCACCGGGTCGCACTTCGATGCCGAAGTGCGGCCTATCTCCGGTGGGGGCTGCCATCTTGGATGGCGGCTCCACCCCCGGGTCCCCCCTCACTGCCTGACATCCTCACCCATAGCGTGATGACGTCAGATAGCCGGGGAACCCCTAGCTGCCTGGAATCCCCTGGTGGAGAAAGGGGGTTCGTTTGAACCCCCTATCTCCAGAACCGTGGCAGGGGAAGGTATCAATTGAAAGGCTTGAGCATGGCCTTTTGAATGATACCCAACATGACCAGGTATAGGATTTTTTTTAAATTTGTTTTACTTTATATTTTTTGTTATTTTTATTAATGCAGCAATATTGTTGCCATTTCAATTATAATGTGAACAATGATGCTGCACTAATGATTTTTTTCTATGTTGTGCGTTTGCTAAAAATCACATTCCCCCCAAAAAATTGAGTAAGTCCCCATTTATAATTTTTGTACAAGCGCACCCCATAGAAAATAACCACAAATGTTCATGTGATAAAAGGTGAAAAACACTTTACACGCTGCAGATGATTAAAAATTCAAGTTTTATTGCATTTGCTATAATATACAGGCAGAACATGACGTATACATCTAAAAATTATATATTAGGAGTCTGCCGGAAAGAACGATATATAATATGTCTGGGTCGTAGAATAAAATGTGGCTTCAAATCGCGTTTAAACATGATGAGCGAAAGCGGTAAAAATTAGCTCAGCACACAGCGGTGAAATGCCTCAGCAGTGAAAGGGTTAAAGGAACAGTGAGTTTTCCATAAAATAAGGGTTAAAAATAAAAACAAAAAATTCCTTCAAATATCGCGCTTAGGAGGTCCCCATAACCTGCCCGTGAAGTGGCGGATTTGTAGGATGTATGGAAACATCGCCATCACAGACCCACACATGACACCTAGCACTCGCAGTCTGCATACAATGTATCAAATTCATGAGACTGGACTAATTAGAAGCACATGTTAATTCCAAACACTAATTAAACACCTGTTTACACCGTTTGAGAGTAGGGATGAGCTGTTCTGGTTCGGACGGTTCGGGGTTCTACCCGAACTTAGCCTGTTCGAGCAGATCGCGAACACCGAACATTTCCGGGTGTTGGCCGCATGTTCGACCACAATGGACCACAATGCATTTTCCCACTGGCCTGAAGCTCGTAATTGGCTACAGCCTTGCACCTGACCACACTGGTTCAACACTATGCCAATCACCGCTCAGAGTCCTGATTGGGCAAATTTTGCCCAATCATGGGCTCACAGAGCGAAGTCCCACAGCACACTATAAAACGTTTCCACGCAGCGCTTCTGCACGCATTTCAGAGGAGATAGTTGTGTCTTGTTACTGCCGGTCTGCCACGCTACTGGGAGGGGTCTTGGGGGGGGGGTCTCATTTCTACCAAATATCAGGGAATTTAGGTGATGTGTGTCTTGTCACTGTGCCAGCCATTTTTTTTTGGGGTTTACAACTTTGTTGAAAACATTTGTGAATTGAGGTGATCTTCTGTGTCTTGTCACAGAGCCAGCAAGTCTTTTTGGGGCTCACTAATTTCTTTAAAACATTTGTGAATTGAGGTGATCGGTGTCTCGTCACTGGCTGCCAGCTATCAGTGTGTCTCACTGAGTTATACCAGAGTTCTTTAAATCTTTTTGAATCAGAGTTCTGTATATATTAATCTATATATCACTCACCATGTCTGAAAGGACAGGCAGACGCTCTCAGACACAGATAAGAGGGCAAACAGCCCCTGTGTCGGGAGGCTGTGCCTCTGGTCGTGGTGGACGTGGTGCATCTCCTGCAGGGGCACGCTTGTACTTTCTAACTGGTGCTGGCCGTCTTCTTAAGCAGCAGCAACATACAGAGGACTTTGTGGATTGGCTAACCAGGCCATCCTCCGTGTCCTCTGCCAGCCAGGCTTGTAGTGCTTTACAGTCCACCTCAGCTGCCAAAGCATCTAATGCAGCCTCCATGTCCACAGCTACTCCTGCCGTAGCCTCGCTATCACACATGGAGGAGTCAGCTGAATTGTTTGACTACAGTGAGAGTGGCATGCTGCTTGAGGATGCGCAGCAAGTACAGTGCTCTGATTCAATCTCTGAGGTTGAGCAAGGGAGTATAATCAACCTAGAGGAAGGGGGTGCCAGTGATGACACACAAATAACTGGCACTCCTGTTGCCCCAGCAGCTGCAGCATACTGTCAAGTTGGCTCCAGTGATGAGGCGATAGGGGGTGAAGATGACAATGATGATGAGGTCACTGACTCCACCTGGGTGCCAGATCAAACAGAGGAATTAAGTGAGGAAGAGGGGGAGGAGGAGGCACAGCAAACGAGGCACAACATCCTCTGTGAGCAACCGTAGCACTAGCCAGTCAAAGGCATCACATGTCAGAGCTGCTCCGGTGCAGAGTGCTGTTGTCTCACAGAACACATGCAGGAACTCTGTTGTCTGGGAGTTCTTTAAGAAATGTGCAGTAGAGCGCAGCATTGCTATTTGTAATCTATGCGGCTTAAGCGTTGGAAAGATACTGGACACTTGGGTACCACTTGCTTGAGGCGACATATGAACAAGTGCCACACATCCCGTTGGCGCAAAACTTTGCGTATGTCCTCCTCCTCCTCCTCATCTGTCTCTACCCCCACTGTATGTCCTGCCATGTTATTGCCTACAACCTCCACCGACAGGGATGATGCTACAGTAATGGATGTACCAGCTCCTTCCTCACAATGTGACATCACCCCAGTAGCTGAAGATTTACGCAGTCAGATTACGTTGCCGCAGCTGCTGCAGCAAAAGAAAAAAATATAGTCCCAACCATCCCCAAGCACAGCGTCTAAATGCCAGCTTAGCAAAATTACTCGCATTGCAGCTGCTGCCTTTCCAGCTGGTGGACTCTGCTCCCTTTCGGGAATTTGCTGAATGTGCTGTACCACAGTGGCAGGTTCCAAAACACCATTACTTTTCACGCAATGCCATTCCAGCACGTGGAAGACAATGTTATCCAGTCATTGGGAAAGGCAGTCAGCATCAAGGTGCATGTGACTTTAGACACGTGGTCCAGCAAGCATGGACAGGGTCGTTACATTTCCTTCACGGCACACTGGGTAACTCTGATTGCAGCTGGGAGGGATCCAAGACGGGGTTCTGTGCTGGAGCTTGTTCATCCACCACGCCTCCAGAAAGCTGCTTGTATGAGGTCTGTCTGCTCCACCGTTACCACCTCTTCCTCCTCCTCCTTCTCTGTCGAAGTGGCAGTTAAACTGACGCCTGACAGGGTCTATGCAATGGCTCAAGCAAAAAGATGCCATACTGTGCTTGAGCTGGTTTGTTTAGGGGACAGGAGCCACACCGGGCCAGAAATTCTGTCAGCTCTGCAGGGGCAGGTGCAGAGATGGTTAACACCACACCAGCTTGAGCTGGGAATGATTGCTGCCATTATCGCAGACAACCTTCTCTCCGCCCTATGCAAGGGTAAATTGACGCATGTACAATGCCTAGCACACGTCCTAAATCTGGTGGTACAGTGTTTCCTAACCAAGTACCCAGGGCTGCCAGAGCTTCTCATCCAGGCCAGAAAAGTCTGCAGCCACTTCAGATCTTCATTCTCAGCAAGCATTCGCCTGGCAGAAAGTCAAAGATAATTCCACCTTCCCACAAACCGTCTGATCTGTGACATGCCCACCAGGTGGAACTCGACATTAACAATGCTGCAGCGTCTGCACAAGCAGCAGAGGGCCATCAACGAGTACCTGTGTGAGTATGGCACAAGGACAGGTTCAGGTCAACTAGGATCCCCCCCCGCAGTGGCTGATGATCAAGGATGCATGCACTGTACCTTCACCATTTGAGGAGTCAAGGAGGATGGTGAGCAGGGACAGTGCATGCATCAGTGACACAATTCCTTTAGTGTTCCTGCTGGAGCACACTCGGCGGGGAATTATAGATGTGGCTCTAGAGGCAGAGCAGCGGGAGGAAGAGGAGGCCTTCCCTAGCTCTCAAGGCCCCAGTCTTTCCGCAGACAGCATTCCAGCAGGTCCTATTCAGATCAGACAGGAGGAGGATGAGGAGGAGGAATATTTAAGTAGTGGGGGCATTAAAAGGTGGGGATTCCTCAAGGGAGGGTTTTGTGTGCTCAGAAACAGAAGGGCTAGTGCATGGCTGGGAGGAGAAAGTGCACGATACGGTCATCCTCATTAACCAGGAAGACTCGGAAGCTAATGCCACCTCCAACCTACGCTGCATGGGCTCCCGAATGATGCAAAGCCTGCTAAAGGACCCCAAGATTCGTGCTATCAAGGAGAGGGATCATTACTGGTTGGCAACCCTTCTTGATCCACGATACAAGGGTAAAGTTGCAGAGCTCATCCTGCCCGCACAGAGGGAGCACAGGATGAAAAAACTTGGACGCTCTAAAGCGACACTTGTGTAACACCTTTCCAGGCACTGGTAGATTACCAAGTGCTGACACACGTGCTTCTGAGGCTGCGGGTGATCAGAGGAATAGTGGTGAAGGCCAGGGCCGCTTGAGTGATGCTTTTTTTTTTTTGTCCTTGACGCCCAGGGACGTCAAATGTAGGCACCCATTGCCAGCGTCTTCACCATATGGTGCAGGACTACCTAGGGGCAAGGGCAGACCTGGATACCTTTCCAGCAGATGATCCACTGGCTTACTGTGTGTTGAGATTGGATCACTTGCCAGAACTTAGCCAATATGCTATGCAGCTACTCGGTTGCCCTTCATCTAGCGTGCTTTCCGAAAGGACGTTCAGTGCCGCTGGAGGTTTTGTCACAGACAAAAGAGTGCATCTGTCCACCGACTCTGTAGACCAGCTGACATTTATAAAAATGAATCAGTCCTGGATCAGCAGCTATCAATTCCCTGATGCTGAAGTAAGGGGATGTCCTCTTCTGCATTCACAAAACCTCCAGCACTGAACTCTTCCACAATGCCACAAAAAGGGTTACGGTGTGAAGGCACTTGCTGCCATGAAAGGCACAATATTTGGCTGCACTGATGCCTGTGCCAGATTTATATAATTTTAATTTTTTGAACCGCAGGGTCCAACGCTGCACTCTTCCACAATACCACAGAGGGGTTACTGTATGATGATACTTGCTGGCCTGGCATTAAAGGCACAATATGTGGGTGGACTGACGCCCATTACCAGATCAAAAAATTTTCAATATAGGACCACATGGTCCACCCCTGCACTCTTCCACAATACTACAGAGGGGTTAGGCTAGGATCAGATGAGCGCATTTTTGTACGGACTGTGCGTCCGTGCAGTACGGACGTACTTACTGACTGATAACAAGGTAGTGGCCACACAGTCCGTTTTTTCACTGGTGTATTTTTTGACTGATCTAGCAGGTTAAATAAATTACAATGAAAGAACATTCTGTCCGTCAAAAATACTGGACGTATAAATGCAGACCGTCTGACCTTGTTGCATCACTCACACACAAAGCTATGCGGACGTTGTGGACGTGGCGCACTCCGCACGTCCGTTCTAGCAGTATTACGTTCTTGCCTAACCTGCGTCCGTTTGCAGCGTCCGTCAGCCCCCGCACTTCTGTGTGGACGTACTTCGTGTGTGGGGCTCCATTTAACACAATTGTATGCTATCACGGACGTACTTATGTGCGGGCAACACGGACGTTAACACTGCGTTCGTCTGACCACAGCCTTACTGTAGGAGGATACTTGCTGGCCTGGCATTACAGGCACAATATCTGGGTGCACTGACGCCCATTAACAGATCAACAAACTTTTCAACCTGCAGTCTTCCACAATACCACAGAGGGGTTACTGTATGATAGTACTTGCAGGCCTGGCACCAAAAGCACAATATTTGGGTGCACTGCCACTGACGCCTGTATCAGATTCATATCCTCAGAGGGGTTACGGTGTGACGGCAGTGTTGGGGACGCTAAAGGACCAATTTTGACGCACCTATTGTTATTTTCATCCAAAGCCTGCATGAGTTTCACAATAATTTAGCCAAAAAAATCAGGAAACTTTTTCTGCGTGTACGAAAATGTCTCCTCTTTTCATACAGACTGCCGCCAAGCAGTTGTTTATGGATAGATTAAAGGAAAAGCATTTACCGTCATATGAAACGTCATTTTTTTTCTTTTTAAGTGTTTCTATACATCCTAGAAATCCGCCACTTCACGGGCAGGTTATGGGGACCTCCTATGCACGATATTTGAAGGAATTTTTGGTTTTTATTTTAACCCTTATTTCATGGAAAAACTCACTGTCCCTTTAAAAACCTTTTTTTTACCTTTTTTGTCCTTGTTTCCTGTCCCCCAGGGCACTACCCGGACCCCCATACACCTTTTATGGCAAATATGTAGCATATATGCCCTCTTGGAGTGCACTCTAAAAACCGAATTTTCAGCACCATTGACTTGCATTGGGTTCGGGTTCGGACCCAAATATATACGAACTTCGTGTTCGAGCTTGAACCGAACTCGGGGGGTGTTCGGCTCATCCCTATTTGAGAGCACAGGTCATTTAGAGGTGAGAATCTTTGCACGTGCACATTACTTTTTAATTCAATATCTAATAAACCATTGCTTATATTCTGCAGTAAAGAGTCTTTATTTCTAGATTTTTTAGTATTTTTTTTTTAGCCATTTTTTTTTTTTTTGTAAACCTAATTTTATTGAACGAGAGGACAAGAAGAATAACATGAATGCATACGTGGCGTCGCAGCGCCAAAAAGATAATATCTACAAACTTATGCCTCCAAGTAAACCATAGTCCCGTCCACATTATAAGATAAAGGTAGGGTGGGGTGAGGAAGAAAGAAAAAGGGGAAAAGAAAAAGGAAAAAAGGGGGGGGGAAATGATAGGAAGGAGTGGCCCGGCCCAGGCCAGAATCCTAAGACACAAATACCTGTCCAACCTGACGAGTGCTATAGAGGTATATGTAGAAAGATGGAGGGGGGGGGCGAGGGAGAGAGTGCCAGGGAAGGGGAAAAAGAGCAGGCAAAAGGGGGTCATGCAGCCCTATATATGCAACAATAGCCCACACTCCCGTCACAGATCATAACCCCGCATCCAGCCAGGGCCCCCAAGTTTTATTATATGATGGCATCGTAAAACGGACTATAGCAGTCAGTTCGTCCATAACCTGGGTGTCCCTGATCTTGCCATATACTTTAGCCATACAGGGCGGGAGGGGTTGTCTCCAGACTTCCGCTATGGCCCGTCTTGTAGCCAATGTAATCTTTGCTAATAATTTATTTTCATGGAAAGTTAGTTCAGGGAGCGGTCTGGAGAGTAAAAACGCCCAAGGATCCAACGAGATAGGACTAAAATCAGTAGGTCTTGGACTTCCTTCCATAAGGGTACAATTCGTGGACATGTCCACCACATGTGGAAAAAGGAGCCCTTGAAAGTGCATGATCTCCAGCAAACATCCGGTAGATTCCTATTCATGTGCGCCAGTTGAGATGGTGTAACGTACCACCGCATAATCATTTTAATGGACTGTTCCTGCAATGAGGCGCACACCGACACGGAGCGAGACATCTCCCATATGTCCAGCCAGTCCTCTGAGTCCAGTGTTTCCCCAATATCTCTTTCCCAAGCATGAAGATAGGACAGTTCTTTCCAGTCCAACAGTGATTTAAGGTCCCGGTATAACGAAGATATGAGGCCTCTCGGGTATGTGCCAGCGAGGCATAAACGCTCGAAGCGAGTCGGCGGCGCCAGTGCAGCTTGCTTGATGTGAGCCTGTGTGGCGTACGATGTCAATTGAAAAATGTGAAGAAAAGATAATCCCGAAACATCTTGAAGAGGAATCAAAGTTCCGTTGTGGTATAGATTAAGTATTCTGCACACACCTGAGTCCAATAGGTCACGCCAAGGTCTCACGTGTAGACCGGGGCGGAAGTCTCTGTTCCCAAAGATCGGGGTCATAGGCGAAGGTGTAGACGTCAACTCGCACTTCACTGCTAATCTATGCCAAAGGCGTAGAGAGTTTAATATGGCAGGGCATGTGGTGGCAATTAAAGGACGATGTTCCCGAGCCAGCCATATCCAGTGATGTATCTTATTCGGCCGCATAAGGGACGCTTCCAGATCGACCCACCTGCGAGACCCCTCTGGGGCATGCCAGGCTACCACCTGCGCCAATTGAGTTGCATAATAATAGGTAAAGAGAGATGGAAGGCCCAGGCCGCCCAGGGACCGTGGGCGATAGAGAGTGTGTCTAGCTACGCGGCGTCGTTTCCCTGCCCATATAAAATGATCAATGGAGCGCTGCAAAGCGATAACCTCCGAAGCAACGAGGGGAACCGGTAATGCCTGAAACATATACAACAGTCTGGGTAATACATTCATCTTAATGCAATTAAGCCTACCGAGCCATTATATCGCATATTTGTTCCAACATTCTAACTCCGCTTTGAGGGTCGCAAAAAGGCGGGGGTAATTAGCCGAATAAAGATCCGCCGAGCATGATGTTAAGCGGACCCCCAGGTAGACCAGCTCAGATTGAGTGAACCTTATAGGGCAGGAAGAGGAGAGATTTGCAATCGCCTCCGCCGTCAGCGCCACTGGGAGAGCCTCTGATTTAGTAATATTAATTTTGTATCCTGAGAGAGCAGAAAAGGCACCGAGCAGGTCCATAACCCGGGGTAAGGAGGTGGGGGGGTCTGTCAGGGAGAGGAGGACATCATCGGCATAAGCCGATAATTTAAATTCTAAGTCACCCACCGTAAGACCCGAGATACCCGCATCTGATTTAATAGCAAGCAATAAAGGTTCCAAAAAAAGGGCAAACAAAGCCGGAGACAGTGGGCAGCCCTGCCTGGTACCGTTCCGAATCTCAAAGGGGATTCTATCGGCGCCCGGTATCAAAATCTGCGCTCCCGGAGAGGCATACAAAGCTGAGAGCATGCGGAGAAAAGTGGGGGGGAACCCAAGATGTTTAAGTAATGTAAATAAAAACGGCCACTCCGCCCTATCAAAGGCCTTCTCAGCGTCTAAAGACAAAAATAAAGAAGGCCTCTGATAGGTCTCCGCAAACCAAACAAGATCCGCCGCGCGTCTCGTATTATCATACGCTTGCCGGCCTGGGATGAACCCCACCTGGTCCGGGGATACCAAAACAGGGAGGAGAGGGTCTAGGCGCAATGCCAAAATTTTTGCTAGTAGTTTAATGTCCGTATTTAAAAGGAATATGGGCCTATAGCTATCAATATTCCTCAGGGTCTTTCCCAGGTTTGGGGAGGAGGACTATGGTCGCTAACAATGACTCCGCTGGGAATGGGGCACCCTCCCGTGCGGCATTAAATAGTCGGCAAAGAATGGGCTTCAATTTAGGATAGAACGCTTTATAATACCGGTAAGTGAAACCATCCGGCCCAGGAGCCTTTAATGGCTTCATCAAGCCCAATGCCCTCCCTATCTCCTCTTCCGTTATAGGGGAGCCCACCAATATGGACTGAACTTTATCAAGAGTAGGGAGGCTCTGATGCTTCAAGTACATTTCAATACTATCAATCAGGTCTCTATTTCCTATTTCATGGGTGGGGGAATGATTGTATATATTCGTGAAATACTCTGTGAAAGCATCCCGGATAGCCTCAGGAGACTTATGAACCTGCCCTTTTTTATCTCGGATCAACGGGAACAGGACAGTGCGATGTCTAGGACGCAGCATCCTGGCCAGGGGTGTATCTGCTTTATTCGCTCGTTCATAATAGCGCCTTTTGGACCATAGCAACGATCTCGCCACATCATCTAAAAATAAACCGTTAAGGTCTGCTCGAACTCTGTTAAGCTGTGCAAGGGTGTCGTCAGTTGGGACACGTTTATGCCGGAGTTCCAGTCTCCGCAGGTCGGTCTGTAACGTGACTATGTCCTGCAGTTTCACGCGTTTGTGGTAGGCAGCCTGACTAATTAGCACCCCCCTAATCACTGCTTTATGAGCATTCCATAATGTGTGTATGGACACGTCAGGGGTGTCGTTTAACAGAAGGTATGAGTCCAAGGCGGAGCCAACCGCTTTCCTAACCCCCTTTTTCAAAAGAAGCAAGGGGTCCAGCCTCCATTGGCCACTGCTGCCAGACGCCAATGGGCGGACATGCAGAAACACATCCGCATGATCGGACCAAGTTATGGAGCCAATGCCTGATGTCGCAATCAAGGGAATACTGTCCGGGGAGATCAGAAAATAATCTAACCTGGAGTATGAGGAATGGACCGGGGAGTAAAAAGTAAAATCTTTAGTTGTGGGATGCTGTACCCTCCAAATAGCAACCAAATCATGGTTACGCACAAACGCATGAAACTGCCTGTCCTGGGATGGGGATGGAGTCAGGCCGGCGTGAGGGGGATGGCCGGATCGGTCCAATGGAGAACAGAGGGTGGCGTTAAAGTCCCCTCCCAATATAATTTTACCCTTAGCATGTAACCTGAGAAAGGAGGAGAGGTCCGCCCAAAATCCCGCGTCAGGCCCATTTGGTGCATATACCGACATCAGGGTATACCATTTAGACGAACAAGTACCCCTCGCCAAGACATACCTCCCAGCGGAGTCAGAATATACATCTACAATCTGCAGCGGGCAGGAATTATGTAACAAAATAGCGGCTCCATTCCGTTTAGGGATGGCACATGAGGTGAAGACACGAGAGTAGGATGGGTCCGCTAGGCGAAAGGCCGCAGTGGTAGAGATCCTAGTCACTTGGAGAAATGCAATGTTCGCAGATTTCCGCTTAAGGTCCCGGAAAAGGAGACGACGCTTGCGCGGGGAATTTAAGCCCTTGACATTCAAGGAGAGGAATTTAAGATCCGAAATCATTATGGGACTAGGAAAGGGAACGCATGGTCATCATCCTCCCCATGTCTCCACCCCTGTCCCGCTCCGCCATCTCCCAGCCTCTTACCGAGGGGGGAGGCGACAGGACGGGAGCCATCCACCGAGGGATCAAAAGCACAATATACATTTTCATAGTCATATAGCCGAAAGGTCAGAAGTGAGAAAGTAGGGCCGGGCCGGGCCAGGGGAACAGGGTAGGAAGGGGGAACAAGGAGAAAGAGGAGAGAAAAGAAACAAAAAACGTCCCGAACGGATGGGTAAACCAAAGGAACGGAACCTCAGGGGGAGGAGGTAGTCTCGGGGAGACCAGCAAGCCATGGGGAAAAAACCCTCGGCCACTGGTCCCCCGAGCAACCGCCACATTAACCGTCATGCTAAAACTACAACCACCTAAACAGATAAATCGGAGGTACAGAGAAAAAACAGAAAATAATCTTAAACAAATATCAGAGAACCATCTAAGGGCCTAAGCCCCTCAAAACCTGGACTGAAGGATAAACATGCCCTCACTTAGTCTCCAGCCGGAGACCAGTCTCTGGAGAGTCGCGGCAGGGAACTCGGAGGGGCGAGCTGAGCAATTGCGTCTGGGACCTCCAACCCCAACTGGTGCAGGAAGTCCTGAGCCCTATACAGGTGTGTGCATGAATACGTGCGACCATCTTTGTGGACCAAAATACGAAATGGGAACCCCCATGAGTAGCGCACATTGTGAGAGCGCAGCAATTCCGTGACTACCCGCCATTCCCTGCGTTTAGCCAGCGTCGACGGAGCAAGGTCCTGATAAAAAAGGAGCTGGCCATCCTCGTACTTCACCTGTTGGTCACGAGTTGTGCGTAATATAGCTTCCCTTGTCGAGTAATAATGCAATCTGGCGACTACATCGCGCGGTGGTGCATTCTGGCCTTTCCGCGCTCCCAAGGTACGGTGTATCCGGTCGATCAAATATCTAGCCGGTGGCAGTGCGGGTAGCAACTTTTTCATAATGCCCGTAAGTGTAGCGTCCAGTGCATCTGGTGTCACCGATTCAGGCAACCCTCTGAGTCTGATGTTATTGCGTCTGGACCTGTTTGATAGATCTTCCAAAGGCTCTTCTAGTGTCTCCACCCGTGTTGCCAGTGTCTCAGCATGATGAGCAAGTGTATTGCACGTGTCTGCGAATGCCTCTGCCCGTTACTCGAGACGCGCTGTGCGTGTCCCAATTACCTGGACCTCCGCCGTTAGCGCTCTCGTGTTGCGTGCTAGCTCCTCAGCTATGAAATCCTGCAGGCGACGGATATCTTGACGAGTCGCCGGGCCCAAGTCCTGCTCCATCTCAGGAGGTGTCTGAGCCTGGGGATGGGCTTCTCCCTCCATCTCTGGAGGAAGCGCCGCCATCTTGGGGCCTAGTCACTGTGCGGGACCGAGGTGTAAATATCGGCGCTACCAGTCTTTGTTTTTTTGGAAGACTTCATGGCTCCTGCTACCGTTCCCTGTACCTCCAGAGCGAAATATAAAGAGTGAAAGAGGTGGTTGTCTCAGATCAATCAGCGGCTACTCGGGAGCTCCAGCAGCACACGTCCTCTCACATCGCCGGCTCGGCTCCGCCCCCTTTTTTAGCCATTTTTACACTTTAATTTTTTTTCTTTTTCTTGAACTCGAACCGAACACGCCAAAAAGTTTGAAGTTCGCGAACTTTCGAACTCCGAACTGATCAAACCGACCAGCTCGTCCCTAGTCAGCCGTGGCCAACAGACAGGCAAACTACTACAACTGGCATCAACTTACACATGAAAACCCACCACAAGGCAGTGCTGCTAGGTTTAGAAAAAGGTTCTCTACCTGCACTGCCACCTAGCTGTGCTAGCACTACTAGGGAATCTACTTCTACTCCCACTAGCAGTGCCACACACACCACCACTTCTGCTGCAGCTAGTAAAAGTCTGAGCAAACAGCCATCCTCCACACAGCCCACTATGGAGCAATTTGGTGGGTTTCAGCCCAGGGGAATATCGAAGCAGCAGACTCGAAAAATCACCAGACTCATTGGAGAGTTAATAACTGTTAGGCGCTGATTCTTTCAAGCGCCTCATGCAGGCTCTCTCCCCCCCCAATATAAAGTGCCGTCACGCACTATATTTAGTCGATCTGTAGTGCCCGCTATGTACCGGTCCTGCGTTGGAGTTTAAGGAGGAGCTGGGACAGGCTGCTGGACGATCAGTGCACTTCACCACTGATCTATGGGCTGCTCCAAATAGCCAGCATGCCTTTCTGTCCTTGACTGGAAATTGGTGGCAGTCGCAGCCCAATGTGCCCGAGCAAAAGCAGCCAGCAGCAACAAGTTCGGGGCAAAAAAAAGGTGCTCTGCCTTGTGCCGATGATACAGAAAAGACAGCATTACATTCCTTCCTCCTCCACACCGCAGAGAACATATTACATGCACTGAAGAACAGGATGGCACAGTGGCTAGGGGAGCAGTCTGGTACACAAGCTCAAATGGGTTTTGTAGTAACTGATGGAAGCAACATAAGGGCTCTCCGGGATGGAAGATTTGTGGGTGTGCGGTGCCCAGCTCACATCCTGCATCTAGTGGTGAAGGCACTCCATGAGAGTATTAGTGGAAGAAGGTTGGGGGCACTTGTTGAATCGTGCAGAAAAATTGCTGGTCATTTCCACCACATCGCAAGAGCTAGCCAGCTCCTTTAGGCAGGAGCAGAAAAGGGCAGGACTCCTAGAACACTGGTTAAAACAAGGTGGAACTCCACATTAGACATGCTGGAAAGGATTCTCGAACAGCAAAAATAAATCCACGCAATGGCGTACAAACATTCCATTGGCATTAGCAGCCCACTAGGCAGGGATGACTGGGCCGTGATGGAACAGGCAGTGGAAGTCCTTAAGTCTTTCCGATTAGCTACAGAACACTTAAGCCGAGCGAGTGCTAGCTTGTCTGAAATCATACCCGTATTCTACCAACTCCGTGACTCTATGGATGACTTTCTGTCCAACAGAGAAGAGTTGCCTAGCGGTAAACCTCCACATGCTGAGGTCACTGTCCTTCTGACCAGACTCTATGAACAGCTGGAGTACCGAATAAGACAGCACATTGCCCCTTGTCCTGAGTATATGCTTGCCACAATTTGCAACCCTACTTTTAAAGGAAAGTCTGCACTCTGTGACGATTCCCTTTCATTTTGGCAGCAAGCACTCAGATAAGATACGGGACCGGGAGCGTAAAAACTGCACAGTTTTATTTAGAAGGGAGAGGAGACAGAGGAGACGTTGGAGGAGTCTGTCGATGAGGACAGTGACACACCCAGATGTGAGAGGACCAGTGCTGCTGCTCAGAGAAGTATTCCCAGACCTGTATTTTTTACAGAAATACACACGAGTTATGGGTCAGGATACGGAGTTGGACCTAACAAAAACCCGCCAATTGAAAATGCTAAGACATTTGTTATGGCATACCTTGCTGAGGCTCTTTTGGAACCCAATATAGACTAGACTTGTGCACCGATTTTTTTTCTTCGGTTCGATTGGGATGTTTAAAATTTTCGTATCGGCTCATTTTGGACGAATTGTTTCGGTTCTTTGCGGCTTGTTTTTCGTATAGACTTTTTTTTGGGAATAATTGGCCATTTTTGTGTTTTCGGGTCTGCTCATTTGTGTATCGACTTTTTTTCGTGATTTCGGAACGTCTGTTCTCGTTTCAAAGTGTCTAACTATTCGTTTTGACGTAAACTATTTTAATTATAAAAAAAGGAAACCATAATTATTGGTTTGTTTTGGCGATACGATAATTCTGGCGATGCAATTGTTTTTTTTTTATTAAATAAAAGGTCTTTCTTCCTTATGATTTAAAGTTGTGAAATCAATGTATATTCATATTAAAATGGTATTAAAAAGAACAAAAAATGAACAAAACGATTTAAAAAACGCAAAACTGACCCAACCCAAATGGTCTGACTTTAAAAATAAAAACCAGGACAAGGTTTTAAAACGGAAAAATAGTTGATCAAAATTATCTGAAATTAAAAAAAAACAAAAAAGTAACCCTTTCACTGCTGAGGCATTTCACAGCTTCACGCCTGTGTGCTGTCTGCTGCTGAGCTAATTTTTAACAGTGTCGCTCATCATGTTTAAACGCGTTTTGAAGCCTTATTTTATTATATAACCACCCAGACATGTTATGTATTGTTCTTTCCAGCAGACTCAGCAGATTCATAATATATCATTATATGTATGCGTCATGTCCCGTCTGTATATTTTAACAAAAAAAATGCAATAAAATTAGAATTCAATGTTTTACAAGGTGAAGTGTTTTTTTCACATTTTAACATGCGAGTGTTTGTGGTTATATTTTAGGAGTTGTGCTTGTTAAAAAAATTGAAATGGGGGCTTGTTACATTTTCTTGGGTGAAAATTACACTATTTTTAACAAACGCACCCCATACAAAAATCCTTAGTGCAGCATCATTGTTCACATAAATTGAAAACAATATTGCTGCATTAACAAAAAAATTTTTTTTTTAAATATTTTATTATATATTTTTTATAATTAACATTATCAGGTTTGGTATCATTGGAAAGGCCATGCTCTGGTCGATCCAACAATACCAAACATTAACCGATGGGGGGGGGTTCCAATGAACCCCCTATCTCCACCATTGGTCGCAGTTAGGGGTTAACTCCATAACTGACGTCATTGTGACGAGGTCTTGGGACTGTAGGCAGCTGCCGTTCCCCCACGCTGTTGTCTTCCTGCAAAGATGTGACCATGTTGGCGGGCAGCGTCTTAGCGGGCAGCGGTGGGAGAGCTCATAGCTGGGAGGTGTTGCGTGAAGCAGAGAACAGGGACAAATAAACTAGACCTGAGCCGCACTGAGAATCTTTGGGTTGTGTCGGAGAAGACTTCACACAGTGCTGCCATCAATATTTTTTGATAGATTCTTGGTTATACAATGAATGTGACTGGACAAAAATCCATGTTGTTGTGACATCGCCTAAGCTTAACAAAACCATGCCACGGTAATCAAATCTCAAGACAGTACAACAAGGTTGTGTTAGTGTATGAATTTTTTTGGCCAGGCAGGCAGTGTAGAATGTGCTCAGTCACATTCATGGCCACAAATATGTTGACAAATTTATGACAAAGGGTTCATAGAAATGTCAATAAATTTATGTACATATCATTTTAACAGTGAGGAAACCACAAAATACATATTAACTTATTGAGTAAGGAAAAGCAACGCGTCGCACACAAACAGGAAAATATATTTTTTTCACTAACATTTATTTACAAGAAATGCCACATGGCAAACTGCCCAACTGGGACACAAACGGGAGGAGGAGGCTGGTCTCTAGAGCCGTTCCAGGACGTCAACGGCATTGTTCACATGCTCCCGCAACTCCTGGAGCAACTCCTGGATGGCTTGAAGTTTGGTGCCAGCCAGGCGCAGCTCCTCAATGGCCATCCTGACCCTGGACCTGTCCGGTCTGGCATCTCCTGCTATATATCCAATAAATGAAAGGAGGAAAATACAGTAAGTAAAACAGGTTTCTATTTTTGACTGAAAGTCTTTAAAAATATAACAGTATATACCAGTGCTGGCAGGCTCCTGAGGCTCCTCCTCCACCACCTCTTCCGGTGCTATATCTAAGAAATTAAAGAAATAAATTCAGTAAACAACAAAACAGATTTTTGAACAAACGTCGTTGCAAAATACAACAGTAAAAAAATAACCTTGACTGGCGGCCTCCTGCGGCTACAGCTCCCTCTCTCCATCATCGCTCTCCTCCTGCACCTCTTGTGCTATATATAAAAATTAAATGAAAATACAGAAAACAAAAAATTTTTGTTTTTGACCAAAAGTCGTTGCAAAATAAAACAGTATATACCAGCGCTGGTGGTCGCCCGTGGCTCCCACTCCTCCACTGGGGCACTGGTCCCCGCCGGAGCAGATGCTGCCTTTGCCTTCCTGTTTTCTGCCAAATCCAAAAAATAACATGTAAATAATGCAGACTGGAAAAATTGGTATATCTATACACTATATTGCCGAAAGTATGGAGACACCCCTCCACTACCAGCTTGACCCACCACTACTCCCATCTCATAGTTCTAAAGTCACAAAATATTTATTATTTCCCCTGCACATAGACATCTATTACTGTTCAATTATATATTTTTTCAGAAGTAAACATTACGTTTATTCAATAAAAACTATTGTGTCTTGTGCATAAACGGATTGTGCCGACTGCTTTTAGTTATTTTAGATGGCCTCAGCTTCTGCTAATAAAACTGCGGATATTGCAGAAAAAAAAAGGTCATTTTGTTTTGAAATTTGCATCCAAAGCGGTCAATGACACTGCTGCAGCAAACTGAATTGCTGCGCTGCAACAATTTAGCAGCTGCTGAGGACGTATTGAACGCAGCTCTGTTTGGATGCACTTTCAGAAGAACTACATGTCCCATCCTACCACTTAGAGATTTTTGTTGATGCGCAGGTGGGAGCCAATATTGGGCAAGCTGCGGGTCATCTCGTATGCATCAGTCACAACAAACAACACACTACAGTACACAGTGCCAATAGAAATCCAGCATTGTAATTTTATCTACATACAAATAATCACAATTTTCACGAATACGTAAAAGCACAAAAAAGCATGTATGAGTCCTGAAAACGCAAAGCTATACACATTGCATGAAAAAAAGGACTAGATGAATCAACGTATTTCTGTGCACATTAGCACATGCAAGCACATTATTATTATTCTACAGGATTTATATAGCGCCAAACAGTTTGCGTAGCGCTTTAGAATATAACATGACACTTACGTTTGGCTATGACAGGCCGGATGTGCCTCAGCTGCTCCTGCTCGCGTGCCTTGATTTCGGACCAGCGGTTTCAGAGCTGGTCCTTCATCCAGTCTTTGCCAAACAATTCCGCGATGGTGGTGCGAACCTTAGAGGATATGGTCCTTGTGGATGTTTTTCTTCCTGCCGTAAGGGCCCTTACGGCAGTCGTAATCCTGTTTTTCAAAGATGCGGAACAGCTCCACCATCTCCTCAAATGCCATGTTGCTGGCCCACTTCTTCCTGGGTGTCTCTGGGATGGAAGCGGATGAGGTGTCCGAATGGGAATGGGACTCTGAGCCATGATGACAATATAAATTGTTTGCCTGTCCAAAACTTGTCAAACTCTAGTCTCTACAAGGGCTCAGTGAAGTTTACGACATGCGCGCGACCCGCGGACTAATCGGATCAGATTACGACAGAAATATCGGATCATTGGAAGCAAGTGATACACATTACAAATACAAAATTTACAGAATCAGCGATATAACCGATAGTTAAATATACGATGTCCAAAATTACCGAAATGGAACCGAAATCACGAATAGAGCAAAAATAAATTTCAATTTGACACATTAAGTCCATTCGAAAATTCAAAAATTCTCGGAAAACTTTTCGGATCTGCCGTTTTTCGGATTCTATCTGGAAATTCGGCCAAATCCGAACATTGTGAGAATTCTGAATTTTTTTTTGTAAATAACGTTTTACTGAAACTGCGTGCTGTGCTGAGCAGCAGTCAGTTACTGTAACAGCTGAGTCTGATAATATAACAAGCAGCCGATCTCCGGGCTCAAGAAAAAAAAAAGTTCCTCTGTAAAATGTATAGAACATCCTTCTGCATTAATTAATACCCCTCTCTGTATAATGTAGATAACATGCTCCTTCATTAATTAATGCCCCTCTCTGTATAGAAGAGAACATCCTACTGCATTGGCATGTGGAGGGTGTAGAATTTTGGAATGCAATGCTTATCCAGCACAGGAGAGGTAACTGTTACATAAACTTTGTATCTCTGGTGGGGGAGACGGACAGGATTATAAAAGCAAGGGAGAGGGAAAATATTAACGTAAATCGGTCTGAAAGCTCAGATGACTGGCGCAAATTTATTTTTATGATAAAATAAAGCGCTTTATATCCAGGGAAAACATTCAAATAAATCACACTGAAGGTTCATAATGACAGTAACTGGGAGAGCTGGATACTAAATGTATCAGACGTAAAAAACCCTTTATAACACGCAGCACTGGGAGAGGAGAGGGACTTTATATAAAACCTGTATTATAGAAGAAAAGGGGGATAGTGCTCCAGGATAATATAAAATGTATCAGACCTAAGCCCCTATTATGCAGAGCGGGAGGGGAGATCACACGCTTTATAAAGTCCCTCTCTTCTCCCAGCGCTGCTTGTTATAAAGGTGTTTTTACTATCCAGCCCTCCTGTCATTAGCTTTCAGTGTGATTTAATTGAATGTTTTTCTTCTCCAGCTGCTTTTATCATCTTAAAAAGGAAAAAACGTGACCACCCCCTGTAGCAACAATGTAAAAATTAATACGTATCTGCGTTCTGCGAAGCACTGCCCTCTAGTGCTAATGGAATTGAGGATAAAGGAAACGTTATCTGTAAAGTAAATTACAAAAACCAATAGTGCAGACAGCAGAAAAATGCAACTCAAAAGCCCCTGCTTAAAATAAACTCACAGGATGTGAATAGTAAATGGGCACATATCAGATCTTTTAACCCCTTCCCGACCGCTGACGTACCCTGTACGTCCTGTGTTCGGGTCTCCCTTAGACCCGATGACGTACAGGGTACGTCAGCGGCGCCAATCCCCCTCCCGCCCGATACTCACCTCCCTCGTCGGATCCCACGTCGATCTGACAGGGAGGAAGCCTGCCCATGTGATTTACATGGGCAGGCGAGGCTGATGACGTCGCCACGCTGCGTGGTGACGTCATCAGAAGGTGCCCCCATGTGTTTCAATGGAGGGGAGGGGGGGGGCTCCTTCGGAGCCCTCTATCTCCCCAACCATTGAAGCTAGGGAGATGCCGTTTGCACCGCTGGAGAGGGGAGAGCCTCCCCTTTCCAGCGGTGTATGGCATTAACCATTTCGCCGCCGGATCACGTTGCGGCGCCAATTGGCGCCAAAACGTGATTCAAACCTGGAGGGGGGCTGACATCTTGGATGTCAGCCTAGCCTCCAGGTCCCCCCTACCACTGACAACCTCACCATATGTGTGAGGATGTCAGTGGGCCAGTTAACCCTCTAGCTGCCATGTAGAGATAAGGGGATCCTAAGGATCCCTTTATCTCCCGATCCATGGCAGCTAGATGGTCATATTTGCCATCATTTGAAAGGCCTGATTATGGCCTTTCAAATGATACCAAACATGACCAGGTTTGGTTTAAAAAAAAAATTAAATAAAAAAAAAAAAATAAAAAAATTAAAATAAAAAAAAAAACATTTTTTTAAAGTTTTTTTTGTCTGGGGGGAGTTTAATTAAATAGGACCTAGGCTGTCATCTAAAAATAATTAGCACAAAATAGTCAGAATGAGCGCAGCGCACATACAGGGTTATCCAAAGAGATTCGAATTGCTTGAGAAAGGTAACCGAACGCTGAAAATCAGCGTTCGGTTACCTTCCTGGCCATTCGGCTATCCAGAGAGCAGGCAATTCGCCAAATCCTGGCGAATTGCCTGAACATACGGTGCCTGTTCGGTCCCTGTTCGAGGCAGTGAAATCCCCATGAAAAAGCACTGCTTCGGCTATTCAGAGAACACAAACCAGCAGTGAAAGGTTCCCCTAATGCCCTGCCATTCGGTGGTTTAATTCGGCAAATTAATTCAGGAGAATCCCATAGACTTCAATGTTAAAAATATTCCCGTTTTAATTCAATATCTAATAAACCGTTCATTATAAAATTCTGCAGCAAAAAGTCTCTTTATGCATTGATTTTTTTAGGATACTTTAAGCATTTTTCTGATTTTTTTTTTTTTTTTTTAAAAAGTCCGATTTTTTTTTTTTTTTTTTTCAGTTTGCTTATTTTTTTTGTAACAGCCCTCTTTATTATCATTCCCTGGACCTCCTGTGAAAATTTCAGACATTTTCGCTCAGTAGTTTCTTTGCAAACAGCGTTTCTTTTTCCCAGATTCATACAAATGGTTTTTCTAATTTATTCACTGCCTCCTCTACGTCACAGCTGCTTCGGCTCTGTGTGATTCGGCTCCTGTTCGGCTCCTGTTCGGCTCCTGTTCGGCTTTTTCGAAGGTTAATCCAGATGTTTTTGCTTGTTTTCAGCGTGCATTCGGTTAGTTTTCGTCAGGTTTTCGGCAGCTTTTCCCTGCAATTCGGGGACCCTGTGCTGTTTGCTGAATACACCGCAGGGTCACCGAAATGCAATCGGCAAAAGGAACCGAATTGAAGAGAACGAAAAGTCACCGAACGTGCGGTGACTTTTCGAATCTCTTTGGATAACCCTGATAGGTAAACTGGCTCAGCAGTGAAAGGGTTAAAAGGTAAAAACATGTAAAAATTGGGTATTTCTATTCTCGGGATAAAATTTGGAAACTATTTAGCCGGGGTCTTTATTGGTGGTTATAGCTTTAGGGGATTAAATTACGAAAAAGTGTGTTTTTACCATTTTTTTCATCATATTTCATATTTTTTTTATATTAAATTATTGGATATGATGGAAATAATGGTATTTCTAGAAAGTCCATTTAATGGCGGGAAAAAGGGTGTATAATATGTGTGGGTTGAATAAACGAGTAAGAGGAAAATTTGATCTAAACACGAGCAGCGCAGAAACGTAAAAACAGCAGCGGTCACTAAAGGACGGATTTGTGTAAAACCGCCCGGTCACTAAGGGGTTAAATGTTACCCCTCCTGGACGGTTTGGAAGATGTGAAGGTCTCTTTTGGCAATCAGCTCAATTGGCAAGAAATTCTATACCAAGGACTCCTTCCAGAAAAACCGCCGGGATCATACAAAAGATAAAGAGAGTATCGAGCAGGTACTTAAGAAAAATGGTTTTTATTATAACCAATGAACACACAATAATCCAACGCGTTTCGTCTCTGTAAAAAACAAGACTTCATCAGGGAAGTATGCAAAAAATAAATTGAAATGAGTCACACTTTATACAGTTGAAAAACCAAAAACACGCCTCTAATTAACAATTAAAAGATAACAACCGGAATCAATTGAAGTGGAGCAGTCCGGCGTGCGCCTCATCCTGAAGCGCATCATTTTGCAAACTTTTTCTCGCGATCCGTTTCCGATCCTCACCGGAAGTGACATGTCGCGGTGTAGATCCAATAGGAAATGGTTGGTCGCCATCTTGAGAAGGTCAGAAACTGCGCATTCTTGATACCGCTGCGCTCATAGAAGGTTGTCGGGTATATTATACAGAGGAAAAATTTTAAAATGGATGCCTGTAGCCATTTTGTTTTTAAAGACAGGTTTGTCTTTAAAATTTTCTCTAGGTTTAGAAATGAAGATTTTTTTTTTTTTTTTTTTTACAGAGTTCATTCCTGGGTGAAGTCTTATTTTTTAAGAAGTGCCAGACGTTAAGGAACCTAGAATGTTTGTGTGTGATAAGGTTAGAGTTAAGTGCTAAGACGTGTCATAATTAAATTTATTGGTCTGTCTTAAGTTTTTAAAACAAAAGATATTTTGTCTTTTGGGTATAGGAATAAGAGTTAATATTCTGTAATAGATTTATATTCACAAAATGTTTATAATCAAGGTATATTTTATTATACTTACAGTGAGAAATATATGCTCCAATAAATATTGTAGAAAGTATATAATTGGTAAATAATACAAATTACTAAAGAATAGATTCTTTTGAGTTAACCAGAAAAGAATTTAGCTGATAGGACTCGGAGTAAGTAATTTCAAAAGGGAGTGAGGATATAAATCAGATGGAGACAGTGTCTAATGACAGAGAGAGGTTCTTTGTTACGTCAGATTGAACTTTGACCCGAGATAGGAATATTAAAAAGAAATGGTGGAATTAAGAAGTGCAATACTGCCCTCTAGAGGATGGTAAATATAATAATTGATATACCAAATATATTGCCAATGACGTCAAATTGGCTATAATAAGCGGCAATGTTGATTGCAAATCAGTCGGAGATTCCAGCATTCAGAGACTCACACTGCAATGCATTACACATGACCCTCTGAGAGTCTAAGATTCCAACACTCAGACTCACACCACGACGCAGGCAGATCAAGACATGAGGCAATCAAGATTCTCACCAAATCTCTAACTCACATGCATTGATTATCTGATAGATAATCTTCACATATTCCAAAACAAAGCATCATAGAAAATTCCAAGACTTAACATCCAAATTGGACAGGTAATTTATGAAAAAGGAATTAATGTAAATATATATATATATTTGTAGTGTAGCGCTGTGTTTAAAAAGACTGTTCTGCTGCATTTACTTGAAATGGCCAGAGGGAGACAGAGACCATGGTAAGATTATGCTGGACAAACACAGAAGACATTGGGACTACGTTTCCCGGCATGCTTTGGGAGCTGACACAGGAAGTGGGTGGAACACAGACTTACATCCTGAGCCTCGTGGAGAGAGCTGGCAGAGCGCGCCAGGGAGTGAGTGGAGCAAGACGCAGAGCAGCAAAACAAGAGAGTGACTAGGCTGGAGCGCTGCTGGGGCCTGACAGTTACAGACCGGGTTATTCAGCCTTACCAGAGGAAGACCCAATAATTCACAAGACTACCCACTGATAGAGGAAGCAAGAGGACCCCGAGTTAGGAGTACCGCAGGTCGATCGGACAGGGAGAGCAGGCGGTAAGCTGGACATCGTGCGGCAGGTGCAGAAAGCCAGATAGCGGGTCCAGTAGCCAAGAGAATCCCAGTCAACATCGAGTGGAGAGACGTCCTGGGTCGAGCGGAGCCTCAAGTATCTGGCGGATGGGTGAGAGGCCTTCCAGGCCGATTGTGAATAAAGAAAGCACACTGCTGTTTGTTTCCAAACGCCACAGGGCCCCAACTTGACTAGTCGAAGATATTTCATAAGCGATTCACTGGCCAGTCGAATATTGTACCCGGGTACCATAACACACACACCGGGACATAACCTGTGCGGGACTCACTCCCCAAACCCAAAAAGGGGTTAAAGATACAGCTTTTCTTCTTTTCCGCTGTGCATTTCCCGAATTACGAAGCATCGTATTTCTTTTTCCACTGCGCATGCTCCGCATTACGAAGTACTGAAATTATATATATATATATATATATATATATACACATGAACACCGTGTTATTCATTATATGCCATTTATTCGAGTAAACTATAGAATTTATAAAATCCACAACGGTGCTGGAGTATATTTATTCCCTTGTGCGGGGAGACTGACCCATGGTTCAATTTCAGCGGCTCCTCCGGGAGTGAGTGCTACAGTAGATATTCTTGCGACAGAGACTTCTCAGATACTTCGAATCGAACAGTATTTTCTATTCTGCAGATAGAAATATGAAGAAGTGGATATAAGGATTTATTCCTAAAAGAAATGTTGTAAGATTGATACCAATATATATATTGAATTTGGAAATTACTGTGATTAAAATTAATAAGCAAGGAATTATACAACTACAAAATTAAAAGCAAAAGATTAGAAGTTTAATGCTCGAGATTAGGGGAGGATTCACTAAATAAGTTTTTATTACTTATTAAATTAGCTCATCTTTTGTTGATCCATGTAGCATAGATATATATATATATCTATAAGAGCTGGCTGGTTAAACATTGTTTGCTGGGAAACGCATGTTGTATTAAGCAGAAATGTTTATTAACCATTTGTATTAGTTACTAACTAATAAGGTAAATGATATTAATCATATATGCAGTTACTAACCGGAGATACATATATTGTGAAGCTAGTTTTTATATGCTGATGGATTGTGGTTTATAAATTTTTGTTTATGATATGAGATTTGAAACTTTTTTTGTATATGTAATAAATATATATATTTTTATCCGATTATTGATTATTGTATTTTTCAAAGCAAAACACAGACAATTAAAAGAATTCAGGATAATTTCTTAGAAATATAAACGATTGATTTGTGTCTCGTATAAGTTTCTTATGAAATAATAATCCCTGATATATTGGAGGCAACTGCTGAGGTAGGTCCAGTAAGTCCAATATAGACATATTGGAGGCTTGGCTGATAAGTCCAATATATACAAACGTGTTGTATTCACGTGCAGAGATTACTGTATATCCGACAAGGTCCACATACAAATCATTTCGTCCATACAAATGGGACCATGGTGACACCAGAAAATGTTAATCGATCTCTAAAACTAAAAACGATATTGAAATCAATGACTTCACAATAAAAGAACACATAAATATGTACAGAGGCATTATGAGAAACGCAATAGGGAACGGAACAAAGAACATAATTAAAGAAATTTAATAAACAGATCATGCTAATCATAGTGGAAGAACTAATGTGGTGGAAAGGTGATATTATTATAGATAACCGTGGAATGTAATTAGAGACATTGATGGATGTCCAAATCTGAATTTAAGCCCCCCTTCTTCCAAGTACCCATTTTAAAGATCCACTCCGTCTCTCTCAAGATCAGATCCTTGGAAGAATCCCCTCCTCTCCAATTATGAAGCACCGGGTCTATACTAGACATGTGCATTCGTTTTAGTACTAAACCGATTTAGTCAGAATTTTGGGATAATTTCGTTTTCGTATGACTCAAGAGATACAAAACTGCTCAGTACAAAAAACTAAAGAAACTAAAATAAAATGCACTACATTACACTATATTACATTGATGAGTGAAGGAGACCAGTAATGAAGCGCAACATCGCAAAGCTACAGAAAATGTTTGAGTAATCCTTCCCGACCCCCTACCCAAAAATCTGACCGTGATAGAGCTCCAGAATACTCACAGCACAGACAACCAGCACAGGAGAGGAAACCTTTACTTAACCCTTGCATGTCTATGAGGCGGACAAGATGATAAAAGCCGCTTGAGAAGGAAAACATTCAAATAAATCACACTGAAAGCTAATGACAGAGGAGGGCTGGATAGTAAAAAACCCTTTATAACAAGCAGCGCTGGGAGAAGAGAGGCACTTTATAAAATGTGTGTTATCTCCTCTCCCGCTGTGCATAATAGGGGCTTAGGTCTGATACATTTTATATTATCCAGGAGCACTATGCCCCTTCCCTCATCTATAATATACATTTTATATAAAGTCCCTCTCCTCTCCCAGTGCTGCTTGTTATAAAGTTTTTTTTTTACATCTGATACATTTAGTATCCAGCTCTCACAGTTACTCTGTCATTATGAGCCTTCAGTGTGATTTATTTGAATGTGTTCCCTATATTTAAAGTGCTTTATTTCATTATAAAAATAAATTTGCACCAGTCATCTCTTCTCTGAGCTTTCAGACCGATTTACGTTAATATTTTCCCTCTCCCCTGCTTTTATATTCCTGTGTCTCCCCCACAGAGATACAAAGTTTAAGTAAAAGTTCCCTCTCCTGTGCTGGATAAGCATTGCATTCCGAAGTTCTGCACCCTCCACATGCCAATGCAGTAGGATGTTCTATACAGAAAGGGGCATTAATTAATGCAGGTAGATGTATACATTATACAGAGAGGGGTATTAATTAATGCAGGCGGATGTTCTATACATTATACAGAGAGGAGCCTTTTTTTTTTTTTTTTTAGCCCTTTTAAGGCTAGGGTCAGACTGAGGCAGTGCGAACGCGCGTTCTGGCGCACATAATCACGGCCGCACTAGCAGCAGATGCCGGGCAATGACAGCCAATATACGAAGTACGGTCGCACAAAAGTCCGGCCGCGCAACGCAAGTGGAAAATGAACGCATTTTTTCGAGAACGTTAAACCGCTGGTACTGACGTACAGAGTGCGCTGCGGCCGCATAGCAGCGTGTGTGCGTGATTAGGAGACGTCAGACGCTGCTAGTGTGCGGCCAACATAACGTTCAAACAGCCGGATTTCCCTAGACTTCTTTTCACCCCATCGTCATGAAATACGTCCAGAATTGCGCATCGTCTGACCACTTAAGCGTATTCCGTGAAAAAATGCGTGCGCACGCATCGACGTACATTTTGACGGTGGCCGCAGAAAATGCGCTCATCTGTCCCTAGCCTAAATCCAGTGGCTTTGAGCGCTGAGATCGGCTGCTTGTTATATTATCTCTCAGTACAATGTATCAGGCTCAGCGGTTACAGTAACAGCGCTCAGAGTTTCAGTAAAACAAGGAAATAATATTGTTCTAACCTCTTATATATACACAAATATTGTTTACTAGTTTTACTGAAACTGAGCGCTGTGATGAGCAGCAGTCAGTTACTGTAACAGCTTTGCCTGACACATTGTGCTGAGAGTGAGAGATACTGTAACAAGCAGCGATCTCAGCCTTCTGAGGAGCCACTACAATAGTAATTGTATCCACTGGTTTTCGGATGAATGAAATTAGTTTTCATACTAAAGAACCGAAAACGAATTTCTTCAGCAACTAAATAAATTGCATTTTAGGACTAATCCATTAGTTCAAAACGAAATTTTGTGCCGTGCACATGTTTAGTCTATACCGAAACATTTAAAACGGTCGACACTAAAGACAGGACAGTTATTACAGTGGACGGGTACACTGTGGGTAGTAGAACCCCTTCTAATATTACCTAGGTGTTCTAGAATACGGACCCGTAGTGATCGTGCAGTTTGTCCTATGTACTGAGAACCGCAAGGGCATTGGAGTAGATAGATCACCCCCTTGCTGGAACAATTAATAAAGTGATTAATCCTATACGTCTTCCGAGTTACTACTTTTAAATTCCATAATTTTTTTATCTTGGTTAGCACAGGCCTTACATCTTCTGCATTTATTAAAGTCCATAGGTTTTTTTTAGGAAGGAAGGAGTCATTGACAGTCACATTCTTATAGGGCGGTAAAACACTGAGCTAAAACATTCTTCAGATTTTGGGCTTTCCTAAAGATTACTTGGGGCTTAGTGGGAATACGGTGTTTCAGATGTTCATCTGATTGCAGGATGTGCCAATGCTTGTTAAGTATATTTTTAACTTAAGAGTGTGAACAGTATTGGGTGCTGAACGCAAAATTAAAACTACCATCAGTGGCACCAATTCCCTCCTTCAGCAACATCTCCCTTTTTAAGCATCTCACTTCTTGTAAATCTCTCAACACTTTACTTTCCTCATAACCCTTAACATACTTTTCCATTGTAGCGATGTGTTAAAGTTTACTGTGGCAGTACCCATTTTTGGCCACAAGATGGAGACAATCACGATTAAAGATCCTGGACACTCGAACTACATGTCCCGGCATGCTTTGCGAAGAAACAGGAAGTGGGTGGGTTTGTGGAGACGCTGTACATCCTGCACCTCGTGGAGAACAGGGAAAGCGCGCCAGGGAGCAGAGGAGAGTGGATGCACACACAGAGAAGGAGAGACCAAAAGACAGGCCGGAACGCAGACAGAGTGGATTGGGCCTTAGGATTGGGTCACCCAGCCTTGCGGGAGACAGATATCACCATCTATATTATCCGAGTGCAGTGCTGAGGAGAGAAGACCCCTCGAGTAAGGAGTACCGCGGTCGATTGAAGCGGGGAGCAGGCGGTAAGCTGGCTGAGTCGCGGCTGATCGATAGAAGGCCAGACAACAGATCCGGTGGTCGGCGTCCCCAGTCAATATCGAGCGGAGAGACGTCCTGGGTCAACGGAACCTCAAGTTGCGCTGGATGGGTGAGAGGCCCCCAAGGCCGTATGTGAATAAGAGCGTACGCTGCTGCTTTCTTTCTAAAACCCACAGGGCCCCAACTGACTAGTCGAAGACATCGATAAAGTAAACTCACTGGCCAGTTGAAAAGTACCCGGGTACCCTACACACACAAACACATACCACTTCACGTTCTGGGACTTAACCTGTGCAGGACTCAGTTTCCTTTTTTCCTATCCATACAAGGGGGCAAAGTTAAAGTTACATTCTGAACAATTTTCCTTTTTTTGTTCCCGCTGCGCGTTTACCGTGATACGAGAACTGTGTATTTTATTGTGTCCCGCTACGCGGTTTTTCCTCGAATTTCGTATCTTTTAATTTTCTGCTCGGTCGGGGTTTTTCCGAAAATACGAAGCCCTCGTGTTTTCGTTTCTTTTACCGCTACGCGTTTATCGTGTTACGAAAGTACTGTAAATCTTCCTGCATATACCGTGTCTTAAGAGCTGCAAACCTTTTAGTAAACCTTTTAAAATATAAAACCGTTCAGCGTGTTGGAGTATATTTATTCCCTAGTGCGGGGAGACTGACCCGTGGTTCATTTTCAGCGGCTCCTCCGGGAGTGAGCGCTACATCATAATAATATTAGCTTGGATATCGTACTGAGAAAGATTTGAACAATTACGTCTCAGTCTTTTAAATTGGCCTTTAGGAATGTTTAACCAGTGGTCTGCGTGAGCACTATTTACATCTATTGCCGAGTTACAGTCCGTAGGTTTGAAAAAAGTTCTGGTCAAGTTTACCATTATTGACAAAGATAGTCAAATCAAGGAAGTCTATTTCACTAGGATGGATGTTATAGGTAAATTTTAAATTATGGTTGTTAGAACTGAAGGACTCTATCACAGTCTTTAATGAGTCCATAGGACCATCCCAGATGACAAAAATGTCATCTATGAAACATTGCCAGAGGACAAGGCTGCCCCCAACCACTGGCCACACATGCTCCTTCTCCCAACTCTCCATGTATAAATTGGCGTAGCTGGGGGCAAACCTTGTCCCCATCTTACTACCACAGATCTGAAGGTAAAAGAACTTCTCAAACCAAAAATAATTATGGGTTAAAATAAAAAGCATGAGGTCTCCCAAGAGATCGACCTGCATCTCGGAAAGGTCGGAGCCAAGTTTCAGAATATTAATCACTTCCTCTACTCCTTTATTGTGGGGAATAGAAGTATAGAGAGAAACCACATCTATGGTGGCCATACAGAAATTATCTCTCCACACTACATTCTCTAGAAGACGCAAAATATGACCCGTGTCTTTAAGAAAAGATTTCATCTGTCTAACAGAGGGTTGGAGGAAAGTATCCACATATTGTGAGACGTTACTTGTAAGGGAATTGATGCCACTTATAATAGGTCTGCCGGGTGGTTGATTTTAAGTTTTTATGTATTTTGGGCAAAAAATAAAGCAGTGACACATTGGGCATTATATAGCTACTTATGTTCCACCTCTGTTAAGATACCTATTTCCTTTCCTTTATCCAACAAGAGGGCCAGTTCTAACAGAAATTCTTTTTTTGGATCCCGTTCAAGAATCTGATAAGTCCCTTTGTCTCCTAGTATCCTAGAGGCTTCTTCTAGATAATAAACTCGCGACATGACAACTGTCCCACCCCCCTTGTCAGCCTGCTTTATCACCAATTTATGATTGTCTTTTAAAGATGTAATGGCTTTTCTCTCCTTAAAATTGAGATGCGACTTAAATGGACGGGTACTGAGTTTATCCAAATCTCTCCAAACCACATCCATATACACTGGGATGTGGTTACCTTTTTCCCAAAATGGGAAAAAATTGACATTTAACTCTTAGCTTTGAATGGTGAAAAGTTTCAGAAGGAGGGCTTTCAGGTTGAGTACCGGTTTGGATAATTTTTCCAGGTTTCAATGCCTTTTTTGAAAAAAACGTTCCCTAGTTAATTTTCTCATGAACCGATGAAGATCGAGAAAAACTTTAAAGTTGTTCTGTTTTTTAGCTGGGTGAATTTTAAACCCCTACGGAGTAGTAATAATTCCGTATTCTATAATACTACTCCTGAAATATTAAAGATCCCATCTAGATGATCACTTGGTGCACTAGGAATTTTTTGTTGGAGATTTTGTCTCTAGTATCAGTTTTCTTCCTCGGAATCTGTTTGGATCGTAAGGAGTCTTTTCTTTTTTAATGGTTTTAAGGGAGAGAAAGGGTTGTGGTGAGCCCAACCTAAGAGGGGCAGAGCCGAGGCTTCGCCCCCCCCATGGTCCGCGAGCCCCCCAACCCCTCCCTCCCCAAAAAAACAGCTGATCTAGAATCAGACGTATGGCCCACAGCCCTAGAGTCCGAAACATGGGCTCTAGTGTGGGTGTGATGAGTCTTTACCCACCCTCCCAATCTATCCTTGACTCTAGGGGTGGGTATATTACCGTCTCCTCAGCCATGAGCGGATCGGGGATGATATTTAGGTTTAGCCCCTTCGTTAGAATGGAAGGTCTGGTGGAAAATAGGTTTATGTCGACAATTCTAATTCTGTTTCTAGATCAGTTTGAGATTTTTTTGTGAGGAAATGAGGCCTTTCCTTCTGCGTAATCTTTCTGGTCTCTAAATTTATCTGCCTTTCTACGGGCAACAATATCTGTTTTTTTGATATTGTCACGGGATGGCTCAGCACCCTCAGCCAGGGGCGGTGCACAATGACAGTGATATGGCCATGGACAATTAGGTGCGGTGGCACGCACGGAGTTTTAAAGTACGTTTATTTAGATGTGGTTATGTGTGGTGTAATAAAGTGTCCCCGTTTGTGTTGTGAAATGTATTCCCTTTGTCTGCCTTGCCCGCCGCCATTTTCCGATTGCCTCGTGGCCGTTATCAGATTCTTCGAATCGGAAAATGGCCGATTCGAACCATCCGGTTCGAATCGTAAAATGGCCGATTCGGACCATCCGGTCCGAATCGGCGACTCCCCGAACTGTAACGGCCAATGGGTCCTGTGAGGGCGGGCAGGGATTCCCATTGTATTCATAATTTGTGTAAAGTTGATAAATGCCTGAGCTGTGAATAATAAAGGCAGATTTACCAGTGCATCCAGCCTCGACTGATGTCATTATTTCTCCGCCGTACTTCATCGTCTGAGTATCCCCCGCGGTCTCAGGGTACGGTGTCCAACTAGATCCGAACCGAACCGAGCGCTCTGTGCCTGCATCTCGCATCAGGACAGAGGCGCAGCGTATGGTGTTCGGTTCCCAGACTATTAGCCCGAGATCCGATCCGAAGGGCGCGGCCGTGTACCGCGCTTCGGTATTGCAAGAGACCGCGGTAAGATCCGAAGACTCTGCCGATCCCGCAAGATCCGAAGCTGCATCCATCTAAGATCCGAAAAGTCCTCCGCAATCAGATCCGAATATTCCGCCGGAATAGATCCGATCCCCGAAATCGGCCGGCCGCCCGCAGACGTACTCCACCCCCACAAGGTCAGTGAACCAGCTGCTCGGGACGCTGAGTACCGTATGGCTCAGTGGTCGGGCTGGTTCTAGGCAGGGGTCCCCTCCACCGCCCGCTAACCCTTCCCCAGGGTCACGCCAGGCCGCACGAGACGCCGAGTGCTGCGTCACTCGGTAGTCGGGCCAGCGGTAAGCGCCGGGGCACGCAGATAGAGCACACCCGCAGGCGGACAACATCCCATTCAGTCATACTGGTGGCAGCGGTGGGATAAGCTCTCTGCAGGCCCTAGGGGACCCTCATCATGACCGGGTACAGTGCCTACAAACGGGACGTCCTGCGTGGCATGCTGGAGAACCGGGGAGGCGCCCCGGGCTCCAAGAGCCGGGAGGCCATGATGGAGGAGTTAAGGAGGATGGACCAAGAGGCGGCGTTCGCAGCGTTGCCTGCTGACATAGCGCCGGCAACCGTCCCCGCCGAGCCCGAAGACAGCGACTTTTGCCGGAAGATGCGAGAGCGGATCTCTATGATGGGTCCGGCCCCATCGGAGGCTGAGATGCGGAGTCTGGTCCGAGAACTCAGCCAGGAAGAGGAGCGTGAGAAAGAGCGAGCGCACGAGCTACGGCTGGCTGAAGTGCGAAGCCGACGGAGTAGCCGTTCCCCTTCGGACCGTTCCACCGGGCGCAAAGTGCCTTTTCAGGCGTTCAAGGAGTTCCGGGAAGCAGAGGAGGAGGTAGAGAGTTACCTCCAGGACTTCGAGCGCCTGTGCCGAGTGCACGAAGTGCACCGTGCCGACTGGGTGAGGATCTTGGCGTGTAAGCTGACCGGCCGGGCCGCCGAGGCTTATCGCACGGTGCCAGACGAAGAGGCCACCAGTTACTCGCACGTTAAGCAGGCGCTGCTGAGCAGGTTCGCTGTGACCCCTGAAGCCAGCCGGGTGAAGTTCCGGAACTCTCGCCGGCCCAATGGCGCCACTCACGTGGAGTGGGCCCATCGGTTGCAGCGGGACTTGCGCACCTGGCTCTCGGGTAGCAAAGCGGAGACGGTAACGGAGATTACCCAGCTGCTGCTGCTCGAGCAGTTTTTCGAGCACACCCCCTCCGCTATCCGGGAGTGGGTGCGTGACAAGAAGCCCCAGACAGTGCAACAAGCGGCCACCTGGGCAGACGAATACACGGACACTCGGAAGATGTCCGGGGGGGAGCGATCCCTGCCCGTCCGCCCAGCTCTACCCGCTCCACCACCTCCACCACCCCCACCACCGGCGGTCCGGATGCCGGCAGCACGGCCCACCAGCCGGCCCACCAACATGGCTAATGTCCGGTGCTACGGGTGCAACCAGGAGGGGCACTACAAGCAGTATTGCCCCAACCGACCGGAGTCGACCCGACCGCCCGCCAGGCCATCGTCGACGGTCCATTGTTGCGACGCCGAAACTCCGTGGCCGGAGGCCCCGGAGGAATGGGAGCAGCTACATGAGGCCGACCCCGTGCAAGCCGCCGCGGACGACAACCGTCGTCATCACCGTCAGGCGGTGTGGATAAACGGGCGGCCCGCTGAGGGGCTGCGGGACTCCGGGGCTACCATTACCCTGGTCCGGCCTCACTTGATTCCGCCGAGCGACCGTCTGCGAAGCACCGTTGCAGTACGGGTGGCGGGGGGGAAGGTGCTCCGGCTCGAGACGGCCCGGGTTCACCTGGACTGGGGGAACGGGGAGAGGGAGGTGAGGGTGGGGTTGTTGAAGCAACTGCCGGCCGAGGTGCTCCTGGGTAACGACCTGGGGCGGCTAGTCTCTGCTTACTCCACAGATGCAGCTACCCCAGTAACCACTAGGCAACAAGGCCAGCACCACGACAGGGGCACTCCGAACGGGACCCAGGTGAGATCTCAACCAAAACCTTCCCGACCTCCCAAACCTCCCCGACCTCCCAAACCGCCCCGACCGCCCAGACTTCCCAGACCGCCATCACCTCCCATATCCCGACGGGTCCCGACCCTTCCCTTCCCACCTGACCTCCCTTCCCCGTGGAGTACCCCGGAGACGCTTCGCCACCAGACCCAGACCGACCCCACCCTACAGTGCTACCGGGACCGAGCCGGTCAGGGCCTGGACGACCAGAGAAAGGACAAGATAGAGTGGGAGGACGGGCTGCTTTACCGGTACACCGTGAGGGAGGGGGCCAAGACGAGGCAGGTCCCGCAGAAGCAGTTGGTGGTGCCTCAGGGCCCTAGGCAGGAACTTCTGCGCTTGGCCCATGACATTCCGCTTGCAGGTCATCTAGGGCAGACGAAAACCCGGCACAGGTTGGCGCGCGTGTTTTTCTGGCCCGGCCTCAGCGAAGACACCCGCGACTATTGCCGCACCTGCCCAGTTTGCCAAAAAACTGGGAAGGCCGGGGATCACCCGAAAGCACCCTTGCGCCCCATGCCCATCATTCAGGAGCCCTTTAGCCGGGTGGCGGTCGACATCATTGGGCCGTTGCCACGGCCCAGTGCCACCGGTAAAAGGTACATCCTTACCGTAGTGGATTATGCCACCCGGTACCCCGAGGCTGTGGCCTTGGCCAACATCCAGGCGGACACCGTAGCGGACGCGCTCCTACGGGTGTTCACGAGGGTGGGGTTTCCCCGAGAAATCCTATCCGATCAGGGTACCCAGTTCACCGCGGAGCTCACCCAACAGCTCTGGCGTCTCTGTGGTGTGAGGGCGCTGCACAGCGCCCCGTATCACCCTCAGACAAATGGGCTGTGCGAGCGGTTTAATGGGACCCTGAAGCAGCTCATTCGGGCCTTTGTGCACGAGAGCAGGGATTGGGAGAAGTATCTACCCCACCTGCTGTTCGCTTACCGGGAAGTCCCTCAGGAATCCACCGGATACTCCCCCTTTGAGCTGCTGTATGGGCGCCAGGTGCGAGGACCGCTGGATCTGGTTAGGGCTCAGTGGGAGGGGGAACAGGAGGAAGATGGGGTTCCTGTGGTGGATTACGTCTTGAAGCTCCGGGAGCGCTTGGCGGAACTCGCGGGGTTCGTGCAGGAGAACATGGAGACGGCCCAAGCTCAGCAGAAGGCGTGGTACGACCGCACTGCTTGCAGTCGCTCGTTCCTTGTGGGGCAGAAGGTTCTGGTGTTGAAGCCACAGCGGCAGAACAAGCTGCAGGCGGCCTGGCAAGGTCCCTACAAGGTGGTAACCCAGCTGGGGGATACCACCTATGTGGTTGTTAGCTGCGCGGACACCAGAATCCAGCGGACGTTCCACGTCAATATGCTGAAGGCCTTCCATGAGCGGCCGGAGACGGTGGACGCCATATGCGCGCCGGCTACCGAGGAGACGGAACCATTTCCGTTGGAGGAACTTCCGGGGGTAGCCAAGCAGCCTTCCGGGGTGGATCAGGTGCAGCTGGGGGAGGAGTTAGGACCCGAGAAACAGGCGCAGGCGCGGCAGCTGCTTCTCGACTACCCGGGGGTTTTCTCAGCTCTCCCGGGATACACTGACCAGGCCATCCATCAGGTGGACACGCCCGGTCAGAGACCCCTTCGGCAACCTGCATACCGGCTCCCGGAAGCGGTCCGTGAGTCCATGCGGGCCGAGATCCGGGAGATGCTGGAGCTGGGGGTCATTGAACCGTCGGCCAGTCCATGGGCGTCACCCGTGGTCCTGGTGCCCAAGAAAGACGGTACCACCAGGTTCTGCGTCGACTATCGGCGGATAAATGACTGTACCATTACAGACGCTTATCCCATGCCCAGAGTCGACGAGTTGCTAGACCAGATCTCTCGGGGTCATTTTCTGACCACGGTGGATCTGTGCAAGGGGTATTGGCAGATTCCCCTTGCCGAGGAGGCGACCCCGAAGTCGGCCTTCATCACCCCATTCGGCTTGTACCAGTTTCGAGTCATGCCGTTCGGGATGAAGAACGCCCCTGCTACCTTCCAGCGGTTAATCGATCGCCTCCTCGATGGCCTCCAGGGATTCGCTTGCGCATACCTGGATGACATAGCCATCTATAGCCAGACCTGGGAGGAACACCTGGACCATGTGGGGACAGTCCTGGGCCGGATTAGGGACGCCAACCTGACCCTGAAGCCGGAGAAATGCAAAGTGGGGATGGCCGAAGTGCAGTATCTGGGCCACCGGGTGGGGTGCGGGATACAACGGCCAGAGCCCGCTAAGATAGAGGCTATCCTAGATTGGCCCACCCCTGTGACCAAGACCCAGGTCCTCGCCTTCCTGGGTACCGCGGGGTACTACAGGAAATTTGTACCCCATTACAGTGACCTGGCCAAACCCCTGACTGATCTGACAAAGAAATCTCTGCCCCGCCAAGTCCTGTGGTCCCCGGAGTGCGAACAGGCCTTCCGGCAACTGAAGGCCGCCCTGACCCAAGCTCCCCTGCTAGCAGCTCCCAACTATAACAAACGTTTTGTTGTTCACACAGACGCGTCCATGTTCGGACTGGGAGCTGTCCTAAGCCAGGTGGGGGACGACGGGGGGGACCATCCTGTGGCGTTCATCAGCCGGAAGCTGTTACCCTGGGAGGTGGGGTATGCTGCGGTGGAGAAGGAGTGCCTGGCCTTGGTCTGGGCCCTACGGAAGCTCCAACCCTACGTCTACGGTCGGTCCTTCACCGTGATGACCGACCATAACCCCTTGGTGTGACTCAACCGGGTGGCGGGGGAGAACGGCCGCCTGTTGCGGTGGAGCCTGGCTCTCCAACCCTTCAATTTTACAATTCAATATCGGCCCGGGTCGCAAAACGGTAACGCAGATGGGTTATCGCGGCAGTCGGCCCGGGAACCAGGGGATTGGGGAGCCCCGACTACCTCGGTACGACCCGTTGGGGTCCAACCGAGTGCGTCGGACCTTGGGGAGGGGGAGGAGTGTCACGGGATGGCTCAGCACCCTCAGCCAGGGGCGGTGCACAATGACAGTGATATGGCCATGGACAATTAGGTGCGGTGGCACGCACGGAGTTTTAAAGTACGTTTATTTAGATGTGGTTATGTGTGGTGTAATAAAGTGTCCCCGTTTGTGTTGTGAAATGTATTCCCTTTGTCTGCCTTGCCCGCCGCCATTTTCCGATTGCCTCGTGGCCGTTATCAGATTCTTCGAATCGGAAAATGGCCGATTCGAACCATCCAGTTCGAATCGTAAAATGGCCGATTCGGACCATCCGGTCCGAATCGGCGACTCCCCGAACTGTAACGGCCAATGGGTCCTGTGAGGGCGGGCAGGGTTTCCCATTGTATTCATAATTTGTGTAAAGTTGATAAATGCCTGAGCTGTGAATAATAAAGGCAGATTTACCAGTGCATCCAGCCTTGACTGATGTCATTATTTCTCCGCCGTACTTCATCGTCTGAGTATCCCCCGCGGTCTCAGGGTACGGTGTCCAACTAGATCCGAACCGAACCGAGCGCTCTGTGCCTGCATCGCGCATCAGGACAGAGGCGCAGCGTATGGTGTTCGGTTCCCAGACTATTAGCCCGAGATCCGATCCGAAGGGCGCGGCCGTGTACCGCGCTTCGGTATTGCAAGAGACCGCGGTAAGATCCGAAGACTCTGCCGATCCCGCAAGATCCGAAGCTGCATCCATCTAAGATCCGAAAAGTCCTCCGCAATCAGATCCGAATATTCCGCCGGAATAGATCCGATCCCCGAAATCGGCCGGCCGCCCGCAGACGTACTCCACCCCCACAAGGTCAGTGAACCAGCTGCTCGGGACGCTGAGTACCGTATGGCTCAGTGGTCGGGCTGGTTCTAGGCAGGGGTCCCCTCCACCGCCCGCTAACCCTTCCCCAGGGTCACGCCAGGCCGCACGAGACGCCGAGTGCTGCGTCACTCGGTAGTCGGGCCAGCGGTAAGCGCCGGGGCACGCAGATAGAGCACACCCGCAGGCGGACAACATCCCATTCCGTCATAGATATTACCTTTAAGTATTTCAAATTTTGCATGGGAGATCTGGGGTGTGTTGAGCTCCAGAATCTGTTTTTCTACGGTATCAATATTAGTTTCTAACACAATCAATGTTCTTTGGATCATTTTGAAAGAACATTCATCAAAGGCACCTTGCCACTCTGATGACAATTTTGCATCCTCCTGGCCATATGCCAGGGTTTTTCCCATCCTCAGACCCCTTGGAATGATTTTTGACTGCATATTGCTCAAGAGACGTAATCTCCCACCATTGTTTGGTCTCAATCATCATGTTTTCCATATTTTTGAAGAGTCTATTAAGGTCTAAATCCTCTCTTGGGACAGTAGGGGAATTAGAAAAAAGATCAATTTGGTCCTTGGTATAGAATTTCTTGCCGATTGCCAAAAGAGACCTTCACATCTTCCAAACCGTCCAGGAGGGGTAACATTTAAAAGATCTGATATGTGCCCGTTTACTATTCACATCCTGTGAGTTTATTTTAAGCAGGGGCTTTTGAGTTTAATTTTTCTGCACTATTGGTTTTTATAATTTACTTTACAGATACCTGCTTTTATCATCTTGTCTGCCTCAGACATGCAAGGGTTAAGTAAAGGTTTCTCCTGTGCTGGCTGTCTGTGCTGCGAGTGAGTATTCTGGAGCTCTATCACTGTCAGATTTTCGTGTAGGGGTCGGGAAGGATTACACATACTGTAGCTTTGCGATGTTGCTCTCTTCATGGCTGGTCTCATTCACTCATCATTGTAATATTACAAAAAAGACTGAAACTAAAATGTAATGCATTTTCCTTTAGTTTCTTTCGTATCTCGAGTCAAACGAAAACTAAATTATCCCAAAATTCAGACTAAATCGTTTTAGTACTAAAACGAATGCACATGTCTACTGTGCGGCGCGCGTACTTACGTGGAGGACTGACAGCTGGTGATGGTCCTCTTCCCACAGGATGCCACAATGGGTTACGAAAAACTGTTAAAGACAAAAGTACAATACTTAGCTGGATAAAGGTTCGTTCTCTCCCTCTACCCCCTCTCCCTGTATGCCTTGTGTGTTTGTTCTGTAGGTACTCACTGGAAAGGACCCCAGACATACCAATTATAAGCTGTTGCCTGGGTACTGTGCCACATGAGTGTAATGGTCGTGTGTTTTCTTTTTTGGGGGGAGTATGCGAGTGTTATGCTGCCGGCGGGGGAGGAGGGCCCATACAACATTTTGAAATGGGGCCCTGTGATTTCTAGTTACTCCCCTGGTACACAGGGCCAAAAACACAAATCCAGCATTGTAATTTCATATTCATACATCAAATATCAGAATTTTCACGTATACGTAAAATCACAAAAAAGAAGAGCTATGGCAAAATGCATGTATGAGCCTTGAAAATACGCAAAGCCTATACACATTGCATGAAAAAATGACTAGATCAATCAACGTATTTCTGTGCACAGTAGCACATGCAAGCACATTATTATTATACAGGATTTATATAGCGCCAACAGTTTGCGCAGCGCTTTACAACATAAACACGTTTGGCTATGACACGCCGGATGTGCCTCAATTGCTCCTCCCCGCCCGTCTTCAGGTCATACCAGCGCTTCCGCAGCTGGTCGTTACTTCAGTCAAACATTTCCAGGAGGGTGGTGCGGACCTTTGCAAGGATACGGTCCTTGCGGAAATTGTTCTTCCTGCCATAAGGGCCCTTACGGCAGTCATAGTCACGCTTCTTGAAGATGAGAACCAGCTCCACCATCTCCTCAAATGCCAGGTTGCTGGCCCGCTTCTTCCTGGGTGTCTGGGGTGGAAGGGGATGACGTGTCCGACTAGGACGGAGTTTGAGCCATGATGGGATGTTTTTTTTTTTTCTGGTCTGTCCAAAAAAATTCTCAAACTCTACAATGGCTCCGTAAAGTTTATGCCAGGCCGTAATGGAGACGTACATATGCGAACGTAAATGATCCGACGACAGAATTATCGTAGCGACAGAAATATCGGATCATTGGAAATAACATGGGCAGTCAAATTTTCTAACTGACAGGATCAGGAAGCTGGACAGCAACAGTGCTATCCAGCGTGCTGATGGTTAGAAAATTGTAATGTATATACGTTTAACGGGCGGCCGCACGGACTTACTCTATCCAAAGTTCCAATGTGAAACATCGGGACTGGATAGATTGACTATCCGAAAGTTAAAAAAATAAAATAATATTCGAAATCTATCCATAGTCCCGATGTTTGACATGGGGATGTCGGATAGAGTAAATTCTGGAGTTAACCCCTATTTGCCAGCCACCAATGGAGGAGATGGGGTTCATTGGAACCCCCTATCTCCCGATCTGTGGCACCTAGGGGTTAATGTTTTGTATTGGATCGGCCAGAGCATGACCATGTTAAAAATTTTAATTAAATAAATTTAAAAACAAGAGTTTTGTTTTGCTAATGCAACAATATTGTTCCCATTTCAATTAGAATGTGACCAATGATGCTGCACTAAGGATTTTTGTATGGGTTGCGTTTGTTAAAAATTGTGTAATTTTTCACCCAAAAAATGTATGTAACAAGTCCATCTAATTTTTTTAACAAGCTCAATACATAGAAAATGTAACTGTAAATGCTCGCATGTTAAAAGGTGATTTTTTTTTTTTTACAAAAAGGTGTTTGTAAAGTTTAGAATTCAAATTTTATTGCATTTTCAGTTATATGTATATGTATCCTGTCTCATAAACACAGATGTATACATTACATTAAGATCAATTTGACGTTTATTATGATCCAACCTTAAATCCGAATAAAAGGACTGCATTATGTCCTAGACAAGTGTGACTCAAAAAGATTAAAAATGAGAATTAAAAATGAGAAAAGATACAGGTGGTGGTACACTGAGACGACGACACACACAATGTGCAACTGGAGATAAAAGGAAAAAAACATGACCACTCCCTGTAGCAACAATGTAAAAATTAATAGGGATGTGCGTTTCGGGTTTCGGAATTTCGGAATTTTCACGAAATTTCCCGATTCGGGTCTTTCGATTCGGCCGAAAATCCGAAAAGTTTTAGATCCGAAAAAGTCGAATCCGAACTGTTTTCCGAACCGAATCGAAAAATTTTCGGAATTTCGGATGGACTTGAAATGTGTCAAATCGAAATCTATTGCTTTGAAACGAGAACAGACTTTCCGAAAAAAACGAAAAATTTGCCAAATCGAAAAATTTTCGGAATTTTCAAATGGACTTGAAATGTGTCAAATCGAAATTTATTTTCCCTCTATTCATGATTTCAGTTCCATTCGGGATTTCGGTACCATTTCGGTAAGTCTGGACATCGTATATTTAACTAGTATCGGTTATATGGCTGATTCTGTAATTTTTTTTTATTGTTTCCAAAGATCCGATCAGAATATTCGTATTTTGGTCAGATCCGATTCGTCCGCGGGTCGCGCATGCGCGCGCGTGCACATGTCGTAACTTTATTGAGCCAGTTTTATTGACAACTTTTTGAACAATATTTTTTTATTATTATTCTTCATAATGGCCGCTGCCAGAGAGGAGACCTCCTCTTCATCTCTTGATGAAGAAGTTCCACCTGCACCCAGGAAAAAACGCACCCAAAATATGGCGTTTGAGGAGATGTTGGAGCTGGTCCGCATCTTTGATACCAAAGATTACGATTGCCAGAAGGGACCTTACCGCAGCAAGAATAACGCCAGGAAGGATCGTATCCTGGACAAGCTACGCGCCACCATTTTGGAGAAGTTTGGGAAGGACCGGACGAAGGACCAGCTACGGAAACGCTGGTCTGATTTAAAAGTACGGGAGCAGGAGCAGTTGAGACGCATCCGCCGCATCATAGCGAAACGTAAGTGTCATGTTATATTGTAAAGCGCTGCGCAAACTGTTGGTGCTATATAAATCCTGTATAATAATAATAATGTGCTTGCATGTGCTAATGTGCGCAGAAATACCTTGATTTATCTAGTCCTTTTTTCATGCAATGTGATTGTGTATAGCTTTGCGTTTTCACAATTCGTCATACGTGCATTTTTGCCATAGCTTTTCTTTTTTGTGATTTTACGTATTCGTGAAAATTGTGATATTTGATGTATGTAGATGAAATTACAATGCTGGATTTCTTTTGGCACTGTGTGTATAGTCTGTAGTGTGCTGGGGGGGGGGTGTTGTGATTGAGTGATGCATACGAGATGACCCGCAGCTTGCCCAATATTGACTCCCACCATCAATAAAAATCTCTGCGTCTCTTCTAAGTGATAGGATGGGACATGTAGTTCTTCTGAAAGTGCATCCAAACAGAGCTGCGTTCAATACAGCCTCAGCAGCTGCTGCAGCAGTGTCATTGAACGCTTTAGATGCAAATTTCAAAACAAAATGGTGGATTTCTGTTGTTGTTTCTGCAATATCCACAGTTTTATTATTAGCAGAAACTGAAAGTGAAACTGAGGCTGAGGCCTTCTATAAAATAACTAAAAGCAGTCACACAATGCGTTTTGTACGCACACAACACAAATATATAATAGTTTTTATTGAATAAACGTAATGTTTACTTCTGAAAAAAATATATAAATGAACGGTAATATATGTCTATGTGCAGAGGAAATAAATAAATATTTTGTGACTTTAGACCTATGAGATGGGAGTAGTGGTGGGTCAAGCTGGTAGTGGGGTAGTGGAGGGGTGTCGCAATACTTTTGGCAATATAGTGTATAGATATACCATTTTTTCCAGTCTGCATTATTTACGTGTTATTTTTTGGATTTGGCAGAAGACAGGAAGAAGAAGGCACAGGACGCCGAATCTGCCCGGGCAGGGACCAGTGCCCCAGCGGAGGAGGAGGGGGAGCCACGGGCGTCCACCAGCGCTGGTATATACTGTTTTATTTTGCAACGACTTTTGGTCAAAAACAGAAACATTTTTTGTTTACTGTGTTTTAATTAAATTTTTTTATGTATAGCACAAGAGGAGCAGGAGGAAGAGGAGGATATAGAGAGGCAGCCGGAGCAGCAGGAGGCCGCCAGTCCAGGTTTTTTTTTTTTACTGTTGTATTTTGTATCGACTTTTGTTCGAAAATAAATCAGTTTTGTTGTTTACTGTATTTTTTATTTCTTTAATTTCTTACATATAGCACTGGATATGCAGACGGTGGTGGTGGGGGAGGAGTCGGAGGAGTCGGAGACTCAGGAGGCCGCCAGCACTGGTATATAGCCTGCGCCTAGCTTCTCCCCGCATCACCTCTTCCCATGATAGACTGCAGGATTTCTCACGCGCAGCCCCCACTCTCTGGAACGCTCTCCCTCGTACTGTCAGACTTTCCCCTAACTTCTCTTCCTTCAAACGCTCCCTGAAAACATTCCTATTTAGGGAAGCCTACCACCCAACTCACTGACGCAACCATCAATCACTCTCACCTTACAGTCCTCTCCTCCTGTTTCCAACCCCAACCCTCCCAGATTGTGAGTTCCTACAGGAATAGGGCCCTCATCTCCTCCTGTACTGTTTGTCAAATGTTGTTCAATGTATTGTAACCCTGCCTATACTGTGCTTATTGTACAGCGCTGCGGAATATGCTGGCGCTTTATAAATAAAGAATAATAATAATAATATACTACTGTTATATTTTTTCAAGACTTTCAGTCAAAAATAGAAACCTGCTTTACTTACTGTATTTTCCTTCTTTCATTTATTGGATATATAGAAGGAGAAGCCAGACGCCGACGGGAGGCGATCGGCGAGCTTCGCCTGGCAGCTACCGCCGTCAACTCCATACAAGAACTGCTCCAGGAACTGCGGGAGCACATAACCAATGCCGCAGACCTCCTGGAGCAGCAGTGAGACCAATGGCAGCCTCCCTCCTCCAGAATTTGCCTCAGCTGCTCCTGCTCGCGTGCCTTGAGGTCGGACCAGCTTTTTCTTGAGATGGTCCTTCGTCCAGTCCTTCCCGAACAGCTCCAGGATGGTGGTGCGTAGGTTTTCAAGGATACGATCCTTGCGGGTGTTATTCTTCCTGCCGTAAGGGCCCATACAGCAATTGTAATCTTTGCAGTCCAAGATGCGGACCAGCTCCAACATCTCCTCAAATGCCAGCAACTTGTTGGGCAGTTTGCCATCCTTGGCATGTTCCCTTCCCTATGTTTATGTTGTAAATAAATTTTCTATTTTTTCACTATTTTCCTGTTTGTGTGCGTTGCTTTTCCTTACTTAATAAGTTAATATGTATTGCTTGGTTTCCACACTGTTAAAATTATATGTACATAAATGTATTGACATTTCTATGGACCCTTTGTCATAAATTTGTCAACATATTTGTGGCCATGAATGTGACTGTGCACATTCTACACTTCCTGCCTGGCCAAAAAATGTCACACACTAACACAACCTTGTTGTACTGCCTTGAGATTTGATTACCGACGTGGCGTGGTTTTTTGTTAAGCTTAGGCGATGTCACAACAACACGGATTTTTGTCCACAGTCACATTCATTGTATAACCAAGAATTTATCAAAAAATATTGATGGCAGCACTGCATGAAGTCTTCTCCGACACAACCCAAAGATCCTTAGTGCGGCTCAGGTCTAGTTTATTTGTCCCTGTTTGCAGCTTCACACAACACCTCCTCCCAGCTATGAGCTCTCTCTCTCCCACCGCTGCCCGCTAAGACGCTGCCCGCCAACATGGTCATGTCTTTGCAGGAAGACAACAGCGTGGGGGAACAGCAGCTGCTGACAGTCCCAAGACCTCGTCACAATGACTTCAGTTTTGGAGTTAACCCCTAACTGTGACCAATGGTGGAGATAGGGGGTTCATTGGAACCCCTATCTCCCGATCCGCGGCAGCTATCGGTTGGTTAATGTTTGGTATCTTTGGATCAACCAGACCATGGCCTTTCCAACAATACCAAACATGCCAATGTTAAAAAATTAAAAAAAAAAAAAATACAGGTTTTTTATTTTGTTTTGTTAATGCAGCAATATTGTTGCCATTTCAATTATAATGTGAACAATGATGCTGCACTAAGGATTTTTGTATGGGGTGCGTTTGTTAAAAATAGTGTAATTGTCACCCAAAAAAATATAACAAGTCCCCTTTTCAATTTTTTTTAACAAACGCAACTCATAAAATATAACCGCAAACACTCGCATGTTAAAATGTGAAAAAAACACTTTACACCTTGTAAAACAAACATTGAAAATTCTAATTTTATTGCATTTTTTGTTATAATATACAGACAGGACATGACGCATACATATGATAATGATATATTATGAATCATCTGCCGAGTCTGCCGGAAAGAACGATATATAACATGTCTGGGTCATATTATAAAAGAAGGCCTCAAAACGCGTTTAAACAAGAGGAGCGAAACTGTTAAAAATTAGCTCAGCAGCAGACCGCAGTGCCGCACACAGGCGTGAAGGGAAGCCGTGAAATGCCTCAGCAGCGAAAGGGTTAATTTATATTTTTGTCTGTTTTAAATCATTTTATTTTTTTTTATTTTTTCATTTCAGATCATTTTGATCAACAATTTTTCCGTTTAAAAAAAAAAAACAGAACAAAAATGTTTTAAAAGTCAGACCATTCGGGTCAGTTTACCGTTTTTTAAATCGTTTTGTTCTTTTGTTTTTGTTCCTTGGCTTTCATACAATTTTTGTAATGCGATTAAATAAATAAAGTTGTGAAATGTATATTCATAAGAAAAAAAGGATATTTAATAAAAAAAAAAAAACGATAGAATCGCCAGAATTATCGTATCGTCAGAATGAATTATCGGATCCGAAAAAAAAACCTAAAATTTATTATAAAAAAAATATATAAAGTATAAAAAAGTAAACCATAGTACTTTACATCAAAACGAATAGAGTTAGACACTTTGAAACGAGGAGAACAGACGTTCCGAAAAAAAGGAAAATTTCCGAAATCACGAAAAGTCGATACAAAAAACGAGCAAAGTGACCCGAAAACACGAAAAATGGTCGATATTCCAAAAAAAATTACACAATCGAAAATTTTAAACATCAGAACAAATCGAACCGAAAAAAAAAAAAATCGGTGCACAAGCCTATTAATATCTGACATCCCGATGTGAAACATCAGGACTTTTGCATTAGATTTCTACCATTTTTATTTTTTAACTTCTGGATAGTCGAAAATCGATCTATCCAAAAAGTCCCAATGTTTCACATCATTCTGAACTTTGTTTGGATAGAGTAAGTCCGTGGGCGTGTGGCCGTTAAATGTATATACCAGTGGCGTCGTAACATGGGGGCGGGGGTGCGGCCCGCACCAGGTGACACCCGCCTTTAGGGTGACACCATCACCCTAAGGGCGGGTGTCTCACCCTCTGCAGTGTTTTTCGCTCGCCTGGAGGAAACACGTCACCACTCACCAGCCAATCGCGGCTGGTCACGTGGCTCCCCCTGGCGAGCCCCCAAGCTGCGCGCCCCACTGGACGCTCTGAGGGAGCGAAAAAGGCGGTGGAGGTGAGCTGGGGCCATTATCATGAGGTGCTGGGGCATTCCATGTGCTGGGGCAAATCCATGAGGAGCTGGGGCATATCCACGAGGAGCTGGGGCATATCCACGAGGAGCTGGGGCAAATCCATGTGTGAGCTGTGGCATATCCTTGAGCTGCTGGGGCAGTATCCACGAGGTGCTGGGGCATATCCACGAGGAGCTGGGGCATATCCACGAGGAGCTGGGGCATATCCACGAGGAGCTGGGGCAAATACATGTGTGAGCTGGGGCATATCCATGTGCTGGGGCAGTAACTATCCACGAGGTGCTGGGGCATATCCACGAGGAGCTGGGGCATATCCACGAGGAGCTGGGGCAAATCCACGAGGAGCTGGGGCAAATCCATGTGTGAGCTGGGGCATTTCATGTGCTGGGGCAGTATCCACGAGGTGCTGGGGCATATCCACGAGGAGCTGGGGCATATCCACGAGGAGCTGGGGCATATCCACGAGGAGCTGGGGCAAATACATGTGTGAGCTGGGGCAATATATATCCATGGGTGAGCTGCTGGGGGCAATATATATCCAGAGCTGCTGGAGTCAATATATATCCATGTGTGCTTTCACTGCCTTCAAACAGGCACCGTACTTGCTGGCAGTTGGCAAAAATTTGTGTGAGCATATGAGAGAGCTCCACAGCAATAAACCTCACAGTAATGTGCGCTGTGTGTATGAGCATTCAGTGTTATATGGGAGTACTGATTAGGAGTAAGAGTTGTTAAAAAAAAAATGTAAACCTCGGGGGGGGGTGACATCATAAGTTACCGCACCGTGTGACACCAACCCTAGTGACGCCACTGGTATATATACACATTAAAATTTTATAACCATCAGCACACTGGATGGATTGGATATACTATAGCACTGTTTTAGTCCAGCGTCCTGATCCTGAGTTCCTGACCGTTAGAAAATCTGACTGCCCCTGCCTGCCGCTGCCAGTGCCTGCCTGCCTCTCTATACTCTATATACCCTATATGTTATTATTTCCATTGATCCGATATTTCTGTTGATATGATAATTCTATCGAGATACGATAATTCTGTCGTCGGATCATTTACGTCCGTGGTTCGCGCGCGCATGATGATGGAATATGTCCATGATGAGATTGATATACGCGCGTTTGTCCGTCTCCATTACGGCCTGTCGTAAACTTTACGGAGCCATTGTATGTAGACAGAGTTTGAGAATTTTTTGGTCAGACCAAATTAAAAAACCATCCCGACCCATCATGGCTCAAACTCAAAGAGAGTCCTATTGGACGCCGCCGGACAGTGCGGACACGTCATCCCCTTCCACCCCAGAGAAACCATGAAGTGGTACACCCAGCAACATGGCATTTGAGGAGATGCCGGTGGAGCTGGTTCGCATTCGCAATTTCGCATCTTCGAGAAGCATGATGACTGTGACTGCTGTAAGAGTGTAAGGGCCCTTACGGCAGGAAGAACAATGTCCGCAAGCCGCAAGGACCGTATCCTGGCTTGCTGCACCGGCACCCTCCTGGAAAAAGGACCGAAGTAGTAACGAGTGTAACGCGACCAGCTGCGGAAGCGCTGGTCTGACCTGTCCTGAAGAGAAGACCCGTGAGGATTTAGGCACATCCGGCGTGTCATAGACAAAGTACTGTATAGCTTTGCATTTTTTCAGGACTCAGTCTCATACATGCATTTTTGGTTTTGCCATTGCTCTTCTTTTTTGTGATATTACGTATTTGTGAAAATTGTGATATTATTTGATGTATTTACTCTAGATGAATGTGTTAATTTATTTAACAAGTGCAACTCATATAAAATATAACCGCAAACGTTCACATGACTTTAAATGGTAAAAAAAAAAATTACAGTACGCATTGTAAATTATTGAAAATTCAAATTTTATTGCATTATTTGCTTATAATACAGACAGGACTTGTTGTATACATCTACTAATGATATATTAGTAATCTGCCGAGTCTGCCAGAAAGAATGATATATAAGATGTCTGGGTCATATAATAAAATAAGGCTTCAAAAGTTAAATGCAGTAAAAAAAATAATTAAAAATCAAACTTTTCGGAAATGGTCGTTCGTTCGCGCAACTTTTCGGAAATTGTTCGTTCGGATTTTTTTCCCCCCCCGATATTATCGGATTTTAGATAGGCCAAAGTTAAAAGTTCCTTACATCCACCATGATGGCAGCAGCAACTGAAGCAGGCTCCCCCAACTCTAGCCTGAGCGCAGACATGCAAGACACCCCAGGGTCCGCCAGAAGAAATAAGAGGGCGTCTAACATGACATTTATGGAGATGGTAGAACTTGTTAGAATTTTTAAAAAATACGATTACGATTGTCGAAAGGGCCCTTACCGCAGCAAAAATAACAGCAGGAAGAAAACCATCATTGGGAAGGTACAAAGGACGCTGATCCAAAAATTTGAAGTTGCTCGGACTGATGGACAGCTTCGTAAGCGGTGGTCGGATTTGAAGACGCGCGAGGAGGAGCAGATGCGTGAAATCCTGCGCGTCAGCCAAACGTAAGTGTTATGTTATATATATTGTAAAGCGCTGCGCAAACTGTTGGCGCTATATCCTGTATATAATAATAATTGCTTGCATCGTGTGCTAAATATAATGTGCACAGAAATACTTTGATTCTCTTTTTTTCTGGACTTAGTCTCATACTTACACAGTCACACACAGGACTCATATATACACACATGCATTTTGCCAAAGCTCTTCTTTTTTTGTGATTATTTACAATACAATTTTAATACATGAAAATTCAGATTTTTGTTGATGTATTGTCTATGATATGAATTATTTTTAATTTATTTACAATGCTGTTATTTTGTGTGGTTTTTTTTGGCACTGTGGTGTGTGACATGTGTGTGTGACTGACAGTGTGCTGTCACTTTGTGTACCAGGGGAGTATATTAGTAACTAGTACTAGAATCACAGGGCCCCATTTCCAAATGTTTTATGGGCCGGGGCCCCCTCCCCCGCATGCAACCTAACACTCGCATAGTATCCCCCCCCCAAAAAAAAACAAAAAAAAACACACGACCACCACTACACTGACACTCATGCATGTTTATAGATTTTTTAGTTATAAAGTATTTTACCAGGAAGGATACATTGAGATTTCTCTCATTTCAAGTATGGCACAGGTTCACTGGGACAGTACAGTGAGTACACTACCCAACCCCACTACTACCACCCAGAGAGAGAGCCTGGAGGAGTGGGACTGGAGGAGACATGGGCTCGATCCCAGCAAGAGCACCTCTCCATGTATCCAGTATGTTTCCTGTCCTTGGGCAAGACAGCCTCACGGTGCTAACGCTACATATTACTCGCCGTCGCCGCCACCCAGATTGACATACATAAAACCAGAGACATCTCAATGTTATCTGTATCCTTCCTGGAAAACATGAGAAATCTCAATGTATCCTTTGTGTAAAACGTGACAAATCTCAAACGCCACTATGCAGAAGTGACAGCAGGTCCAACAGAAATTGCATAGCAAATGGTGAACAATAGACAATACATGTCATGTACCTGCCTGGCTCCTACTGTCTGTATACATATATACTGTAGTAACTAACCAAGTGTACTACTATATTATATTATGCCACATTTTCATTCATTCCGAAACTAAAGTAAACACATCCTCTGGCCTGCCCTTCTCAGCTCCTCAAAGTCTCAAACATCATTTACATAATCTATTGAATGAAGGGAATCATCAGATGACAGACACAGATAGTGTGTTTGCTAGACATGTGCACAGCACAAAATTTCGTTTTGAACTAATGGATTAGTCCTAAAATGCTATTTAGTTGCTAAAGAAATTCGTTTTCAGTTCTTTAGTATGAAAACTAATTTCATTCATCCGAAAACCAGTGGATACAATTACTATTGTAGTGGCTCCTCAGAGGGCTGAGATCGCTGTTTGTTACAGTATCACTCTCTCAGCACAATGTGCCAGGCAAAGCTGTTACAGTAACTGACTGCTGCTCATCACAGTGCTCAGAGTTTCAGTAAAACTAGTAAATAATATTTTTATATATAAGAGGTTAGAACAATATTATTTCCTAGTTTTACTGAAACTGAGCGCTGTTACAGTCAGTTACTGTAACAGCTGAGCTTGATACATTGTACTGAGAGAGAATATAGCAAGCAGCCGATCTCAGCGCTCACAGCCACTGGATTTAAAGGGCTAAAAAAAAAAAAAAGGCCCCTCTCTGTATAATGTATAGAACATCCTCCTGCATTAATTAATACCCCTCTCCGTATAATGTATACAACATCCACCTGCATTAATTAATGCCCCTCTCTGTATAGAACATCTTACTGCATTGGCATGTGGAGGGTGCAGAACTTCGGAATGCAATGCTTATCCAGCACAGGAGAGGGAACTTTTACTTAAACTTTGTATCTCTGTGGGGGGGGGGGGGGAGACACAGGAATATAAAAGCAGGGGAGAGGGAAAATATTAACGTAAATCGGTCTGAAAGCTCAGAGAAGAGATGACTGGTGCAAATTGATTTTTATAATAAAATAAAGCACTTTAAATCTAGGGAAAACATTCAAATAAATCACACTGAAGGCTCATAATGACAGAGTAACTGTGAGAGCTGGATACTAAATGTATCAGACGTAAAAAAAAAACTTTATAACAAGCAGCACTGTGAGAGGAGAGGGACTTTATATAAACCGTGTATTATAGATGAGGAAAGGGGGATAGTGCTCCTGGATAATATAAAATGTATCAGACCTAAGCCCCTATTATGCAGAGCGGGAGGGGAGATAACACACGTTTTATAAAGTCCCTCTCTTCTCCCAGCGCTGCTTGTTATAAAGGGGTTTTTACTATCCAGCCCTCCTCTGTCATTAGCTTTCAGTGTGATTTATTTTAATGTTTTACTTCTCCAGCTGCTTTTATCATCGTGTCTGCCTCATAGACATGCAAGGGTTAATTAAGTAAAGGTTTCCTCTCCTGTGCTGGCTGTCTGTGCTGCGAGTGAGTATTCTGGAGCTCTATCACTGTCAGATTTTCGGGTAGGGGTCGGGAAGGATTACACATACAAACCTTTTCTGTAGCTTTGCGATGTTGCGTTCAATACTGGTCTCCTTCACTCAATGTAATATCACAAAAAGGACTGAAACTAAAATGTTTCTTTCGTTTTTTGTACTGAGCAGTTTCGTATCTCTTGAGTCATACTAAAACTAAATTATCCCAAAATTCGGACTAAATCGTTTTAGTACTAAAACGAATGCACATGTCTAGTGTTTGCTGGAGTCAGACTAACACAACATAGACAATGGGTGACTCACACAAGTTCAACCTTAAGTAAGTGAGTCAACTCTCAACCAAGAGATATAACAGAGATTTTATTTGTCTAAGAAAAATTCCTTTAGCAAAATTCAACAAATTGAAATTACTCGTCTCTCAATTTTCAAAGCTATTTATAAATTAAATAATATATCCATTCTATATGAAAGAAAGCATTTGACATGACAATCAAATCAATATAGTCGCACTCGCGCCCAGCAAGTTACTTGTATGTTTACAAAAAAATCTAATTTTTACATAAGAAATAAATAACGTAATGTATATATATTTAAAAACTAAAGTTCGAAGCGTGCCGTGGAGCACTATGTCAGTTCCATGATGTCATGACACTATCCTTCTTTGAGATTTCTCTGGTGGTTTGTTCATTTCAATGTATCCTTCCTGTGAAAAGTAAAACAGAAATTGCAAAAAATATTTCTCAATTCTCACCAATATCAATAATACCCCCATCCACAATATCAAATAATAAATGTATCCCCCAATATCAATTCATCCCCCCCCCCCATATCAATTTATCCAAAAGCATAAATCCATTATAAATAAATAAAATAAATAAGTAATAACTAAATATTTTGTGACGTCACTGACTTTAGAACTATGAGATCATGGGAGTAGAGTAGTAGTGCTGGTGGGTCAAGCTGGTAGGGTAGTGGTGGGTCAAGCTGGTAGGGTAGTGGTGGAGATGGAGAAGAGGAGGTGTGTCGCAATAATACGGTAGTTCGGCAAGTAGAGTTTATAAATATACAATTTTTTTAAAGTATGCATATTTATTTACGTCTTATTATATTTTTTTATTTGGCAGAAAACACCAGGAAGAAGCAGCAGGCAGCAGCAGCCACTAATAGTGCCACGGAGCAGGCGGCGTCCAACGAGCGACCACCAGTTCTGATAATAAATATATATAAATATATATATATATATATATATATATTAACTAACTATACTACTGTTTTATTTTGCTGCTTGCAATGACTTTAGCTCAAAAACAGAAACCTTTTTTGTTTACTGTGTATTTTCATTTTTTTTTTTATATATATATTAGCAGCACAAGTTTTGCAGCACCAGAACGAGAACTCGGACGATGACGAGGGAGAGAGGGAGCCGCAGGAAGAGGGCGCCAGTCCAGGTTTTTTTTTTTTTACTGTTGTATGTATTTTGCTACGACTTTTGATCAAAAACAGAAACCTTTTTTGTTTACTGTATATTTTCATTTAATTTATTTATATATAGCACCAGAAGATATAGTGACGGTGGTGGTGGAGGAGGAGGTGGATGAGGAAGAGGAAGAGGAGGGGGAGTCGGAGACACAGGAGGCCGCCAGCACTGGTATAGTGTTATATTTTTTAAAGAGTTTCAGTCAAAAATATAACCTGCTTCACTTTTACTTACTGTATTCCTTCTTTCATTTATTGGATTTATTTATATCAGCCGGAGAAGCCAGACCTGACAGGTCCAGCATCAGGAGGGCAATAGACGAACTGGAGGCAATAAAATACCACATCACTGCCAGAATAGAGTTGCTCCGGGGCCAGCTTGAGTGACTGAACCTGCCCTGGACATTACAATGCGGTGGAAGTCCTCCTGGAGACTGAGTGACCACTCCAGCCTCCTCCTCCCTCCCTATTCATTGTTAATTTTTATTTATTTGTTTATAGTGTTCTTGTTGTAACGGTTTCCCTGTTGGGCAGTTTTTCCTATTGTAAATAAATGATATTTTTATATATTTTCCTGTTTGTGTGCGTTGCTTTTCCTTACTTAATAAGTTAAATATGTATTGCTTGGTTTCCACACTGTTAAAATTATATGTACATAAATTTGACATTTCTAGGGACACTTTGTCATAAATTTGTCAACATATTTATGGCCATGAATGTGTCTGTGACTGTGCACACTAAAAATGAGCTCAGCACAGAGGCGGGAAAAGCCTCAGCAGCGAAAGGGTTAATTAAAAAAACACGATAGAATCGCCAGAATTATCGTATCGACAGAATGAATTATCGGATCCGAAAAACAAACCAAAAATTTATTAAAAAAAATATATAAAAGTAGTATTAAAAAAGTAAACCATATAGTAGTTTTCATCAAAACGAATAGAGTAACAGCTTTGATACGAGAACAGACGTTACGAACAAACGGAAAGTTCAAAAAACGAAAAATGGGCGATAATGCGAAACATGCACAATTCGAAAATTTTCCGAAATAAACGAAAAGTCGTATCGAACCTAGTAAAGTTACCGAAAATACGAAAAATGGTCGATAGTCCGAAAAATAAATGTACGAAAACGAATGAGCCGACCGCATCGAAACAGAAAGCAGTCGAAACGAACGAATCGAAAGTTTAAAAATTCGAAAAAAAGAATTGGATAAAAATGTAAAAAAAAAAAAAAAAAAATCGGTGCACATGCACTAAATTAATACGTACTGAGTTCTGCGAAGCACTGCCTCTAGTGCTAATTGGAATGAGGATAAAGGAAACGGTATTGACAAGTAAATTACAAACCAATAGTGCACGAAAAGAAAAATTCAACTACAAAAGCCCCTGCTTTAAAATAAACTCACAGGATGTGATAGTATGGGCACTATAGATTTTTAAATGTTACCCTCCTGATGGATTTGGAAAATTGAAGGTCTCTTTTTGGCAATCAGCTATTGGCAAGAAATTGTATACCAAGGATCCTTCAGAAAAAACGCCGGGATCATCAAAAGATAAAGAGAGTATCGAGCGGGTAACTTAAGAAACATGGTTTTTATTAACCAATGAACAACAATAATCCAACACGTTTTGTCTCTGTAAAAACAAGACTTCATCGGGAAGTATGCAAAAATGAATTGAAATGAGTCACACTTTAGGCTAGGGTCAGACTGAGGGCAGTGCGAACGCGCGTGCAGCCGCACTTAATCGGCCGTTAGTGCAGCAAGTGCAGGCAAAATGACGGCCAATATACGAAGTACGGTCGCACAAAGTCCGGGCTGCGCAACGCAAGTGGAAAATGAACGCATTTTTCGAGAAGTGAACCGCAGGTATTGACGTAGAGTGCGGCTGCTGCGTCACTAGCGGCGTGTGTGGCGTGGATTAGGAGACGTCAGACACTGCTAATGTCCGGCCAACATAACGTCCAGACAAAAAAGAGTTTATTGATGATCCGTAAAAATCACGGACGAAAATGCGCATCGTATGACCACATAGTATTCTGTGAAAAAATGCGTCAATTCGTTCGAAACATTTTTCACAGACAACATAAAAATGCGTTAGTCTGACACTAGCCTTATACAGTTGAAAAAACAAAAACACGCCTCTAACAATTTAAAGATAACAGCCGGAATCAATTGAAGTGGAGCAGTCCGGCGTGCGCCTCATCCTGAAGCGCATCATTTTGCGAACTTTATCTCGATCCGTTTCTGATCCTCACTAGAAGTGACATGTTGCGGTGTAGATCCAATAGGAAATGGTTGGTCGCCATCTTGAGGTCAGAAACTGCGCATTCTTGATACAGCTGCGCTCATAGAAGGTCCACATACAAATCATTTCGTCTGTACAAATGGGACCATGGTGACACCAGAAAATGTTAATCGATCTCTAAAACTAAAAACGATATGGAAATCAATGACTTCACAATAAAATAACACATAAATATGTACAGAGGGGTTATGAGAAACGCAATAGGGAACGGAATGAAGAACAAAATTAAAGAAATTTAATAAACAGATCATGCTAATCATAGTGGAAGAACTAATGTGGTGGAAAGGTGATATTATAGATAACCGTGGAATGTAATTAGAGACATTGATGGATGTCCAAATCTGAATTTAAGCCCCCCCCCCTTCTTCCAAGTACCCATTTTAAAGATCCACTCCGTCTCTCTCAAGATCAGATCCTTGGAAGAATCACCTCCTCTCCAATTATGAAGCACCAGGTCTATACCGAAACATTTAAAACGGTCGACACGAAAGACAGGACAGTTATTACAGTGGATGGGTACACCGTGGGTAGTAGAACCCCTTCTAATATTACCTAGGTGTTCTAGAATACGGACCTGTAGTGATCGTGCAGTTTGTCCTATGTACTGAGAACCGCAAGGGCATTGGAGTAGATAGATCACCCCCTTGCTGGAACAATTAATAAAGTGATTAATCCTATACGTCTTCCCTGAGTTACTACTTTTAAATGCCGTAATTTTTTTATCTTGGTTAGCACAGGCCTTACATCTTCCGCATTTATTAAAGCCCATTGGTTTTTTAGGAAGGAATGAGTCATTGACAGTCACATTCTTATAGGGCGGTAAAACACGGAGCTAAAACATTCTTCAGATTTTGGGCTTTCCTAAAGATTACTTGGGGCTTAGTGGGAATATGTCTCTAATTACATTCCACGGTTATCTATAATATCACCTTTCCACCACATTAGTTCTTCCACTATGATTAGCATGATCTGTTTATTAAATTTATTTAATTTTGTTCTTCATTCCGTTCCCTATTGCTTTTCTCATAACGCCTCTGTACATATTTATGTGTTCTTTTATTGTGAAGTCATTGATTTCCTTATCGTTTTTAGTTTTAGAGAGCGATTAACATTTTCTGGTGTCACCATGGTCCCATTTGTACGGACGAAATGATTTGTATGTGGACCTTCTATGAGCGCAGCGGTATCAAGAATGCATAGTTTCTGACCTTCAAGATGGCGACCAACCATTTCCTATTGGATCTACACCGTGACATGTCACTTGGTGAGGATCGGAAACGGATCGCGAGAAAAAGTTTGCAAAATGATGCGCTTCAGGATGAGGCGCACGCCGGACTGCTCCACTTCAATTGATTCCGGCTGTTATCTTTTAATTGTTAGGAGTGTTTTTGGTTTTTCAACTGTATAAAGTGTGACTCCTTTCAATTCATTTTTTCCATACTTCCCTGATGAAGTCTTGTTTTTTTACAGAGACGAAACGCGTTGGATTATTGTGTGTTCATTGGTTATAATAAAAACCATTTTCTTAAGTACCCGCTCGATACTCTATCTTTTGGATGATCCCGGCGGTTTTTCTGGAAGGAGTCCTTGGTATAGAATTTCTTGCCGATTGCCAAAAGAGACCTTCACATCTTCCAAACCGTCCAGGAGGGTTAACATTTAAAAGATCTGATATGTGCCCAATGTAACGGTGGGCTATAGCACTCACCTCAGAAAGCGTATTTGGATCCTTCAGGACAGATTTCTAAAGACAAAAGACTAGGAACGGCTGTAATCTGATCTCCCAAGCCAGGGAGTAACTGGACAGACCTGAAAGGGCAACTAAGCTCAATTGGCTTCAAGGCCAATTGACCACTCTGTGCAAACACAAATACTTGAACAAAAACATAAATGTGATACAAAAACAGAATAGGCAAGATAGAGGACAGACCTAACAAAGCAACGAAGCTCAATTGGTTTCTGGACCAAAATACTGCTTAGTGCAACACTTCTAGATAAGGACATACAGTGAGGAATCTGTGTATACCAGCCTGCAGGGGAGGCCTTCAAGCAGAGCTTGGATACTGTTACTCCACAAAGAAAGCACAGATACAGACGGACAATGTATATATTATACAAGAAGCAGGGCAGGACTTCAACTGGACTCTGGAAGCACGCAGAACTGGATGCCTTGCGATTAGGACTCACAACCAGTTAAACGAACATAAGACATGAATCATAAGGCTGAACATAAAGATGAACAAGAGAGACAAGAACCATAAAGGCCACACATACACAAGAGCGAAAAGTACCAGGCAAAAGTACACATGGGATATTCAAGAGAGTAGTCAGAAGGGATAGCCGGGTCGAAACGTGATCAGGGTCCTCAAACAGAAACGGGTCAGCAACAGATTAAGGCTAGGGTCAGACTGAGGCAGTGCGAACGCGCGTGCAGCCGCACATAATCACGGCCGTGCTAGCAGCAGATGCCGGGCAATGACGGCCAATATACGAAGTACGGTCGCACAAAAGTGCGGCCGCGCAACGCAAGCGGCAAACAAACGCATTTTTTCGAGAACGTGAAACCACTAGTACTGACGTACAGAGTGCGCTGCGTCCGCTAGCGGCATGTGTGCGTGATTAGGAGACGTCAGATGCTGCTAATGTCCGGCCAACATAACGTCCAGACACAAAAAGGGTTTTATTGATGATCCATACAAAATCACGGATGAAACTGCGCATCGTATGACCGCTATTGCGTATTCCGTGAAAAAATAAGTCCATTCGTTCGAACGCACTTTTTCACGGACAACGTGAAAAATGCGTTAGTCTGACCCTAGCCTAATCAGAAAATATCAGGAACAAGACACCAAACTAGACACCACGACACTCCAAGGAGCACCTTCTCTCAGCCTCTTTTAAAGGCTGATGGCTCCTTGGACTTATGCTTGGCTCCGCCCCCTCAGATGCCGTTTTGCCAGCCCTTACTACTGGCAACAGGCTAGCCAGCGATGCCACCTGGTGCCCTGACCCCCCAGGGAGCGCTGCAGGGGCCATGGATGTGACACCCATTTACTATTCACATCCTGTGAGTTTATTTTAAGCAGGGGCTTTTGAGTTGAATTTTTCTGCACTATTGGTTTTTATAATTTACTTTACAGATACCTGCTTTTATCATCTTGTCTGCCTCAGACATGCAAGGGTTAAGTAAAGGTTTCTCCTGTGCTGGCTGTCTGTGCTGCGAGTGAGTATTCTGGAGCTCTATCACTGTCAGATTTTCGTGTAGGGGTCGGGAAGGATTACACATACTGTAGCTTTGCGATGTTGCTCTCTTCATTGCTGGTCTCATTCACTCATCATTGTAATATTACAAAAAGGACTGAAACTAAAATGTAATGCATTTTCCTTTAGTATATCTCGAGAAACGATATTATCCCAATTCAGACTAAATCGTTTTAGTACTAAAACGAATGCACATGTCTACTGTGCGGCGCGCGTACTTACGTGGAGGACTGACAGCTGGTGATGGTCCTCTTCCCACAGGATGCCACAATGGGTTACGGAAAACTGTTAAAGACAAAAGTACAATACTTAGCTGGATAAAGGTTCGTTCTCTCCCTCTACCCCCTCTCCCTTTATGCCTTGTGTGTTTGTTCTGTAGGTACTCACTGGAAAGGACCCCAGACATACCAATTATAAGCGGTTGCCTGGGTACTGTGCTGTTGTGGACAAGAATATATATCTGCTTTTATATATATACTTGGGCCTAGAAAAATGCTCATTTAGGTTAATGATTGCTATAAGACAAAACTATCTTTGCAGATAACAAACAGAATGTATCTTGCGTAATTTCACCATCTCTACAGAAAAGAGGAACTCAAGCAGGTGGCACTCTGCAAACTTAAACCGCAAGCAGGATGAAGAACCCAGTGTACATCCTGCTACGGAACATGTTCCAGACATCACATGGTCGTCCAGGATGTAGAAGAACATCGCTGATTTTGCAAGTTTATGAAATGTTACTTTGACCTTTGTTATAGCTGAGATTTGATTTTGTCATAATTAATAAATAAACTAACTATGTCCGTAATTTTATGCTGAAGTCAATCAAAATGTTTAGTTGACTCCCACTCACTTACGCAGCGAACTACTATAAAACATGTATCGAAACCTATCATTAAACAGAGAAGTCATTTCCTTCGAAGTTACATAGACCGTTTTACATTGTCTGATCTAATCTGGTGGAGAAATCGGATATATGCGCATAAAGAAATGACAGAGGCTGGCATCCGAGGAAGGACTAGCATTGTCCACTTTTGCATACTTCCCCGATGAAGTCTTGTTTTTTACAGAGACGAAACGCGTTGGATTATTGTGTGTTCATTGGTTATAATAAAAAACATTTTTCTTAAGTACCCGCTCGATACTCTCTTTATTTTTGGATGATCCTGGCGGTTTTTCTGGAAGGAGTCCTTGGTATAGAATCTCTTGCAGATTGCCAAAAGAGACCTTCACATCTTCCAAACCGTCCAGGAGGGGTAACATTTAAAAGATCTGATATGTGCCCATTTACTATTCACATCCTGTAAGTTTATTTTAAAGCAGGGGCTTTTGAGTTTAATTTTTCTGCACTATTGGTTTTTGTAATTTACTTTACAGATACCTGCTTTTATCATCTTGTCTGCCTCAGACATGCAAGGGTTAAGTAAAGGTTTCTCCTGTGCTGGCTGTCTGTGCTGCGAGTGAGTATTCTGGAGCTCTATCACTGTCAGATTTTCGTGTAGGGGTTGGGAAGGATTACACATACTGTAGCTTTGCGATGTTGCTCTCTGCATTGCTGGTCTCATTCACTCATCATTGTAATATTACAAAAAGGACTGAAACTAAAATGTAATGCATTTTCCTTTAGTTTCTTTCGTATCTCGAGTCAAACGAAAACTAAATTATCCCAAAATTCAGACTAAATCGTTTTAGTACTAAAACGAATGCACATGTCTACTGTGCGGCGCGCGTACTTACGTGGAGGACTGACAGCTGGTGAGGGTCCTCTTCCCACAGGATGACACAATGGGTTACGGAAAACTGTTAAAGACAAAAGTACAATACTTAGCTGGATAAAGGTTCGTTCTCTCCCTCTACCCCCTCTCCCTTTATGCCTTGTGTGTTTGTTCTGTAGGTACTCACTGGAAAGGACCCCAGACATACCAATTATAAGCTGTTGCCTGGGTACTGTGCCTCATGAGTGTAATGGTCGTGTGTTTTCTTTTTTGGGGGAGTATGCGAGTGTTATGCTGCAGGCGGGGGAGGAGGGCCCATACAACATTTTGAAATGGGGCCCTGTGATTTCTTGTTACTCCCCTGGTACACAGGGCCAAAAACACAAATCCAGCATTGTAATTTCATATTCATACATCAAATATCAGAATTTTCACGTATACGTAAAATCACAAAAAAGAAGAGCTATGGCAAAATGCATGTATGAGCCTTGAAAATACGCAAAGCCTATACACATTGCATGAAAAAACGACTAGATCAATCAACGTATTTCTGTGCACAGTAGCACATGCAAGCACATTATTATTATACAGGATTTATATAGCGCCAACAGTTTGCGCAGCGCTTTACAACATAAACACGTTTGGCTATGACACGCCGGATGTGCCTCAATTGCTCCTCCCCGCCCGTCTTCAGGTCATACCAGCGCTTCCGCAGCTGGTCGTTACTTCAGTCAAACATTTCCAGGAGGGTGGTGCGGACCTTTGCAAGGATACGGTCCTTGCGGAAATTGTTCTTCCTGCCATAAGGGCCCTTACGGCAGTCATAGTCACGCTTCTTGAAGATGAGAACCAGCTCCACCATCTCCTCAAATGCCAGGTTGCTGGCCCGCTTCTTCCTGGGTGTCTGGGGTGGAAGGGGATGACGTGTCCGACTAGGACGGAGTTTGAGCCATGATGGGATGTTTTTTTTTTTTCTGGTCTGTCCAAAAAAATTCTCAAACTCTACAATGGCTCCGTAAAGTTTATGCCAGGCCGTAATGGAGACGTACATACGCGAACGTAAATGATCCGACAGAATTATCGTAACGACAGAAATATCGGCTCATTGGAAATAACATGGGCAGTCAGATTTTGTAACTGACAGGATCAGGACGCTGGACAGCAACAGTGCTATCCAGCGTGCTGATGGTTAGAAAATTGTAATGTATATACGTTTAACGGGCGGCCACACGGACTTACTCTATCCAAAGTTCCAATGTGAAACATCGGGACTGGATAGATTGACTATCCGAAAGTTAAAAAAAATAATAATATTCGAAATCTATCCATAGTCCCGATGTTTGACATGGGGATGTCGGATAGAGTAAATTCTGGAGTTAACCCCTATTTGCCAGCCACCAATGGAGGAGATGGGGTTCATTGGAACCCCCTATCTCCCGATCTGTGGCACCTAGGGGTTAATGTTTTGTATTGGATCGGCCAGAGCATGACCATGTTAAAAAATTAAATTAAATAAATTTAAAAACAAGAGTTTTGTTTTGCTAATGCAGCAATATTGTTCCCATTTCAATTAGAATGTGACCAATGATGCTGCACTAAGGATTTTTGTATGGGTTGCGTTTGTTAAAAATTGTGTAATTTTTCACCCAAAAAATGTATGTAACAAGTCCATCTAATTTTTTTAACAAGCTCAATACATAGAAAATGTAACTGTAAATGCTCGCATGTTAAAAGGTGATTTTTTTTTTTTTACAAAAAGGTGTTTGTAAAGTTTAGAATTCAAATTTTATTGCATTTTCAGTTATATGTATATGTATCCTGTCTCATAAACACAGATGTATACATTACATTAAGATCAATTTGACGTTTATTACGATCCAACCTTAAATCCGAATAAAAGGACTGCATTATGTCCTAGACAAGTGTGACTCAAAAAGATTAAAAATGAGAATTAAAAATGAGAAAAGATACAGGTGGTGGTACACTGAGACGACGACACACACAATGTGCAAGTGGAGATAAAAGGAAAAAAACGTGACCACCCCCTGTAGCAACAATGTAAAAATTAATACGTATCTGCGTTCTGCGAAGCACTGCCCTCTAGTGCTAATGGAATTGAGGATAAAGGAAACGGTATCTGTAAAGTAAATTACAAAAACCAATAGTGCAGACAGCAGAAAAATTCAACTCAAAAGCCCCTGCTTAAAATAAACTCACAGGATGTGAATAGTAAATGGGCACATATCAGATCTTTTAAATGTTACCCCTCCTGGACGGTTTGGAAGATGTGAAGGTCTCTTTTGGCAATCGGCAAGAAATTCTATACCAAGGACTCCTTCCAGAAAAAACGCTGGGATCATCCAAAAGATAAAGAGAGTATCGAGCGGGTACTTAAGAAAAATGGTTTTTATTATAACCAATGAACACACAATAATCCAACGCATTTCGTCTCTGTAAAAAACAAGACTTCATCAGGGAAGTATGCAAAAAATAAATTGAAATGAGTCACACTTTACACAGTTGAAAAACCAAAAACACGCCTCTAATTAACAATTTAAAGATAACAGCCGGAATCGATTGAAGTGGAGCAGTCCGGCGTGTGCCTCATCCTGAAGCGCATCATTTTGCGAACTGTATCTCGATCCGTTTCTGATCCTCACTAGAAGTGACATGTCGCGGTGTAGATCCAATAGGAAATGGTTGGTCGCCATCTTGAGGTCAGAAACTGCGCATTCTTGATACAGCTGCGCTCATAGAAGGTCCACATACAAATCATTTCGTCCGTACAAATGGGACCATGGTGACACCAGAAAATGTTAATCTCTAAAACTAAAAACGATATGGAAATCAATGACTTCACAATAAAAGAACACATAAATATGTACAGAGGCATTATGAGAAACGCAATAGGGAACGGAATGAAGAACAAAATTAAAGAAATTTGATAAACAGATCATGCTAATCATAGTGGAAGAACTAATGTGGTGGAAAAGTGATATTATAGATAACCGTGGAATGTAATTAGAGACATTGATGGATGTCCAAATCTGAATTTAAGCCCCCCCCTTCTTCCAAGTACCCATTTTAAAGATCCACTCCGTCTCTCTCAAGATCAGATCCTTGGAAGAATCACCTCCTCTCCAATTATGAAGCACCAGGTCTATACCGAAACATTTAAAACGGTCGACACGAAAGACAGGACAGTTATTACAGTGGATGGGTACACCGTGGGTAGTAGAACCCCTTCTAATATTACCTAGGTGTTCTAGAATACGGACCTGTAGTGATCGTGCAGTTTGTCCTATGTACTGAGAACCGCAAGGGCATTGGAGTAGATAGATCACCCCCTTGCTGGAACAATTAATAAAGTGATTAATCCTATACGTCTTCCCTGAGTTACTACTTTTAAATGCCGTAATTTTTTTATCTTGGTTAGCACAGGCCTTACATCTTCCGCATTTATTAAAGCCCATTGGTTTTTTAGGAAGGAATGAGTCATTGACAGTCACATTCTTATAGGGCGGTAAAACACGGAGCTAAAACATTCAGATTTTGGGCTTTCCTAAAGATTACTTGGGGCTTAGTGGGAATATGTCTCTAATTACATTCCACAGTTATCTATAATATCACCTTTCCACCACATTAGTTCTTCCACTATGATTAGCATGATCTGTTTATTAAATTTATTTAATTTTGTTCTTCATTCCGTTCCCTATTGCGTTTCTCATAATGCCTCTGTACATATTTATGTGTTCTTTTATTGTGAAGTCATTGATTTCCTTATCGTTTTTAGTTTTAGAGAGCGATTAACATTTTCTGGTGTCACCATGGTCCCATTTGTACGGACGAAATGATTTGTTTGTGGACCGTCTATGAGCGCAGCGGTATCAAGAATGCACAGTTTCTGACCTTCAAGATGGCGACCAACCATTTCCTATTGGATCTACACCGTGACATGTCACTTCCGGTGAGGATCGGAAACGGATCGCGAGAAAAAGTTTGCAAAATGATGCGCTTCAGGATGAGGCGCACGCCGGACTGCTCCACTTCAATTGATTCCGGCTGTTATCTTTTAATTGTTAGGAGTGTTTTTGGTTTTTCAACTGTATAAAGTGTGAGTCATTTCAATTCATTTTTTCCATACTTCCCTGATGAAGTCTCGAAACGCGTTGGATTATTGTGTGTTCATTGGTTATAATAAAAACCATTTTCTTAAGTACCCGCTCGATACTCTATCTTTTGGATGATCCCGGCGGTTTTTCTGGAAGGAGTCCTTGGTATAGAATTTCTTGCCGATTGCCAAAAGAGACCTTCACATCTTCCAAACCGTCCAGGAGGGTTAACATTTAAAAGATCTGATATATGCCCAATGTAACGGTGGGCTATAGCACTCACCTCAGAAAGCGTATTTGGATCCTTCAGGACAGATTTCTAAAGACAAAAGACTAGGAACGGCTGTAATCTGATCTCCCAAGCCAGGGAGTAACGGGACAGACCTGAAAGGGCAACTAAGCTCAATTGGCTTCAAGGCCAATATATATATATATATATACATACATACACTTGGGCCTAGAAAAATGCTTATTTAGGTTAATGATTGCTATAAGACAAAACTATCTTTGCAGATAACAAACAGAATGTATCTTGCGTAATTTCACCATCTCTACAGAAAAGAGGAACAAGCAGGTGGCACTCTGCAAACTTAAACCGCAAGCAGGATGAAGAACCCAGTGTACATCCTGCTACGGAACATGTTCCAGACATCACATGGTCGTCCAGGATGTAGAAGAACATCGCTGATTTTGCAATTTTATGAAATGTTACTTTGACCTTTGTTATAGCTAAGATTTGATTTTGTCATAATAAATAAACTAACTGTATGTCTGTAATTTTATGCTGAAGTCAATCAAAATGTTTAGTTGACTCCCACTCGCTTATGCAGAGAATTACTATAAAACATGTATCGAAACCTATCATTAAACAGAGAAGTCATTTCCTTCGAAGTTACATAGACCGTTTTACATCGTCTGTGTCATTTCTTTATGCGCATTTATCCGATTTCTCCACCAGATTAGATCAGAGGCTGGCATCTGAGGAAGGACTAGCATTGTCCACTTCAATTTGGCTCCTGCACCGTGGAGCCCTGGGTTAAAACGTCTTTGCTATGGTGCCACCACCAAGGATTTCCTGGCGGGACCACACCAGAACCGGAGCCTGATCAACTTCGTAACCTCACAGGTAAGATACCTTTTGATATCTTATCGGTGACGTGTTCTGGTTTGTGATCCTACTCCGGGAGACCTCTGTGACACTTGGGAAAGGCATCAAAAGTGGGGTTTTATTTAACTTTGCCCAGGTGCCCATTTTATACTGACCCACGACCGCATGCCAGTTGTCTGCTTGTTTGTATATGTGTCTGTTCACGGTTCTCTTTGTATTTGTATTGACGGCATAATTCCTGAGAGATTATCGTGAACCTGTGGTAACAAGTGGGGTGTACCTGGTTAGCTATCTCCAGCGGTAACAAGTGATGTGATGAAATAGGAAAGTCCTACTACCAGGTATGCGCCTAACAGTAACAGGTGAACACAAGCTTGGTAGTAGGACGCGATATATCTCTGATTGAAGTATAGTTTGATTGACAGGAGTTTTTTGTGGGTACTGGGATAGATGATGCATTAGGTGTATCTATTAGGAACTCACAAGAATATATATATCTGGTAGGAACAGGTGACGCGGTAAAGGAAGCACCTGTATGATATATATGCTGCCGATAGAGAGGTGCTAGCTACACCTTTTTAGCAGGGTCCTATATTTGGAATATAGGGGAGGACGAGACGCTTTATAGGTCTATCCTCATTTCTGACTGTTGCTAAACTACGTGAATTGAAGAGTGACCAGGAAAACAAAGCTAACAATCGAGAATGGGAAATGAACAAAGTAGCCATACTGGTTGGATATCGCCATGCAAATTAGTTGAGGAAAGGACAGGAAAAAGACATGTAACGAAAACGAAACTAAAGACTTTAGGCAAGATTTGTGAATTAGATAATCCTAGATTACAGGTAGAAGAATGGGAAAACGTGTTGCAGACTAAGAAAGGAATGTTGATTGATAATGGTTTATGGAATGTAGCCCAGGCTTGGTATAAGGTTGCAAAAGAAATTGAGAACAAGGGGTGGATAGAAACAATACATAAGACGAAAGGAAAAACTAATTCCTATTATCTCACTCCAAGTTCTGAGCCTCCTTCCCATGGTGAGGTATCCAAAAAGAAAATAATAACCCCAACCCAAACGACAACTGCCCAAAAACAGCCGACAGGTCTCTACCCTGTTTTATGCATTGATGGGTCGTACTACACCACTCGTCCTGTCATGTACTCATTAACAGCCACAAGCCAGACACTGACGATATCCCCTATAATGCCCCATTTGCCCAATTTAGACACCACTCTCCACACAATAGACCGGACCGGTGACCCAGGTCAACCACCTTTCTCCAGTCATTCTTATGACTCAGGGTTGCCTGCAACCACACCCCAGGTCACCTGTAGCCAACCCACACTTTTTCCACCCCAGCACCAAGATCTTATCACCTTTCCACCCCAGCAAACCGACACCATGTACCCTTTCTACCAAAACACCCAAGACATACCCGACTCCCAAGAATAATGTCACCTGGACACAGCAGCCCACTCTCAGTATGACAGCAGGCACCGTGGAAGGTGAGCCTGGTGGGGAGGGGGGGGGCGTCCAAGAACCTGTATCACTTGGAGAGTCCAGCCATCTCAAATGGAATTGTAAAGTACCCCGCAGGCGACGGCCCCTGCCCAAAGCCCAGATGCCCCCAATGGCCCTTGACAGGATACTGCCATTGTATCTGACAATTTCCCATGACCCACAATCCCTGGCTTAGGCCTTTCCACCAAGATGTCTGGCCAAGCAACCAAAATATTTATATTTGTATATATAGTGTATGTATTTATATACATCCATATATACAGAGTATGAGACAAAGGTATGAATTTAAATCGGCGGGTGGACAGGGACGCCTGTTCTGACTCGTGTAAACGGTTACAATAAAAAATTCACCATTTTTTAAGTGTGATGAAAGTGGTTTTAAACCACAATGTGATAATCTATAGGATGCGGATGATAGTTTGTGAGTCAATGTGAGAAGAAGAGGTTGGGAAAGCCTATCCTAGATATGGCGACTACGGTTCGCTGGCCAGTAGAGAGAGAGATGTATGTATGTATGTATGTATGTATGTATGTATGTATGTATGTATGTATGTGTCAGAGATGTAAAGCACGGTGAGCGAAGACCAAAAGCAAAGTAGACAGGTGAGACATGACACCTGCTTTGTTTATGACATGGTTCCATGGTTGGTGGTTTTGCCAAGAGAGAATGCGTTGATTACTGTTGTAGTGTATATGTGAAGTACAAGTCGTACGTATGCGGAATTATTGTTCTTGTAGATATAATCGTTTGTCTATATTAATGGGAGTTTTTGCTACCGCCCTATTGGTTTATTATTTTAGTAAGAAAGTTTTATACAAAATATTCTCGGGAGAGAGGCTACGTATTCTATCAGTATTGCTCTGTGGGACAGATTGCTACGGAGCCGGGTAGAATTAAGTGTTGAGGAAAAAAAATGTGTGCTTTAAGATATCCCGTATTATGTGTTTTTTATATAGAAAAGAAAAAGGGAAGCAAGACACAGGCCAGAAAGTGAAACTAGAAAGATTAAATTGGTTCCTCTTTTTTCCTATGGCCGTACAGATCAGATATTTTAACACTGCAGAGAGAGAAGAAAAAAAGTATATTCGACTCTATGCAGTTTAAACATGGAGCGAGTTTTTCCCTGCAATAGTTCATTTTAGTTTGAAATAGATAGATGTGGTATACTGTCAATGTCAGAGGATTACAGGTCTTTATTTTCTAGTTATTTTAGAGGATTTTCTAGTTAATGGCGACCCACAGTCAGAGTGTGACCTAGTTATGTACATGAGAAAGCTACTAATGCCAGGAAAGGTTTATCCTCCAAGTCTCTAACAGCTCAAGATATTAATTACAACAGTCTAGTGAGGCCTGCTGATTAAGTATTAATTTGCATAATAAGACAGTCGTCAGCAGCCCCGAGTATTGGCACCACATGTCGTTTCTGCCTACCGTCAAGACACACCAGCACGAATAGCTGTCTTCCGCGGGTCACCGGCGCCTGCAATATTCCCTCCTGCTCCCTAATAATGTCACTCTCACCAGGTGTCGGGGTCTGAACCGCGCTGCTCTCTTTCCATTTCCAGGGGGGTAATTCTGATTGTGATTATGCTGGTAGCCATGAGGAATTTTCAATTCTGTTCAGTTCAACTCCCCCCCCCCCGTTTCTGACCAAAGAAAAAACAGGAACTGCACACACTAAGAATCGGGGAAGAAAAAATTGGAAATTCCTAGTGGCGCAATAATTAGATATCGATTGGTGGTATCGAGACTAGTAGCATGTACCATAATATGAGGTGCAAATGCAAATCACAGGATATAAAGTGCTAATACAATATCCTACGTGTGCAAACAAGATTAAATTACAAATGCAGTACAATCAAAAGTGCAAGTGCAACAGTACAGGTGGAAGACAATGTAGCAAGGCTATTGGAGACGGGATGATAATAGCTGGTATGGTCCAGATTAGTTAGGGCTGTCTGCCAATGGAGATCAAAAGTCTTAATTAATAGTTGGTCCGGTACCTAAGTGGATGGGTGATGCAAAGGTGCTCAAGAGTATTGTCAATATGTTACCCTTTCCACAGATATAACAAGTCCTTTGGAAGTGTCCGTTCTCCTGGTGGGCTCCGCAATGGGGGATATGAGAGAAGAGAGGTAATCGTGTGATACCTTCTATAATTGAAAGTGCAATGAGTTTAGAAAAATGCACACTTACAAGATTCAGAGCCTTTTGAATCCAGGCTCTGGAGTGGATCACCTTGTGCCTAAAATTAGGGTGGTCACTGCCCTTCTTTACACTGTCTTCTTATTCTACCTCAGATGGGGGAATATGAAAACAGAAGAGGGAGAGACAACGCTCTCATAGCATGACAGCCGTAAATTTGTGTGTTTTGAGAGAGATAAGAATCACACTCACCAATTCAGGAGCCTTGATGGTCCAGGCTCAACTGTTTACACTGCTTGCTCTGCGTCCAGGTCGTTGGTGAAGTATCTGTGGTACTTGGGATAGTTATACCAAATGGGATACTAGTAAGGTTGTGAAAAGAGTTCAAAATACTCTCATATATGGGTTGAAAATATATTTATTGGTGGTATAAATAATACAAAGTGCAAACAATTGGGTTAATAACATAGAAAATGGGGGGGGGGGGTCGAGACGCGTTTCGGTGCAGCAAGCACCTTCCTCAGTCGATATGCGAGAGAAGTGGGGGGATCTGAAGCCTTCTCAGGGTCCCCTTTTTATCCAAAAAGCATAGGTGGTGTGTGGAGGCCATTTGCGATTGACTTCCGGGTGTATGCGGTGCCGCGGTCACGTGCTCCCGATGACATCATTTTTCGGCGCCGCGGCCATCTTGGATTTGCGTTCCACCGCTATGTTTGCGTTCCGCCGCTATGTTTGCGTTCCATTGCATATTAATCAGCGCTAAGATGCGCACATGGAACGATCGGAAGTCCCATTGCATATTAAAATCGGCGCTGAGATGCGCACATGGAATAATCGGAAGTGCCATAACGTATTGGTGGTACAATATAACGAATACATAGTAGGGGGACAGTCCCTCTTTGAGGATACTATACAATAATGGAGGGTCATAATGGACTGGCGATTTGACAGCAGGCTATACCCTGAAGACACATGCAAGGGGTGAAATGGTAAAAACGTGGTTAAAATAAAATTAAAATAAAAATAAAATCATTTTCTCGATTTAACCCATTATTCCATCTCCATCAGTATAGACGACCCTTTGGACCATCTGTTTTAGACGTGAACGTATCGACCAAATGTTAGTAGACTAATGAATGTTAGTCGATTAAAAGATCAGTGTATTAATATTAAGTGGACTAAGAATTGTTATAAAAATGGAAAAAGACCCAAGATAGTCTGATAGGTTCATAAAATAAAATATTATTCAATATAAAATAGAGTGAAGAGAGAACTAGCGGGTTAAGGTAGGGGATGATATTAGCTGCATGGTTCGGTCGATACGTTCACTTCTAAAACAGATGGTCCAAAGGGTCGTCTATACTGATGGAGATGGAATAATGGGTTAAATCGAGAAAATGATTTTATTTTTATTTTAATTTTATTTTAACCCCGTTTTTACCATTTCACCCCTTGCATGTGTCTTTAGGGTATAGCCTGCTGTCAAATCGCCAGTCCATTATGACCCTCCATTATTGTATAGTATCCTCAAAGAGGGACTGTCCCCCCTACTATGTATTCGTTATATTGTACCACCAATACGTTATGGGACTTCCGATCGTTCCATGTGCGCATCTTAGCGCCGATTAATATGCAATCGAACGCAAACATAGCGGTGGAACGCAAATCCAAGATGGCCGCGGCGCTGAAAAATTATGTCATCGTGAGCACGTGACCGCGGCACCGCACACACCCGGAAGTCAATCGCAAATGGTCTCCACACACCACCTATGCTTTTTGGATAAAAAGGGGACCCTGAGAAGGCTTCAGATCCCCCCACCTCTCGCATATCGACTGAGGAAGGTGCTTGCTGCACCGAAACGCGTCTCGACCCCCCCCCCATTTTCTATTTTATTAACCCAATTGTTTGCACTTTGTATTATTTATACCACCAATAAATATATTTTCAACCCATATATGAGAGTATTTTGAACTCTTTTCACAACCTTACTAGTATCCCATTTGGTATAACTATCCTAAGTACCACAGATACTTCACCAACGACCTGGACGCAGAGCAAGCAGTGTAAGCAGCTAAAGAGGTTCAGGAGCTCACCGCTAAGGAGCACCACATGCGTAAACAGTTGAGCCTGGACCATTAAGGCTCCTAAATTGGTGAGTGTGATTCTTATCTCTCTCAAAACACACGAATTTACGGCTGATGTCATGCTATGAGCGTTGTCTCTCCCTCTTCTGTTTTCATATTCCCCCATCTGAGGTAGAATAAGAAGACTGTGTAAAGAAGGGCAGTGACCACCCTAATTTTAGGCACAAGGTGATCCACTCCAGAGCCTGGATTCAAAAGGCTCTGAATCTTGTAAGTATGCATGTTTCTAAACTCATTGCACTTTCAATTATAGAAGGTATCACACTATTACCTCTCTTCTCTCATTATATCCCCCATTGCGGAGCCCACCAAGATCACCAGGAGAACGGACACTTCCAAAGGACTTGTTATATCTGTGGAAAGGGTAACATATTGACAATACTCTTGAGCACCTTTGCTGCATCACCCATCCACTTTAGGTACCGGACCAACTATTAAGACTTTTATGATCTCCATTGGCAGACAGCCCTAACTAATCTGGACCATACCAGCTATTATCATCCCGTCTCCAATAGCCTTGCTACATTGTCTTCCACCTGTACTCTGTACTGTATTTGTAATTTAATCTTGTTTGCACACGTAGGATATTGTATTAGCACTTTATATCCTCTGATTTGCATCTGCACCTCATATTATGGTACATGCTACTAGTCTTGATACCATCTGAGCTATACCAATCGATATCTAATTATTGCGCCACTAGGAATTTCCATTTTTTTTCCCCCGATTCTATCTGCACAACCTCTCGTGAGCCTGTGCTACTCTCTAGTTGGCAGCAACCACTTTAATACCATTCATCTCTAAATACGAGCGCCTCCACCGAACCCCTATACTTCCCACTGCATGCACTTACACTGGTTGCAGTGCTAAAATGTAAAAACACAATCGAAAGTCTAATACACCAGAAGCTGATATTAAATAGTTTAGCAGACCAGGCAGCAAGACAGACTCACTCAGACACAGGAAAAGGAACTCTAGCAGCTAGTTCACACTACTAGTAACCCAGTCTTCTGTCTCAGAACTAAGAAATAAAGTGTGCTTACCTAAGGCTGTAGTACAATAGGCACATGGGCCCTCACACCTCTCAAATACAATGATGAATGCCCTCATCGGTCTACACAATCTGTCACCTTTCAAAATACTGTTTCCCTCAACAATTGCAATTACAGCCTGACAGCCTAGCAACAAATGTCACAAGTGTTTCAAAAACATTAACTGATATCTATGGTCAGGTGTGCTCTTGCATTCCAGACCCTGAAAGTATTAACGGCAGCCATCAACTAGTCCCAGGAGATTGGGTACTAGTGAAGAAGTTTCTTCAGAAAAATTCACTTGAGCCCAGATACGACGGTCCCTTCCAGGTCCTCCTCACAACTGCAACTTCAGTAAAATTGGAAGGAAAAGCCACCTGGATCCACGCCTCCCACTGTAAAAAGACCTGTACACCAGAAGCGGACCAGACAACAAAACAACCATGATTGTTTATATCCTTCTCATTTGGGGGGTGGGAATCCAGGGGCACAATGGGGTGGGAATCCAGGGGCACAAGGTAGCTGTTATACTGGGACAGGGGGCTGATGATATGGTGCAAGCGGCTATGAAAGCCCAGGTGGAAGCTGCCCTGGGACAAGAAGACGGACAATGCCCATGTCATGGGCCACGCAATAAATACTACTGCTGCCGAAAACAAACTAACCACTTTCTGGTACAATTCTTTTAACACTCGCGTAGCTACATACACCTTTAACTATTGTGATGTATACCCTTGCCCAGGCCCCCGCTTGCAATGTATCTGGAGAAATGGGATCCCACACAATCATGACATATACATGCGCTTTACCAAATAGCTATTGGGGACAGGAGTGCGGTAGTTGGGCATCGGTGGGATGGAATACGGGAGATCCCTGGGGACATAAACCACAGATCGCCTTAGATAAGAAAGATGAAAATGGTAAATCACTTGTCGCTCGTATGACACGGATAATGGCCCCAAACACCTGCCCCAAGTACGAATTACAGGAGTCGGATGATGGGGAAGTGCGGTTTAGAACAGGGGCAACAGCACTGAAACTGATTCTAACCATAGAAAATCCAGGACCCGGGGATTCAGGTATCTATGTTCTGGGTTTGTGGGTAAAGGGGGGGGGGGTTCAGAGAATCCACAGACGCTGGGAAAATTCCGCCTACGAGCTATGTACCTTGCCCCTGACTGGGTCCCTCCGCACCCACAGCCCAAACCCCTTAAATCACCACATGATGATTTCTTCCAATGGTATATAGTGGCCATCGCTGATCCCACGTTCGAGGATACAATGGAGCTTGGGAAGCCTTCTAAGTGAAGTCTTCAAAGTGAGCACTTACAGGAGATCTTCTGGAGGTAGTCTGAGGTTAGACAGGAGGTAGAAAACCTACAAAAAAGGTAAGATTTGCTGGTTTTAAATCCATTCTTTTATAATGGCAGGCTTGGTCCAGTGTAAGCTGTCATGCATTTGTTTTTAGATCAAATTTTTGGAGGTTTGGAGTGTGCCTGATATGTAGGCAGCTCTTTATTGCAGCAGGAAATTGCCTGTTTGAAGTCTGAGATTTGTAAATTATCTGTTAGAGAAACTCAGGCTATGACTGTTACTAAGCCACTGCCACAGAGGCCTCCTAGGAGCGGCAGATGGACTACTGTAGGATCTGGTAGACTTAGAGTTGTGGATAGAAGGCATGTCCCACAATCTGTGGCTCTTCTTAATTCTTTTGAGGCACTTTCAGAGTGTAGTGGCAAGATGGATGTAGGATCAGACACCATAGTTGAGGAACCACCATCCACTATGCCTAAGGTATGCAGCACTGCAACCAAGGACAAAAATGAAAAGGTGGGACTTGATAAAAGGCAATTGTTGCTGGGTGATTCTATCATAAGAGGTGTTGAGCTGGAGAGTAGTGGTTTGGTGAGATGTCTTCCTGGGGCTACTGCTCATAGAGACAAGAGACGTATTCTCAATATTGTCAAACAAGCAAAGCAACAAGGGGAAGTGGACGTTCTAGTCCATCTAGGGACAAATGACTTGGCTAGCAATGAGGTTTGAGATTAAAGGAAGATTTTTGTGTTCTTGGAGGTGAAATACAGCAGATTGCATCCACTGTGTCATTCTCTGAAGTTTTGCCTGTGCATAACATTCAGGATAGGCAGATGTGCAATAGGGAATTCAATTTGTGGCTTCGGGAATGGTGTCGGGAGCAAGGATTTGGCTTTGTGTCCCATGATAGCTCTAATTGGAGCAGAGAGGAACTGTATAAAAAAGATGGTTTGCATCTTACTCATAGGGGAACATATGTTCTCAGTGAGAAGTTCAAAGGTTTCGCAAAGAAATATTTAAACTAGAAGGGGGGGACAAAAGGGTAAAAAACAATCTGCCGATTGTCCCCCAAAACTAAATCGGAGGGTGCAAGCAACATGTGAGGTAAAAAATGACAAGCTCAGAATCGTGTCTACAAATGCTCGCAGTTTAGTCAATAAAATCAATGAACTAGAGGCAATGATGGCAGCTGAAAAGTAGATTTAGTGGCGGTTACTGAGACATGGTTCAGTGAGAAAAATAACTGGGACATAATACCGGGGTACTCTTTATATAGAAAAGACAGAGAAGGTAGGAAAGGAGGAGGAGTGGCCCTGTATGTGAAAAACAACATAAAAACGAACCAAATAAAAGTGAGCGAGGTGAACAAAGAGTCAGTTTGGGTTACGCTAACATTTGGCAATCATACAGTAGCTCGTGTAGTTGTGATCTACAGACCCCCTGGACAAGCAGAAGAACTAGATAATCTGCTGGTTGAGGAAATAACCTCCCCCTTCATTGCCATTTTGGCTATTATCATGGGGGACTTTAATCTTCCTGATGTGAACTGGAAAACCAAAACAGCTGGGTGCACCAGGAGTACAAATATTCTAAACTCCCTACTGGGATTATCTCTAACACAAGTAGTTGAGGAGCCGACCCGTAAAGAGGCCATATTGGATTTAATACTCACAAATGGAGGTTTGGTATCGGACGTTGTAGGTGAAAATTTGGGATCTAGTGACCACCAGTCAGTATGGTTTAATATAACAACAGGGATGGAGCTGCACCACACAAGAACGAAAGTTTTAGACTTTAAAAAAACAGATTTTTCTAAAATGAGATTTTGTGTGAAGGAGTCATTATCAGACTGGAGGAGTTTAAAGGGAGTCCAGGAGAAATGGGATTATTTAAAGGAAGCATTATTGAAGGCCACAGGAAATTGCATTCAGCTTGTTAGCAAAAACAAAAAAGGGAAGAAACCACTGTGGTACTCTGCAGAAGTGGCCAAAATAGTGAAGAACAAAAAGATAGCATTCAATAATTATAAAACAACTCAGGCAAACCTATAAAATTAGGCAGAAAGAGGCAAAGCAATTTATAAGAGCTTCCAAAGCACACGCAGAAGAGAAAATAGCTCCGTCAGTAAAAAAGGGGGACAAAACATTTTTTAGATACATAAACGAGAAAAGAAAAGTAAAACAAGGATTAGTTAGATTAAAAACAAAGGAAGGAATGTAGAAGAGGATAAAAGTCTCGCTGACTGCCTCAATGAATATTTTTGTTCAGTCTTTGCAGAAGAAAAGGAAGGAAAGGGACCTCAGTTAGGAGAGAACACTAAAGAGACATTTACATATCAGTTTACAGAGGAGGAGGTTCTACAGCAGCTGTCTAAAGTAAAGACAAATAAGTCAATGGGGCCTGATGGGATCCACCCTAAATTATTAAAAGAGCTCAGTGATGTAATAGTAAAACCATTAACAGATTTATTTAACCAATCCTTGTTAACGGGAGTCGTCCCAGAAGACTGGAAATTAGCAAATGTTGTGCCCATTTACAAGAAGGGTAGTAGGGAGGAATCGGGGAACTATAGGCCAGTTAGTCTTACGTCAGTAGTGGGGAAATTAATGGAAACCATGTTAAAGGAAAGGATTGTTGAACATCTAAAAACACATAGATTACAGGATCAGAAACAACATGGGTTTACCTCAGGGAGATCATGCCAAACTAATCTTATTGATTTTTTTGATTGGGTAACAAAATAGACACAGGTGGTGCAGTAGACATTGCTTATTTAGATTTCAGTAAGGCTTTTCATACTGTTCCGCATAGAAGGCTCATCAATAAATTGCAATCTTTGAGCTTGGATTCCAATATTGTTGACTGGATTAGGCAGTGGCTGAGAGACAGAGGGTTGTGGTAAATGGAGTTTATTCGGCGCAAGGTCTTGTTACCAGTGGGGTACCTCAGGTGTCAGTACTTGGACCCATTCTCTTTAATATTTTTTTTAGTGATATTGCAGAAGGTATTAATGGAAAAGTATGTCTTTTTGCTGATGACACAAAGATTTGCAACAGGGTTGACGTTCCTGGAGGGATCAGCCAAATGACAAATGATTTAGGTAAACTAAAAAAATGGTCTGAGTTGTGGCAATTGAGTTTTAATGTGGATAAGTGCAAGATAATGCACCTGGGATGTAAAAACCCAAGGGCTGAATATAGAATATTTGATACAGTCCTAACCACTTGACATGTGCATTCGTTTTAGTACTAAAACGATTTAGTCTGAATTTTGGGATAATTTAGTTTTCGTATGGCTCAAGAGAAACGAAACTGCTCAGTACAAAAAACGAAAGAAACTAAAATAAAATGCACTACATTTTAGTTTCAGTCCTTTTTGTGATATTACATTGATGAGTGAAGGAGACCAGCAATGAAGAGCGCAACATCCGAAGTTCTGCACCCTCCACATGCCAATGCAGTAGAATGTTCTATACAGAGAGGGGCATTAATTAATGCAGGAGGATGTTCTAAACTATACAGAGAGTAGCCTTTTTTTCAGCCCTTTAAATCCAGTGGCTGTGAGCGCGGAGATCGGCTGCTTGTTATATTATCTCAGTACAATGTATAAGGCTCAGCTGTTACAGTAACTGACTAACAGCGCTCAGAGTTTCAGTAAAACAAGGAAATAATGTTCTAACCTCTTATATATAAAAATATTATTTACTAGTTTTACTGAAACTCTGAGCGCTGTGATGAGCAACAGTCAGTTACTGTAACAGCTTGGCCTGACACGGGGCAGTATTACAATGTTGGTGCTAACTTAACCAGAGCTGTTGTAAACTGAAAGGCTATAATGGTTCTGGGAAGTTTACAACAGCTCTGGTTAAGTTAGCACCAACTATGTAATATGGCCCACATTGTGCTGAGAGTGAGAGATACTGTAACAAGCAGCGATCTCATCCCTCTGAGGAGCCACTACAATAGTAATTGTATCCACTGGTTTTCGGATGAATGAAATTAGTTTTCATACTAAAGAACTGAAAACGAATTTCTTTAGCAACTAAATAAATTGCATTTTAGGACTAATTCATTAGTTCAAAACGAAATTTTGTGCTGTGCACATGTCTAGTGCCTTTTGACATTCTCTTTGCACATGTGGCGACATGTGGCGACATGTAGTAACCTCAACATCTGAGGAAAGGGATTTAGGGGTCATTATTTCAGAGGATCTAAGGGTAAGTAGTCAATGTAATAGAGCAGCAGGAAATGCTAGCAGAAAGCTTGGTTGTGAAGGGAGAGGTATTAGCAGTAGGAAAAGGGAAGTGCTCATGCCACTGTACAGAGCACTGGCGAGACCTCACTTGGAGTACTGTGTGCAGTACTGGAGACCGGATCTCCAGAAGGATATAGACATCTTAGAGAGAGTTCAGAGAAGGGCTACTAAAATGGTGTACGGCTTGAAGGAGAAAAGTTACCAGGAAAGGCTTAATGATCTTAACATGTACAGCTTGGAAAAAAGACGAGACAGAGGAGATATGATAGAAACATTTAAATACGTAAAGGGAATCCACAAGGTAGAGGAAGGGAGTATATGTGAAAGGAAACAAAATAGCAAAACAAGAGGACATAGTCTTAGATTAGAGGGGCAAAGGTTTAAAAGTAACATCAGGAAGCATTATTTTACTGAGAGGGTGGTGGATACATGGAACAGTCTTCCAGTAGAAGTGGTAGAGGCCAAAACAGTAATTGAATTTAAGCAAGCATGGGATAGGCATAAGGCTATCCTAAACAAAAGATAAATCCAGGTAAAGTATCCATGTAATTGGGCAGACTAGATGGGCCGAAAGGTTCTTATCTGCCGACATTTTTCTATGTTTCTATGTTTCTATCAAAGATCCGTAACAGCTCCAACATCTCTTCAAATGCCATATTGGTGGCCCGTTTCTTCCTGGATTGTGGTGGTTCATTTGAAGACGATGAGGTGCTTGAACTGCACTCATCTCTTGCAGTGGCCATGATGATGAATAATAAAAACAATATTTTGTTCAAAAAGTTGTCAATAAAACTGGCTCAATAAAGTTACGACATCCGCGACCCGCGGACGAATCGGATCTGACCCAAATACGAATATTCTTATCGGATCATTGGAAACAAAAAAAAAAGTGATACGCATTTACAGAATCAGCGATATAACCGATACTAGTTAAATATACGATGTCCAGACTTACCGAAATGGAACCGAAATCCCGAATGGAACTGAAATCATGAATAGAGGGGAAAATAAATTTCGATTTGACACATTTCAAGTCCATTCGAAAATTCCGAAAAATTTTCGATTTGGCAAATTTTTCGGAAAGTCTGTTCTCGTTTCAAAGCAATAGATTTCGATTTAACATATTTCAAGTCTATTCGAAAAAATTTCGATTCGGCTCAGAAAACAGTTCGGATTCGACTTTTTTCGGATCTAAAAAAATTTCGGCCGCATCGAAAGACCCGAATCGGGAAATTTCCGAAATTCCGAAACCCACATCCCTAATACCTTTCACTGATCAGTATAGTTTCCAGTTTACACTCTTTAAAGCTTGTCTTTTAAATGTAAAGTTAACCCAATAAAAATGGTATCACCGGCTCGTCAGGCTATACTCGTGATTATATATAGATGAAAAAGGAGGTACAAATGATAGGTGGGCAACCACCATCAAAAACACCCCCTTGAGAGGTTGGGGGTTAAAAATTTTAAACTTTATTAATGGACATTGCCAAACATGTAAACAATTATATGACAAAGGCAGGTTGTCACATGTGATAAACAGTGAGAGTAATACTATGGACTAAATAGTAAATAAAGATAACAATTGTATAATAATGTGGTGTGTCAGAGCTACCAAATGGTAGTAGATAACGTATAACCAATGCTGCTACCCAGCCCAAGGTGTTTACATAATGGATGAAGGAGAACACTCGTAGGATAAATAGAAATTGATATATATAAAATTGGTATATTAGAGGTAATAGGCAAACCGAACTTCATTTGGTGTGAGATCGCTGATCAATTTCTATGAGAGTTTAGCTCTATGCATTTTCGATTGCTGATCTGCCTTCCTCATGTGTACGTTTGCAATTCCAATTACATTAAGGCTATCTACACAACCTAGTGCTGGTTATTATTTTTTCAACTATATTTATATGTTTCCATGCTAATGTTATTCTCTCTAGATTAATGCAATAAATTAGCAATTTTCACTTGACGTGTGGTTTGATGATCCATTTTTATATGAGAATTTAGTCCTATGCGTTTAATACTAGGCAATTGTTGAAATCATCTTCCATACATGTGTGTATTAATTGAACCACATCAAGGCTGGGTGATTGCCGACCTGTTTTTCCACATGTGTACGTTTGCAATTCTAATTTCTAATTCAATAAGGCTATACACATAATCTAGTACTGATTGCTATCTTTTCAGCTATGTTCATATGATTCTATGCTAATATTACCCTTTCCAACCTTATAATTTTTCCATCTGATGTGTGATTGCTGACCAAATGCAATAATCAATTTTCCACTTGGCGTGTGGTCGATGATATATTTGTATGAGAATTTAGCTCTATGTATCTAAAACTAGGTGGTTGTTGAATTATCGTCCAAATATACTGTATGTTTTCAATTTAACCTACTTCAAGGTTACATACACAACCGAGTGTCCACTACTATTATAGTCTGATTTTATGTTAGAATGGTTAATTAATTTCCACCTGGCGTGTGGTTAGAGTCTCATATGGAGATTTGAGAACTAACTCCATATACCCTTTATTGGGTGTTCGTTTGCAATTTAAACTATATTAATGTATATTTGTATTTCGAACCTGATATATGGTCAAATATTTATAACCTAGTGTTAAGACCTCAATTTAATGATACCATCATAGAGTAATATCCTATATTTGCATTAATCATTTGAGCTGTTTAGTATGGACCATTTCTACTCTAGCATTTATTTTACGATTTAATTAGTAATTTTTGCTCACTGTATTATTCAGTTGCTACACCTAACGGTTTCTTATATTTAAGATCTATACACTCTCTACATAATTATTTGTCGTAGATCAAACAATTAGCTGTTCATTTCATATTATCATTCCATCTGTTACGTTTATCAACTGATAATATTTCAGCTATTTCTACTATTATCAGCATCCAATTGATGTTAAATTAAGGGTTTAAATGACTAATCGCACTCTTGGTTGGTTTGTTGCCTCTAATTGCCGGTTTGCCTATTACCTCTAATATACTAAATTTTATATATATCAATTTCTATTTATCCTACGAGTGTTCTCATTCATCCATTATGGAAACACCTTGGGCTGGGTAGCAGCATTGGTTATACGTTATCTACTACCATTTGGTAGCTCTGACTCACATTATACAATTGTTATCTTAATTTACTATTATTTAGTCCATAGTATTACTCTCACGGTTTGTTTATCACATGTGACAACCTGCCTTTGTCATATAATTGTTTACATGTTTGGCAATGTCCATTAATAAAGTTTAAAAATTTTAACCCCAACCTCTCAAGGGGGTGTTTGATGGTGGTTGCCCACCTATCATTTGTACCTCCTTTTTCATCTATATACGATTACCAGAGGGTTTAATCCCATACTTTGTTGGGGTGCCCTCATCTTGATTTCACTCTCCCAGTTTTGGGATTAGTGATTGTTCTTTTGTTCTATACTCGTGATTATATATATTTTTTCTTCAGGTAATAGGGGTTGTGGAATTTGTGGGTGAGTTCCCTCACTTTTTTTCCCAGGACTTGACCCCTGGAGGAGGTGTTGCGTGAAGCTGCAAACAGGGACAAATAAACTAGACCTGAGCCGCACTGAGGATCTTTGGGTTGTGTCGGAGAAGACTTCACGCAGTGCTGCCATCAATATTTTTTTGATAAATTCTTGGTTATACAATGAATGTGACTGGACAAAAATCCGTGTTGTTGTGACATCGCCTAAGCTTAACAAAACCATGCCACAGTAATCAAATCTCAAGGCAGTACAACAAGGTTGTGTTAGTGTGTGACATTTTTTGGCCAGGCAGGAAGTGTAGAATGTGCACAGTCACATTCATGGCCACAAATATGTTGACAAATTTATGACAAAGGGTCCATAGAAATGTCAATAAATTTATGTACATATAATTAACAGTGTGGAAACCAAGCAATACATATTAACTTATTAAGTAAGGAAAAGCAACGCACACAAACAGGAAAATCTAGAAAAAAAATAGAAAATTTATTTACAACATAGGGAAGGGAACATGCCAAGGATGGCAAACTGCCCAACAGTTACTGGCATTTGAGGAGATGTTGGAGCTGGTCCGCATCTTGGATTACAAAGATTATGATTGCTGTAAGGGCCCTTACGGCAGGAAGAATAACACCCGCAAGGATCGTATCCTTGACAAGCTACGCACCACCATCCTGGAGCTGTTCGGGAAGAACCGGACGAAGGACCATCTCCGAAAACGCTTGAGGGGAACAGGACCACTGGGCTCCTCGCACTGATCGGAAGCAACCTATATACATTTTAGTTTAATATGGGACACCTATGCAGAATCCCTGTTAAGTTTAATATACTGTAGAACTAGAATGGAGTTTCGTTTCTGTCCTGCTAGGGTTAGTTTCGTTTATCAAGAAAGGTTTAGCCATTTCCCCGAAGTCATGTGCTCTATACGTTAGAGGGGGCTTTCTAGCCACCGCCTCCCGCTCTACCAATTATAGCAGGAGATGAGAAACACAGCCTCTTGACAGAAAATGTATAAATAACGTGTTAAGACAAAAAAAAAATAGACAGGTTTTTGAGTGACTAAGGAAAGGTTTCCGTGTATTTGTCATTTAACCACCTGTCTCAGAGCTGAAGAAAATTTTAATCCTAGGTGTCAGAGACAGGGTCTCTAAATCAAGGGCGGACAACAGGAGAGATTTTTCTCTACAATGCTGGTCCGACCAAGGCACGCGAGCAGGAGCAGCTGAGGCACATTCGGGTGACATTGGGGAGGAGGCTGCCACTGGTCTCACTGCCGCTCCAGGATGTCTGCGGCATTGTTTATGTGCTCCCGCAGTTCCTGGAGCAGTTCCTGTATGGCATCGGAGGAGGTAACTGCCAGGCGAAGCTCACCGATCGCCTCCTGATTTATCCTGACACTGGATGTGTCCTGTCTGGCTTCTTCTATATATCCAATAAATTAAAGAAGGAAAATACAGTAAGTAAAGCAGGTTTCTATTTTTGACTGAAAGTCTTGAAAAAATATAATAGTATATACCAGTGCTGGTGGCCTGAGGCGACTCCGACGTCTCCTCCCACTCTGTCTCCGTCTCCGTCTCCGACGGCTCCTCCTGGGCTATACATAAATTAAAATACAGTAAACAAAAAATGTTTCTGACCAAACGTCGTTGCAAAATAAAACAGTATAAACCAAGCGCTGGTGGTTGCCTGTGGCTCCTCCTCCACTGGGGCACTGGTGCCCGCCGGGGCAGATGCTGCCGCCTTCTCCCTGTCTTCTGCCAAATCCAAAAACACGTAAATAATGCAGGCTGGAAAAAAAATGGTATATCTATACAATATATTGCCGAAAGTATTGCGACACCCCTCCACTACCAGCTTGACCCACCACTACTCCCATCTCATAGTTCTAAAGTCACAAAATATTTATTTATTTCCTCTGCACATAGACATATATTACCGTTCAATTATATATTTTTTTCAGAAGTAAACATTACGTTTATTCAATAAAAACTATTATTTGTGCTGTGCGCACAAAACACATTGTGCGACTGCTTTTAGTTATTTTATAGAAGGCCTCAGCCTCAGTTTCACTTTCAGTTTCTGCGAATAAAACTGGATATTGCAGAAACAGAAATCCGCCATTTTGTTTTGAAATTTGCATCTAAAGCGTTCAATAATGACACTGCTGCAGCAAACTGAATTGCTGCACTGCAACAATTCAGCAGCTGCTGAGGACGTATTGAAGGCGGCTCTGTTTGGATGCACTTTCAGAAGAACTACATGTACCAGCCTAACACTTAGCAGAGATGCAGAGATTTTTGTTGATGCGCAGGTGGGAGCCAATATTGGGCAAGCTGCGGGTCATCTCGTATGCATCACTCAATCACAACAACCCCCCCACCCAGCACACTACAGACTATACACAGTGCCAAAAGAAATCCAGCATTGTAACTTCATCTACATACATCAAATGTCACAATTTTCACGAATACGTAAAATCACAAAAAAAGAGCTATGGCAAAACTGCATGTAAGACGAGTCGTGAAAACTCAAAGCTATACACATTGCATGAAAAAAGGACTAGATAAATCAATGTATTTCTGTGCACATTAGCACATGCAAGCACATTATTATTATTATTATTATTATTAAGGATTTATATAGCGCCAACAGTTTGTGCAGCGCTTTACAACATAGCCAAATGTGTTCTGACATGCCGGATGTGCCTCAATTGCTCCTCCTCGTGAGTCTTAAGGAGATACCAGTGCTTCTGCAGCTGGTCGTTAATTCAGTCAAACATTTCCAGGAGGGTGGTGCGGACCTTTGTCCAAGGACCGTATCCTTGCACATTGTTCTTCCTGCCATAAGGGCCCTTACGGCAGTCATAGTCACGCTTCTTGAAGATGCGAACCAGCTCCACCATCTCCTCAAATGCCATGTTGCTGGCCCGCTTCTTCCAGGGTGTCTGGGGTGGAAGGGGATGACGTGTCTGAATAAGACTATTTGAGCCATGATGGGATGGGTTTTTTCCTGGTCTGTCCAAAAAATTCTCAAACTCTACAATGGCTCCGTCAAGTTTATGCCAGGCCATAATGGAGACGTACATACGCGAACGTAAGTGATCCGACGACAGAATTATCGTAGCGATAGAAATAGCGGATCATTGGAAATAACATGGGCAGTCAGATTTTCTAACGGACAGGATCAGGGCGCTGGACCGCAACAGTGCTATCCAGCGTGCTGATGGTTCGAAAATTGTAATGTATATACGTTTAACGGGCAGCTGCACGGACTTACTCTACCCAAAGTTCCAATGTGAAACATCGGGACTGGATAGATTGGATAGATTTCCACTAGTCAAAGTTCCGATGTTTGACATCGGGATGTTGGATAGAGTAAATTCTGGAGTTAACCCCCCTAGTTGCCAGCCACCAATGGTGGAGATGGGGTTCATTGGAACCCCCTAACTCCCGATCCGTTCCATGGACCTAGGGGGTCAATGTTTGGTATTCGATCGGCCAGAGCATAGCCTTTCCAACCATACAAAATATGACCAATTAAAAATAAATAAATTTAAATCGTTTTGTTTTGCTAATGCAGCAATATTGTTCCCATTGCAATTAGAATGTGAACAATGATGCTGCACCAAGGATTTTTGTATGGGTTGCGTTTGTTAAAAATTGTGTAATTTTCACCCAAAAAAAAAAAAAAAAAGTAACAAGTCCATCTAATTTTAACAAGTACAATTCATAGAAAATATAACCGTAAATGCTCGCATGTTAAAAAGGTGAAATTTTACACAAAAAGGTGTTTGTAAAGTTATTTTAGAATTCAAATTTTATTGCATTTTAAGTTATGTATATGTCTCATAAGAGCCAGGCTACATATACATTAATTATACCGCACAGAGAGGCGCTTGTTCCCCGCAGTGTGCGTATTCAGATGCATTATTTTTATTTATTTTTTTTGTTTTAAAATTTTATTTTTTCTGTTTTTTTTTTCTTCATTTGATAATTTTGTAGCTTTGTTCAGCTTTTTTCCAGTTTAACCCTTTCGCTGCTGAGGCTTTTCCCGCCCCTGTGCTGAGGTCATTTTTAGCGGTTTTGCTCATCATGTTTAAAACGTGTTTTGAAGGCTTATTTTAGTATATGACCCAGACATATTATATATCGTTCTTTCCGTCAGACTCGGTAGATTCATAATATGTCATATGTATACGTTATGTCATGTCTGTATATTATAACAAAAAATGCAATAAAATATGTATTTAATAATTTACAATGTGTAAAGTGTTTTCTATCACATTTTAACATGCGAGCAATTGCGGTTATATTTTGTATGGGGTGCGCTTGTTAAAAAAATTAGAGATGGGGTCTCGTTACATTTTTTTTGGGGAAAATTACACTTTTTAACAAACGCACCGCATACAAAAATCGTTAGTGCAGCATCATTGTTCACATTATAATTGAAATGGGAACAATATTGCTGCATTAACAAAACAAAAAAAATAAGTAGTGTTTATTTTTTTTTTAATTTTTTTAATTTTTTTATTTTTATTTTTCATTTTTTTATTTTTATTTTTTACAACATTTTTCACTTTCATGTTTGGTATCGTTGGAACAGCCATGCTCTGGCCGATCCAACCATACCAAAATTTAACCCCTAGCTGCCACGGATCGGGAGATGGGAGTTCATTGGAACCCCCTATCTCCACTGTTGGTGGCAGTTAGGGGTTAAGTCCAGGACTGGTGTCATCGTGCTACGCACGATGACGCCAGTCCTCAGGGGGAGTTCCCGGAGGCTTGGCCGACATCCAAGATGTCGGCCAGCTCCGGGAAAGGATCGCGAACCGGCGCTTTTCAGCGCCGATTTGCGATCCAGCTCCCCAGGGGTTAATGCCAGGCACCATTTGGAAGGGCAGGCTGTGCCCTTCCAAATGATGCCTGGGTTAACCCCCGCAGAGCCGCCGATCGGGAGGGAGAGAGGTCCGAAGGACCTCCCCCCTCCCTTTCAGGCGCCTCCTCTGCAGATGCGGGGGGGGGGGCCTGAATTAGGTGTCATCGCGCAGCCGCGATGACACCTAATTCCGGCGGCTGTGGTCCCGGATGCGCGGCTGACAGAGGATGTCAGCCCGCACCAGGGGGGGCCAGCGATCGGCCGGAACCCGGCCGAACGCTGACCCCAATGGGAGGATGCGCTCAGCGCGTCCTCCGCACACCAGCGGGAATGCTGAGGACGCGCTGAGCGCGTCCTCAGCATCGAAGTGGTTAAAAAAAAACCTTTTGTTCAGGTTTTTAATTTTTAAAGTCAGACCATTTGGGTCGGTTTTGCGTTTTTTAAAGCGTTTCATTTTTGTCCCTTTCGTACCATTTTAATATGATTAAATAAAGTTGTGCAACACATAAAAAAGGATCTTTAATAAAAGATTAAATGGTAATTCTGCCGATTGACAGAATTATCGGATAATTGGAAATGATACAAAATTTACAGAATCAGCGATAAATACGATGTCCGAAATCACGAATAGAGCGAAAATAAATTGCGATTTGACACATTTCAATTTTCAAGTCCTTTCGAAAATTCTTTGTTTTGGCTCGGAAAACTTTTCGGATCTGCCATTTTTGGATGCGTTGCAGAAAATTTGGCTGAATCCAAAGACACGAATCGGGACATTTCGTGAAAATTCTGAAACCCGAAACGCACATCCCTAATTGCCACTGACAAGTGTAGCTTGGGTGAAATTCTGGTCTGGGGGTTTCTCCATTCTATGCACCCCACAAGGGGAAGGGAGGAGTCATTGGAAAGGCCAACATCCAGCCTTTCCAATGATGCCAAGCTGGACCATGCAATGTGTACAAAGAAACCTGAGGCTTTTACATTCTTCCATTTCACATAGAATCCCCCCAGGGAATAACCTATTCATTTGCCTGTCACAGGCATAGCATGAATTATTTCCTAATGTTAGAGTTTAATCCAAATGAGCCAATTTATAGATCATTTAAATCTATGGAAACCCCAGCCTTGATCACTGCTGCAGTATAAGGCTGTGTCAGACGAGCGCACCTAGGGCGCTTGTACATCTACACTTACTGGCGCCTGTCGCAGCCAAGTGATGCTGCGATGGGCACTGGTCACATGGTTGTGCACGCGCACAAACACCAAGCGTCTGTAACAAATCTATTAATGCACTAAAAAGTGCGTCAACTGAGCTGCAAAGCGCCATCCTCCAGAAGATGGTGATTTGTACAGCTGAGCGCACTCGGCGGCAGCAGACAGTAGAAGGAACGTCCGCTCTCATGGACGTTCCTTCCATTCTGCAGTGCGCTCTTCTGACACCAGCCTAATCCTTGGATCCTTCATATTCAAGAAGCTGCTGTGTGATTAGAGCTGCTGCAAACACCGGACGAAAGCAGAATCGGAGGTTAGAACATTTAACTCAGTCACAAACTGACAGCCGCGCGATAATGTGAAGTCAACTATTCATTATCGATTTAGTTGGTGCGACACCAATATAGAGAAAACGCGGAGACACGTTACACCCACTGACAAAGCAGTTTACAGCTTAAGTTGGTAAAGCGTTCACACTCCACAATATTAAATGAAGATTTTATGGAGAGTTTTGCTTTGACTGGCCTGTCTCTCCACCTCATCAACAAAGTCCACTATTCATTTGCCGGTCACAGGGATAGCATGAATTCTAGCGAAGCAGATTTGGAGATCATTTAAATCTATGGAAACCCCAGCCTTGATCACTGCCGCAGTATAATCCTTGGATCCTTCTATAGTCAAGGAGCTGCCGTGTGATTAGAGCTGCTGTTAACAGTTCTAGGAGTCGGTGCACTGTTCTTAGATTCTGGTGCTGTGGTTAGGAGCGAATCTAACCAGCTCTGAATCAGTGACTCGTGTGCAGAGCCGGCGGCAGCTGCTGACGTCACACAGAAGGATCACATTACCAGATCTTCTCTGTGCTGTGTTAAGCCAGAGAATCCTTTCAAATGATTTAGTTCCACTTGAACAGATTCATTCAGTTCAGTGACACACCGTTTTCATATGAACTCATTTATCACGAGAGTTTGAAATTTCCAACCAGAGGAGCTACAAAAGACTCACCTAGCTGCCGTGGAGTTGGGCCAGGTGGGCCATCTGGGCAAAGGCTGTCGGGGTGGTGGGCTGGGAGTAGTGGTGGGGGGGGGTGCTCGGCCGGCCACAGAGGGCCGCTCGGAGGCGGGCCGCTCGGAGGCGGGGTGCTCGCCGGCGGGCTGCTCGGCTGCGGCCCGGGAATGTTGGTGGGGTGGGTGGGGGGGGTGACTGTCCGGCCGCCTGGCGGGCGGCTGCTCTGCGGCGGGATGCCCTTTTGCGGGCTGATTTAGAAAGCCCACTGGGGGGGCGATGCAGGGGTGGGGAATTATTGAGGGGTGCGGTCTCCATCTCCTCACTTGGAGCTGCAAGGAGAAAGAAAGGAAATAGCACAACAATTTAACCAATTCACAGTAATTGACAGTGTTGATACTTAACTAACATTTTTAATTTGTCCTTATGAGGTTGATTTATTTTTCACTGTAGTTTGGAGTTCGTGGTGCAAGTGATTTAGGCCCAGGATTCCATAATGCAAAATATCAAAGTAAACAAGAGGTAGGAGACCTTTGTGTGGTCAAGTTTGCTTTGATGCAAGAACATACACAGGGTTATGCAAAGAGAATCGAAAAGTCACCGCATGTTCAGTATCTTTTTGTTCGAGTTGGCGACCCTGCAGTGTATTCAGCAAGCACCGCAGGGCCGTCGAAGTGAAGGGAAAAACCGCTGAAGACTCTGCAAAACCCAGCGAATGCACGCCAAAAAGCAAAAAAATCTGGATGAAACCCGAACACTGAGAAACCCGGAGCAGGAGCCAATCAGACACTGGAAAACCCGACAGCAGATGAATGGAGTGAAAGAATAAAGTACACTTGAATGTTTGAAGTGAAATGCTGTTTGCAAAGAAACTGAGCGAATTGTCTGAAATTTACATGATCCAAGGAATGAGAATATAAAAGGGCTGTTACAGAATAAGCAAAAAGTCAAAACAAAATCCTGAAAATATTCCTTAAAACTTTACTGCAGAATATTATAATCAATGGTTTATTAGAGACTAGGTATAAAGCCTGCCCTAAGGGCAGTCATAATTAAATATAAATATATAAATATATATATATATATATATTTTAATATTACAGGAGACACAGACACAGACACACAGACACGTAACCCCATGTGGGTATATATATATATACACACCTGTAACCCCATGTTGGTATATATTATACACACACTGTAACAACCATATGTGTGTGTATGGCCGGCATCCAGGCTCAGGCGAGTCCCCGGCACTGCTGGGCCTCTAGGCCCAAGCCAAGCCGAGGGCTCGCCTAAGCTTGGATGCCGGCCGAGCTACTTGCTTGGCCGGCATCCAGGCTAAGGCGAGCCCCCGTCTTGGCCTGGGCCTAGAGGCCGAGCCGGGGGCTCGCCTGAGCCTGGATACCGGCCATACACACACATATGGTTGTTACAGTGTGTGTATGTGTGTATAATATCTATATCCACATGGGGTTACAGGGTGTATAATATATATATTACACACGTGGTGTGTGTCCAGCATCCAGGCTCAGGTGAGCCCTCGGCTTGGCTTGGGCCTAGAGGCCCAGCAGAGCCGGGGACTCGCCTGAGCCTGGAGGACGCCTGAGCAGGCAGGGTGGGTGTGGAGAGCACATACTCACCTACATCGGCCCTTAGCTCCTCCAGCGATGGCAGTCCCGCTTCCAGTGTCCTTTTCCGTTGGTCGCCGGTATGACATCACAAAAGCCTTTGACCCAGGGTCAAAGGCTTTTGTGACATCATACCGGCGACCAACGGAGAGAAAACACTGGAAGCGGGACTGCCATCGCTGGAGGAGCTAAGGGCCGATGTAGGTGAGTATGTGTAGGAAACCTCCTACATCAGCCCTGAGCTGCAGCGATGACTGTCCTCCAGCTGTGGAAGGCTGCTCGGCCGGCCTCCAGGCTTAGGTGAGTCCCCGGCTTGGCTGGGCCTATAGGCCCAAGCCAAGCCGGGGGCTCGCCTGAGCCTGGTTGCTGGCCGAGCAGCCTTCCACAGCCGGAGGATGGTCACCGCTGGAGGATTCGGGGCTTGCGTTTAAACAAACTGGTAGCTGCGCGCTGCTCTTGCCAATTTTTTTTGCAGGTGGCCGACACGCGCAGCTACCTGTTTGTTTTAATGGCCAGCTCGCAACCCAGTTTCAAATGTCCGTCGCGCATGCGCACTCAGCGCTTGACGGCGACGGACTTTGCCCTGCCCTATGAATCCCATAGGCTTCAATCTGGCAACTTTTCACTGCTTGTTTTTGCTCTCTGAATAGACGAAGCTATGGGGATTCACCGCCCTCGAACAGGCAACGTATGTGCAGGCATTCGTCAACATTTGGTGAACTGCCTGCTCAGGTTACCTTTCTTGGCCATTCGGCTATCCAGAGAGCATTCAGTTCAAATGATGGCAAATTGCCTGCACATACGTTGCCTGTTCGAGGGCAGTGAATACCCATAGCTTCATCTATTCAGAGCAAAAACCAGCAGTGAAAAGTTACCAGATTGCCCTGCCATGCGGTAGCTTCATGCGGCAGATTTATTCAGGCGAATCCCATAGGCTTCAAGGTTAAATATATTCCCATTTTACAGATAAGAGATGGTGCAGCGCCACACTATATGTATCCACCACCACGGCACCCCAAATAGCCAATAACAGGATATAGTGGTTTCCCCTACACCAATATAACAGAATATAGAAATTGACCTGAATCGGCGCAAATATGCTTTCTGGGGTCCTGGGATCTCACATATAGAGAATAAACAATAATAGTGTAACATCGATGGCAGATATTAGTCTCCCACTTACAAATCTAGAGCCTTAACACTGGCTCTAAGTGGGTCCAGGCGTGTGGGTGATTTTTCTTCCAATTTCTCAGGTGGCCCCCACCTTATTTGGACTGGTATAACCAGATTCATGTAGTGGAAGACAAAAAAGAGAAGAACACTCCTTGCGCAGATCTATGGGAACTAATAGCAAGGTAGGTTTGAGGTCTTGTACTCACATTTCCTCTCCAGGTTAAGCGCCCATGGGTTTTAGGAGAACCCAAAGAAAACCCACTTCTTATCCAGAGAAATGGCACAGCTGACACAGGAACAGAAATTCAAATTCAAATTTAATTTTAAAATTAAAAACAATCTTCCAAAATGCGTTTCGCCGCTTAAAATCACGGCTTCATCAGTTGGTATGAGTACATTTATGCCATAGGTCCTTATATAATGACCCCTAATGTCCTTAAGGGTCTCCAGGTGTCCTGTGCCTTGATGGTCCCGATATTCCCCCAAGCATCTAGCGATGGGCGCCGCCATTTTGCGCATGCGCAATGGCACTTCCGCGTTCCAGAGTTCTCCACTTCCGGTTTCAATTTCAATCGCTTTATGTACACTTTCCGGGGGTCTCTTTCGTTTATAACACAGCTCAAATCAAAAGAAAAATATATTTAGGGGTAAAAACACATAGAATATCTTCCCTAAAAAGGAAAATCTCCCTTTTCTTTTTATCACCATGCATCCTGCAAGACTCCTCTCTTCACCTTATGAAGAAAGGTCAAACAAATCCCCAAAAAAAGGAGCACATAATATTTAATTATGGGCAAATAACTATGTAATAGGCTAATGGTTGATAATAACCACTATACATAAAAACCTCATGTGTCTACTACATTATTATTCGGCTGTTATATCAAGTGGTCCTATTTAAAGTGCTATCTTATTTAATAATTTCCCTTACTCCTTTATTTAATATGCTTATGTGTTTCCTTCATGTTAACTCTTTGTGAAGGTACTTGCTAAAGTTTTTAAAACAAAAACAAAATATCTCCTAAAGGGTAATTGTAATTTTCTAGTGCATCAGGTCTAAATAACTAATGTTTAAAGTGCTATGTGCCTTTCTTCCTTATATCTTTACTGTTAACATTTAAAGTGCGTGGTGTTTATTTTAGGAATCCCCAAAATATGTGCAAACTTTATACATATCAAATATATGTGTTAAAATAGTAATAATGACATCGTGTCTGTAAATATTTATAGGTTAAATCCTAATGGATGTGTGTGCAAAATTACAATCCTTATATTATATAAACTTGAACTTTACTAAAATAGTGCATAGTCATTAATAAGGCAATAATCATATTCCATTTGGCCAATATATTTAATAATTTACTAATTTTAAGTTAGTGTGCAAATGTTAATGTACCCCATTGATGTATTTTAAAATTTATCACCTATATTAGTGTATAGTGAAATATGTATACGACCCCAAACAAATTCAGATGTTCCCTGAAGATAATCAATTCCTATATAAAATATATTTCTGCAGACTGCTTCCTGCAAAAATAAAAAAAAAAATTTTCCCTTCTCCCTCAAAAATTCTGGAAAATATATATAGCTATAAAAAATTTGTGCGAGATGCATAGTGACCTATGAGTATTTATAAAAAGTGGACAACTTCAAAATCGTTATTTAACCCATTTGGTGCCATAGTACCCATTTCGAAGATGCTCCGCATCTCCTCTTGTCCCAATTTATTAGCAATATCTTCATCTACATCCATTTTGTACAATTTTTTCATAGCCATAAACTTCAGCCCGGAGAACCTCCATGTTTGTGTTTGAAGTGTAATGAAACGGAGTGTTTATCATACAATTTTCTTATAAGGATTTCCGAACATGTACGTAATATATAGAGCTCTTTTTGTGCGCCCAATGTACTGTAGACCGCAGGGGCATTCTAAGAGGTATATTACGTTCTTTGAACAGCAATTTAGAACTTCTTTCATTTGCACATTTTGCCCATTCTTACGGTTGATATACTCTGTTAAACAACTTTTCCTATTGGCAGTTGATCTGCAGGCCAAACATTGTCCGCAGACATAGCCATTTTTAAGATTAAATTTGTTTAAATCTTTGTTATTTTTTGGTTTACTGTGCACCAGATTGGCTTTTAGGTTCTTAACCCCTCTAAAAACGACTCTAGGTCGTTCTCCCAGTATATCCTTCAAATCTTTGTCTCTTCGGAGGACATGCCAATGTTTCTTTATTATTTTCTTTATATTTTTGGCTTTGCTGTTGTAGTCACAAATGAAGAGAACCTCCCCCTCCAGTGTATTCTTCTTCGGTTTATATTGGAGTAGACCCTCTCGATCTTCCTGTTTTAATTCATTTATAACTGTATCCAATTCGAGTGCATCATATCCTTTTTCTAAAAATTTTTTCCTTTAGCGGGTATGCCTGTTGCTCAAAAGTACTCAGGTCAGAGCAATTTCTCCTCAAACGCAAAAACTGTCCCCTTGGGACTCCCTTTAGCCAAGACAGATCTTGGCAGCTTGTGTTTATAAGTGTTAGCATCCACCTCTTTAAAAAAAGTTCTACATTTGATGGTTCCTTCGCTTATATACACTTCTAAATCAAGAAAGGTCACCCTTTCTTTGCTCCATTTTCGGTCCAGTGTTATGTCCCAATCCTGATTGTCAAGGCTGTTCAAAAACAAAAAAATCAAATCTTCCTCACTACCTCTCCAAATAAAGAACACATCGTCTATGAAGCGCTTGTAGACCAGAATATTATGCGTCCAGCTACGCGAACCGTAGACAAATCGGGATTCCCAACCTGCCATGTATAGGTTCGCGTAGCGGGGCGCAAACTTGGTCCCCATTGCTGTACCATTTACTTGTAGAAAAAAAAATAAAAAAAAAAAAAATCGCCGAACTTAAAATAATTATTTTTTAAAATGAACTGTATACCTTCCATAATAAAATCTCTGTACATCAATGAATTTTTTTGAGTTGTCGATTTCTTCCTTAACAATTTGTAAGCCCATCGCATGGGGTATGTTGCTGTACAGTGCGTTAACATCGCATGTGACCATTATATATTCCTTATCCCATTTTGTTTGATTTAATATTTGCAACATGTTTATCGTATCCTTTAGATATGACGGTGTTTCCTTCACGATTGGTTGGAGAAGAACATCTATATACTCAGGCAGCTAGTGACGGAATTAATCCCTGCTACTATGGGTCTTCCGGGCGGTTTGGTTATATTCTTATGTATCTTCGGCAATATATAAAAATTAGGCGTCTTTACATGCTCGATCAACAAATAACGGAATTATCGCTCAGTGAGGATTTCCTTATCTCTACCATCCTGTAGGAGAACATGGAGATTGTCCCCTAATATCCGATATGGGATTCTTTTTAAAGTTTTATATAGGTCTTCTCATCTCCTAGTATTCGTAGTGAATCTTCATTGTAGGCTTCTTTCGACCAGATTACGATGTCCCCCTTTGTCCGCAGGCTTTATTATAATTGTTTCATCTAAATCCAGGTCTTTTATTGCCTTTTTCTCCTCGGTGAGATTATGTTTTTTTTCCCCCATCCCATCTATATCTGTAGATACCAGATTTCCAAACATTTTAATCTCGTCAGAAATAGCATGAACTCTGGTTGGAACGCGGAAGTGCCATTGCGCAAAATGGCGGCGCCCATCGCTAGATGCTTGGGGGAATATCAGGACCATCAAGGCACAGAACAGGACACCTGGAGACCCTTAAGGACATTAGGGGTCATTATATAAGGACCTATGGCATAAATGTACTCATACCAACTGATGAAGCCGTGATTTTTAAGCGGCGAAACGCATTTTGGAAGATTGTTTTTAATTTTAAAATTAAATTTGAATTTGAATTTCTGTTCCTGTGTCAGCTGTGCCATTTCTCTGGATAAGAAGTGGGTTTTCTTTGGGTTCTCCTAAAACCCATGGGCGCTTAACCTGGAGAGGAAATGTGAGTACAAGACCTCAAACCTACCTTGCTATTAGTTCCCATAGATCTGCGCAAGGAGTGTTCTTCTCTTTTTTGTCTTCCACTACATGAATCTGGTTATACCAGTCCAAATAAGGTGGGGGCCACCTGAGAAATTGGAAGAAAAATCACCCACACGCCTGGACCCACTTAGAGCCAGTGTTAAGGCTCTAGATTTGTAAGTGGGAGACTAATATCTGCCATCGATGTTACACTATTATTGTTTATTCTCTATGTATATGTGAGATCCCAGGACCCCAGAAAGCATATTTGCGCCGATTCAGGTCAATTTCTATATTCCCATTTTAATTCATTATCTCAAACCGATCATAATATTCTGCAGTAAAGAGTCGGATTTTTTTGGGATATTTTAAGCATTTTTGGGGATTTATAATTAAATTTCTTTTTTTAACCTTTAATTTTTTCTGTAACAGCCCTTTTTATGATCATTCCTTGGACCTCATGTAAATTTCAGACATTTTCTCTCAGTACTTTATTTGCAAACAGCATTTCACTTTTTAAAAACATTCATGCAAACTGTTTTTTCTAATTTATTCACTGCGTTCATCTATGTCGGCTTTTATCCAGAGGTTTCTGCGGGTTTTGGTGAGCATTCGCTCTTGTTTCATGGCGAGTGTTCGGTGACTTTTCCCTGCATTTCGGCAGCCCTGTGGTGCTTGAATACACCGCAGGGTCACCGAAATCGGATCGAATTGAAGAGAACGAAAAGTCACCGAACGTGAATAACCCTGAATGATTTATTGCTTCTTTTCCCACAGAGACGGCACAGAGTTACTACAGCAGTATTATTCGCTTTATTATTGGAAAGTGACCAATACTGCAAGTATACATATTGCCACATCATGTTCTGTTATTGAAAGGCCAGACTCCAGGCTGGAATAAGTGACAGGGGGTCATGTAAGATATTGACAGAGTTCTATTATTACAGGGATGCAAACCAGTCCCGTGTGAAAAGATGGTTGTGTTCAAAATTATTCAACCCAATGCTGTAAAGGGTTTTAGGGAATTTAGTGACATTTGTAATTGTCTTCAGAATGAAATCCTACAAGGACTTTTTAAAGAACCATATGCAACTAAAATGACATCAATTGGTTTTGTAATACAGTAGTAAATGTTTTTGTGAATTCTTCATTGACACAATTATTCAACCCCTTAAAGACTACCACTCTGAAGAACAGAGGTTCATTCAAGTGTTTTCAATCAGGTATTGAAACACCTGTGGATGTCACGGAGCAGCAATAAAGCATAATAAGCACCAATTCGGCAGCTTTAAAATGACTGATACTCAGCTCCTTCTAGACATTTACGGGTGTGGTTACGAACATGGTGAAGTCAAGAGAATGGTCCAGGAAGACAAGAGAAGAGGTGATTACTCTTCACAGGAAGGGCAATGGCTATAAGAAGATTGCAAAGATGTTAAACATACCAAGAGAGACCATAGGAAGCATCATTCGCAAATTCAAGGCAAAGGGCACTGTTGAAACGCTACCTGGTCGTGGCAGAAAGAAGATGCTGACTTCGACTGCTGTGCGCTACCTGAAGTGTAGAGTGGAGAAAAGTCCCTGTGTGACTGCTGAGGAACTGAGAAAAGATTTGTCAGATGTGGGTACTGAAGTTTCAGCTCAGACAATACGGTGCACACTGCGTAATGAAGGCCTCCATGCCAGAACTCCCAGGCGCACCCGCTTGCTGTCCCCAAAGAATAAGAAGAGTCGACTGCAGTATGCCAAAAGTCATGTGGACAAACCACAGAAGTTTTGGGATAGTGTTCTGTGGACTGATGAAACAAAATTAGAACTGTTTGGGCCCATGGATCAACGCTATGTTTGGAGGAGGAAGAACAAGGCCTATGAAGAAAAGAACACCTTGCCTACTGTGAAGCATGGCGGGGGGGGGGTCAATCATGCTTTTGGGCTGTTATGCTTCTGCAGGTACAGGGAAGCTTCAGCGTGTGCAAGGTACCATGAATTCTCTTCAGTACCAGGAGATATTGGATGACAATGTGATGCAGTCCGTCACAAACCTGAGGCTTGGGAGACGTTGGACCTTTCAACAGGACAATGATCCCAAGCATACCTCCAAGTCCACTAGAGCATGGTTGCAGATTAAAGGCTGGAACATTTTGGAGTGGCCATCGCAGTCACCTGACTTAAATCCGATTGAGAACCTCTGGTGGGACTTAAAGAAAGCAGTTGCAGTGCGCAAGCCTAAGAATGTGACTGGGCGAAGATACCCGTAGATCGGTGCAAGACACTTGTGTCAAGCTATGCTTCACGTTTAAAAGCTGTTATAACTGTAAAAGGATGTTGTACTAAGTACTAAGATTGAATGTCACTTGGGGGTTGAATAAAACTGATAATGATGTGAGCACAGAAAAGACATTTGTGGTTATTTCATTATAAATGTTATGTTATATTTGTCTGACCTACACGTGCCTCTTTGATTTAATGGTAAGCAAGATGACTGAATGATCAAAATCAATGTCAAACTGGCCAAAACACTCAATTTCAGTGGGGGTTGAATCATTTTGAACACAACTCTACGTTGGACTGTAGGTACATGGACCTAGATGCACTTGGGAGGTGCAGGCTTTGTGTGCATGTTTTTCCCCTGCCAGCTCCTATATTTCTAGGTGCAGGGTGCTGTCTGCAACACACGCACACACAATCCCTGCTCACACAAATGGCATTTTTCTTTCTGTAACAGACCTTTTGAATATCATTAAAGAGTATATATGGAATTTGCATGCAGTGGTTTCTTTTAAAACACCTTTGATAGTTTGGTTCTTCTTACCTGAAGAGTTTCTAATCTGGTCTCCAGAATTTGATTCCATCAAGTTAAAGTGTTAAAGTTGAGAACCTAAGAGGGGGGGGGGGGAGGAGAGAGAAATTATTTTTTATTCTGGGTGTGAGCAAAATAAAAAATATTGGGGGGGGGGGTTATTTTTTATTGCTTTACTTGTTTAGACTACCCTCGGGGCAGACTTTTTGTTGCCAGCTCAGAATCCCTGATCACATATTTGCTTTTCAATGTCCTATCCAAGAGTATCTCTATAAATGTATCTAACGTGTCCGTCGCCATCCTGTCCGCTACGGGAGGGCCGAGTGAGTAGCTGTGATGGGGGAGCTCGCAGCTGACAGAGTGGGCTCATCTTCCCGCTTAGATTGTAAGCTCACGTGAGCGATCTAGTAGCACCTTAATACTTGCTTTAATGGAGCCTTAGGAGTGGATGCAGCTGGGAATAGGCAAAGGAAGGGAGATGTCAGTGACCCACCACACCACTCCCACACTGTCAGTGATTGATGGAGTGGGCTGCACATCTCTGCCGGAGGAGGACCGCGACAGCATGCAAGTATGAGACGGAGTGGGGACTGCAAGCCGGTTCCTCTGAGTCATGTGGCAGGGGGAGGCAAACCCGGACACATGACTCCGAAACCGGATGAACTCACCACCCCGCGCCTCTCCAACGGATTTTTTCCTCTCACTCACATGCGCATTAGTTCATTTTACGGCGACGGACGCCAAACGTTTATATAATAAATATTTAGGGATTGGGGACACACGCACACAATATCCCTGTGCGCGCACACACGCGCACACACACAATATCCCTGTGCGCGCACACACACAATATCCCTGTGCGCGCACACACACAATATCCCTGTGCGCGCACACACACACACACACACAATATCCCTGTGCGCGCACACACACACACACACACAATATCCCTGTGCGCGCACACACACACACACACACACTATCCCTGTGCGCGCACACACACACACACACAATATCCCTGTGCGCGCACACACACACACAATATCCCTGTGCGCGCACACACACACAATATCCCTGTGCGCGCACACACACACAATATCCCTGTGCGCGCACACACACACAATATCCCTGTGCGCGCACACACACACAATATCCCTGTGCGCGCACACACACACAATATCCCTGTGCGCGCGCACACACACAATATCCCTGTGCGCGCGCACACACACAATATCCCTGTGCGCGCGCACACACACAATATCCCTGTGCGCGCGCACACACACAATATCCCTGTGCGCGCGCACACACAATATCCCTGTGCGTGCACACACACACACACAATATCCCTGTGCGCACACACACAATATCCTGTGCGCGCACACACACAATATCCTGTGCGCGCGCGCACAAACACACACACACACAATACCTGTGCGCGCACACACACACACACACTATCCTGTGCGCGCACACACACACACAACACAATATCCCTGTGCGCGCGCACACACACAATATCCCTGTGCGCGCGCACACACATAGGTGTTGACACACATATCGCTGTGCGCACACACACAATGTGGGCACACACACAATATCCCTGTGCGCGCCACACACACACAATATCCTGTGCGCACACACACAAATATCCCTGTGCGCGCACACACACACAATATCCCTGTGTGCACACACCAACAATATCCCTGTGCGCGCCACACATATCCTGACACAATATGTGCCTGCACACACACGACAATACAACATCCAATAGTCTGTGCGCACAACACACAATATTGTGCGCGCACACAACACAATTCCTGTGTGCGCACAACACACAATATCCTGTGGTGCGCGCAACACACAACACACATCACGAATAATACCTGTGCGCACACACACACACACACACATCATATCCCTGCTGTGCACACACACACACAAACATGTGGCGCAACACACACAATATCCCTGTGCGCGCACACACACACACAATATCCCTGTGCGCGCACACACACACAATATCCCTGTGCGCGCACACACACACAATATCCTGTGCGCGCACACACACACAATATCCCTGTGCGCGCACACACACACAATATCCCTGTGCGCGCACACACACACAATATCCCTGTGCGCGCACACACACACAATTCCCTGTGCGCGCACACACCACACAATATCCCTGTGCGCGCGCACACACACACACAATATCCCTGTGCGCGCGCACACACACACACACATATCCCTGTGCGCGCACACACAATATCCCTGTGCGCGCACACACAATATCCCTGTGCGCGCACACACACACACACAATATCCCTGTGCGCGCGCACACACAATATCCCTGTGCGTGCACACACACAATATCCCTGTGCGCGCACACACACAATATCCCTGTGCGCGCACACACACAATATCCCTGTGCGCGCACACACACACACACAATATCCCTGTGCGTGCACACACACACACAATATCCCTGTGCGCACACACACACACACAATATCCCTGTGCGCGCACACACACACACAATATCCCTGTGCGCGCACACACACACACAATATCCCTGTGCGCGCACACAATATCCCTGTGCGCGCGCACAATATCCCTGTGCGCGCGCACAATATCCCTGTGCGCGCGCACAATATCCCTGTGCGCGCGCACAATATCCCTGTGCGCGCGCACAATATCCCTGTGCGCGCGCACAATATCCCTGTGCGCGCGCACAATATCCCTGTGCGCGCGCACAATATCCCTGTGCGCGCGCACAATATCCCTGTGCGCGCGCACACACACAATATCCCTGTGCGCGCGCACACACACAATATCCCTGTGCGCGCGCACACACACAATATCCCTGTGCGCGCGCACACACACAATATCCTGGTGCGCGCGCACACACAATATCCTGTGCGCGCGCGCGCCACACACACAATATCCTGTGCGCGCGCGCGCACACACACACAATATCCCTGTGGCGCGCGCGCGACACACACACAATATCCCTGTGCGCGCACACACAATATCCTGTGCGCGCGCGCACACACACACACAATATCCCTGTGCGCGCGCACACACACACAATATCCCTGTGCGTGCACACACACACACACAATATCCCTGTGCGCACACACACAATATCCCTGTGCGCGCACACACACACAATATCCCTGTGTGCACACACACAATATCCCTGTGCGCGCACACACACACAATATCCCTGTGCGCGCACACACACACAATATCCCTGTGCGCGCACACACACACATTATCCTGTGCGCGCACACACACACACACACACACCAATATCCCTGTGCGCGCACACACACACACACACACACACACACAATATCCTGTGCGCGCACACACACACACAATATCCCTGTGCGCGCACACACACACAATATCTGTGCGCGCACACACACACAATATCCTGTGCGCGCACAACACACAATATCCCTGTGCGCGCACACACACACAATATCCCTGTGCGCGCACACACACACAATATCCCTGTGCGCGCACACACACACAATATCCCTGTGCGCGCACACACACACAATATCCCTGTGCGCGCACACACACACAATATCCCTGTGCGCGCACACACACACAATATCCTGTGCGCGCGCACACACATATCCCTGTGCGCGCGCACACACACAATATCCCTGTGCGCGCGCACACACACACAATATCCCTGTGCGCGCGCAAACACAATAATATCTGTGCGCGCGCACACAACAATATCCCTGTGCGCGCGCACACACACACAATATCCCTGTGCGCGCACACAATATCCTGTGCGCGACACACAATATCCCTGTGCGCGCACACACAATATCCCTGTGCGCGCACACACACACACATATCCCTGTGCGCGCGCACACACAATATCCCTGTGCGTGCACACACACAATATCCCTGTGCGCGCACACACACAATATCCCTGTGCGCGCACACACACAATATCCCTGTGCGCGCACACACACAATATCCTGTGCGTGCACACACACACATATCCCTGTGTGCGCACACACACACACAATATCCCTGTGGCGCACACAATATCCTGTGCGCGCGCACAATATCCCTGTGCGCGCGCACAATATCCCTGTGCGCGCGCACAATATCCCTGTGCGCGCGCACAATATCCCTGTGCGCGCGCACAATATCCTGTGCGCGCGCACAAATATCTGTGCGCGCGCACAATATCCTGTGCGCGCGCACAATATCCCTGTGCGCGCACAATATCCCTGTGCGCGCGCACAATATCCCTGTGCGCGCGCACAATATCCTGTGCGCGCGCACAATATCCCTGTGCGCGCGCACAATATCCCTGTGCGCGCGCACACACACAATATCCCTGTGCGCGCGCACACACACAATATCCCTGTGCGCGCGCACACACACAATATCCCTGTGCGCGCGCGCGCACACACACAATATCCCTGTGCGCGCGCGCGCACACACACAATATCCTGTGCGCGCGCGCGCACACACACATATCCCTGTGCGCGCGCGCGCACACACACACATATCCCTGTGCGCGCGCGCGCACACACACATATCCCTGTGCGCGCGCGGCACACACACACACAATATCCCTGTGCGCGCGCGCGCACACACACACACAATATCCCTGTGCGCGCGCGCACACACACACACACAATATCCCTGTGCGCGCGCACACACACACAATATCCCTGTGCGCGCGCACACACACACAATATCCTGTGCGCGCGCACACACACACAATATCCCTGTGCGCGCGCACACACACAATATCCGTGCGCGCGCACACACACAATATCCCTGTGCGCGCGCACACACCAATATCCCTGTGCGCGCGCACACACACAATATCCTGTGGCGCGCACACACACAATATCCCTGTGCGCGCACACACACAATATCCCTGTGCGCGCGCACACACACATATCCCTGTGCGCGCGCACACACACAATATCCTGTGCGCGCGCACACACACCAATATCCCTGTGCGCGCGCACACACACACAATATCCCTGTGCGCGCGCACACACCAATATCCCTGTGCGCGCGCAACACACAATATCCCTGTGCGCGCGCACACACACAATATCCCTGTGCGCGCGCACACACACAATATCCTGTGCGCGCGCACACACACAATATCCCTGTGCGCGCGCACACACACAATATCCCTGTGCGCGCGCACACACACATCCCTGTGCGCGCGCACACACACAGATCCCTGTGCGCGCGCACACACACACAATATCCTGTGCGCGCGCGCACACACACAAGATCCCTGTGCGCGCGCACACACCAATATCCCTGTGCGCGCGCACACACAAGATCCCTGTGCGCGCGCACACACAAGATCCCTGTGCGCGCGCGCACACACAAGATCCCTGTGCGCGCGCACACACAAGATCCCTGTGCGCGCGCACACACAAGATCCCTGTGCGCGCGCACACACACAAGATCCCTGTGCGCGCGCACACAAGATCCCTGTGCGCGCGCACACACAAGATCCCTGTGCGCGCGCACACACAAGATCCCTGTGCGCGCGCACACACAAGATCCCTGTGCGCGCGCACACACACGATCCCTGTGCGCGCACACACACAAGATCCCTGTGCGCGCACACACACAAGATCCCTGTGCGCGCACACACACACAATATCCCTGTGCAAATGGATGTATTTCACGGCATACGTGATAGCTGTCATACGACGCGCATTTGCGTCTAATTTTGTACGCATCAATTAAACAATAATTTGCGCATTTGGCGGTGCAGAAATGTCTGTGGGGGGGGGAATGTTAACGGTTATCGGATTCTGAACCAAATAAAAGCAGGCCATGTGATCCTGTTTGAACATACGGCTTGTCTGGTGTCTCAGCTACACCACCTACACTACACTCAGCATCAGAAGGCACAGAGCGGCCCTCTGGAAATTCATAACGGCTCCAGGACAGAACCAGAAGCAGGCGGGTCAAGCTGCTCGAGGCACTGAGGACGGCGCACCCAGTAGCTGGGCTGACCGCAACGAGAGGGTGTCTGGAGAGTCAGGACAGACAGGAAGAGACGGCTTAGAAGAGGTGCAAACCTAGGACACTGAAAGCATAATTAGTCCCACAATAAGGCGGCCCTATTTAGTGCAGTATGACCGGCACAAACTGCTCCTCCTGCTCCCTCTAGTGGCGGATACAGAGCAAGTCATAAAATATTAAAAAAGTGAACGTAAATATGAACGTTTTCACAGGGTTGAACTGGCGCAGTGAAGTGGTTAATGTTCAGACATTACATTGTGTATTACATTAGTTTTTGCTTTGGTTTAAGTTGTATATTAAGGGTTAATGGGTAGGCTTCATCCCTCACAGTATAGATTTTATTTATGGCATTTTAGGGGTTAATGGGTAGGCTAAAGGCCACATTGTTCATCAATTTTATTGCTTTTCCCTGGGTTTATGGCATTTTAGGGGTTATTATGGAAGTTAGAATCTAAAGGTCTAAGGATCTTTAGAGCCTCTGCTCTGTCACATTTCGGGAAATTTTGCCGAAAATAAGGTGAATTCCCTATTCAGTGACTGGTCACTAATTTGCTAAACGTGGAGTCGCTGAAGCAGCTATCAGACATTCAGCGAAAACTGCCAAATTCAAGATTTGCTGCAGTTCAAGTAACCGGTTAGTACAACAAACACTACTCACTGCGCCACGGGATCTTTTTTATATACTTATTTAGGGCCATATCAGCTGGTGTGAGCTAACTCTTGCATCGGCATGTTTTACATTAGAGCCAGGTTAATTGTTTGCCTCTGCTACAAACAGGGAAAAAAACAAAACACATACAGGGTTATCCAAAGAGATTCGAAAAGTCACCGCACGTTCGGTGACTTTTCGTTCTCTTCAATTCGGTTCCTTTTGCCGATTGCATTTCGGTGACCCTGCGGTGTATTCAGCAAACAGCACAGGGTCCCCGAATTGCAGGGAAAAGCTGCCGAAAACCTGCCGAAAACTAACCGAATGCACGCTGAAAACAAGCAAAAACATCTGGATTAACCTTCGAAGGAGCCGAACAGGAGCCGAACAGGAGCCGAACAGGAGCCGAACAGGAGCCGAACAGGAGCCGAACAGGAGCCGAACAGGAGCCGAACAGGAGCCGAACAGGAGCCGAACAGGAGCCGAACAGGAGCCGAACAGGAGCCGAACAGGAGCCGAACAGGAGCCGAACAGGAGCCGAACAGGAGCCGAATCACACAGAGCCGAAGCAGCTGTGACGTAGAGGAGGCAGTGAATAAATTAGAAAAACCATTTGTATGAATCTGGGAAAAAGAAACGCTGTTTGCAAAGAAACTACTGAGCGAAAATGTCTGAAATTTTCACAGGAGGTCCAGGGAATGATAATAAAGAGAGCTGTTACAAAAAAAATAAGCAAACTGAAAAAAAAAAAAAAAAAAAAAAATCAGAAAAATGCTTAAAGTATCCTAAAAAAATCAATGCATAAAGAGACTTTTTGCTGCAGAATTTTATAATGAACGGTTTATTAGATATTGAATTAAAACGGGAATATTTTTAACATTGAAGTCTATGGGATTCTCCTGAATTAACTTGCCGAATTAAAACCACCGAATGGCAGGACATTAGGGGAACCTTTCACTGCTGGTTTGTGTTCTCTGAATAGCCGAAGCAGTGCTTTTTCATGGGGATTTCACTGCCCTCGAACAGGGACCGAACAGGCACCGTATGTGCAGGCAATTCGCCAGGATTTGGCGAATTGCCTGCTCTCTGGATAGCCGAATGGCCAGGAAAGGGAACCGAACGCTGATTTTCAGCGTTCGGTTACCTTTCTCAAGCAATTCGATCTCTTTGAATAACCCCCTTAGTGTGTTGCCATTAGGGATTTGTAGCGCGAGCTTACTGTACTTTCCACGTCCTTTACTTAACACGGGGAGCGCTAGAGATCTCTAGCGCTTTTGCAGCTAGCACATCACTTGTGACTAGCTTCCCTCAAAAAATTGGCGCTGGCACCAACATTTTACCTACTGCTCAACTCGTGCTAACTCCAAAAGAAAAACCCTAAACAAGTCCTCACCCAAAATTAGCAGGCAATGGAAAGGAATGCAGCACAGGTGTTCTCTTGGCCCCATACAGTAATGGATCTGGTCAGCAATGTCATTGCTGTTGCAGTAGGCTCCATTATAAATGTATCCTTTATCCATATATCCTAATTCTAATATATTGCCTAATTTTAAACATTTTATGCTGGGGGTTATTCATAGTATGAAAGCGGTTGATTAGGGTGACTGTGTGGACCATGTTTAAAAAAGGGACACATGAGTAAGTCTTGCCCTGAAACATTTACATGCTGCAGCAGGGAAATTAGTGTCGCTCACCTGGCCTTCCTTTTGGATTAAATGATGTGCAATGATTCTGCATGCTGTCGGGAGGCATTTTTTCATGCAATGCCCATTAGCCTTAATATATGTGTGCATCAAAACATGGATGATATGGCCACCGGAGGATTTTAATGCAGGGGTGAGAGGTTATTCACTGGATGTGTTCATATTCAAGCTTGTGAGGATGGGGGAATAGGTGTGGCCCAGCACTCGGCACTGCGGTAGCCTATATGCCCCCCTAAAAATTGTTCCTAGAGTCGCCACTGATTACAGATTAGATCAAGAGACTCCAGCCACTGGGCAATAGAAAGTAGACATGTGCACAGCACAAAATTTTGTTTTGAACTAAAGGATTAGTCCTAAAATGCAATTTAGTTGCTAAAGAAATTAGTTTTCATCCTAAAGAACTGAAAACGAATTTCATTAATCCGAAAACGAGTGAATACAATTACTATTGTAGTGGCTCCTCAGGGCTGAGATCGCTGCTTGTTACAGTATCTCTCACTCTCAGCACAATGTGTCAGGCAAAGCTGTTACAGTAACTGACTGCTGCTCTTCACAGCGCTCAGTTTCAGTCAATCTAGTAAGCGGTTAGAACAATATTTCCTTGTTTTACTGAAATTGAGCGCCGTTAGAGTCAGTTACTGTAACAGCTGAGCCTGATGCAGCCAATCTCAACGCGCACAGCCACTGGATTTAAAGGGCAAAAAAAAAAAAAAAAGGCTCCTTTGTATAATGTATAGAACAGCCTACTGCATTGTCATGTGGAGGGTGCAGAACGTCCGAATGCAATGCTTCTCCAGCATAGGAGAGGGAACTTTTAGACAGGAATATAAGAAGCAGGGGAGAGGGAAAATATTAACGTAAAATCGGTCTGAAAGCTCAGAAGAGGGGACTGGTCCAAATTTTTATAATAAAATTAAGCACTTTAAATATAGGGACACATTCAAATAAAATCACACTGAAGGCTGACAGTAACTTGAGTGCTGGATACTAACAGTGTCAGATGTAAAAAAACATTTATAACAAGCAGCACTGGGAGAGGAGAGGGACTTTATATAAAACGTGTATTATAGATGAGGAAAGGGGGATAGTGCTCCTGGATAATATAAGATGTATCAGACCTAAGCCCCTATTTAATGCAGAGCGGAGGGGGGGAGATAAGTCCCTCTTTTCTCCTAGCACTGCTTGTTATAAAGGGTTTTTACTATCCAGCCCTCTGTCATTGTGATTATATGAAGGTTTTCCTTCTCCAGCGCCTTTTATCATCTTGTCTGCCTCATAGACATGCAAGGGTTAAGTAAAGGTTTCCTCTCCTGTGCTGCGAGTGAGTATTGTGGAGCTCTATCACTGTCAGATTTTCTGGTAGTAGACAGGAAGGATTATGCATACAAACCTTTTTTGTAACTTTGAGTGAAGGAGACAGCAATGAAGAGAGCAATGTAATATCACAAAAAGGACTGAAACTATAAAGTAGTGCATTTTATTTTAGTCTTTCGTTTTTATACTAAGCAGTTTCGTATCTCGAGTCAAATGAAAACTAAATTATCCCAAAATTCGGACTAAATCGTTTTAGTACTAAAAACGAATGCACATGTCTAATAGAAAGACAACCTTCACTGGAGTGTTTAGGTCCTAGTAGGAGGGGAGGGGGGGGCAGGGAAAACAAAGGAATCTTTCTACACTATACAGAATGTACACTATACAGAGAAGGTACACTGAAACAATACAACACATAAGGGAATATTAATATAAAACAGACATCAGTTAATAGATCAAACAAAACCCAAATACCCTGAATCTAATATTGTAGATACAGGGTGTCATGGAGCTGACATCGGGTTCGCCTCAGCGAGACACGGAACTCAAACTGGACAAGTTTAAAGACCATTTTTACTCTTTAGCTTTTGGTTGTGCTTATTGAATTGTATGGACATTTATATTATTGCTACATGTGGTTTTATTAGTGTGGTGTATTTTACAATGTATCCTTATTGTATGAATGTAGTTTCAAATGAAGAAAACTGTATGTATGTGGTTTACCCCAGTCCCCATTTTGCCCAGCACAGCATGGGTCCAAAGGACCTCATGGCCCAAGATGGAGGATACAGCAAGCCGGCTGATGGGAGGCTTTTCCAAGACCTCATCTGCCTAACCACCTGGACAATGGGGAGCCTGAAAGGGAACAGGAGGCTGGGAAAGGAGCCAATCAGTGCTGGTTGTGTGGGCGGGGGAGTTGGTAATCTGTGTGTGAAGTTGTATAAAAATGACCCTGTTGAAACCCCTAAATAAAGCAATTCACTGTTTCAAGACACAGTTCGTCTGGCGTTTTATTTCAGGGCAAATCACGTTCACCACGGAAGACACTCAGCGGTCTTCCGAAACGCTACCTACCCCAGAAGAGGAACATCAAAGTGACCCCTGACGGCACCACTTCCTTACAGCGGCCCCTAACACCAAAGCCATTCCCAGCACCCAGGACCAGCGGATCAGGCTGCTCGGGACACCGAGTGCCGAGCCACTCGGTAGCCGGGCTGATCCACAGCAGGGGCATCTGGAGATCAGGACAGCAAACGGACGACCATCCCGTCACAGGGTGACTAACAAAGTAAACAGTAGGAAAATATGAATCAAGCTCACACCTCCAATACATTTCTAGGCCCATGTACGGCGAGTCCAAAGTGATGCAGGTCACTGGGAGGATCCTTGAGTGGTCCTCGGTCTATACAGATTACAGGGTGGTGGGTAAATGCCAGAATAAGACAGGTTAAGAAACCAGAACAAGAAATGCCCAGCAAACAAACACCGACCCCTGAAACAAAAATGGTCCTTGGTTGGCCCCTTAACAGAATAAACTACGATAAACAATACAAACACCACAATACAGAAAATAAACACTAATATAGAAGCGTCAGAATGCAGAAACAGATCATATAAGCCAAGGTCAGATCACAGGAAAATCAGACTGCAGGTTCCAGGGAGCAGAAAAGAACCAGAGAACACGCCGACGGTCATACACAGACACCAAAATACATGGTACAGGGAGCAGACCAGAGAATAAACCATAAAAAGAGTGCAATAGTGCCCACGCGATATGGTAAATTCCCATTAAATTAAGTATAATCAAACAGCAATGCAAACATGCAGAAAATAGATTAATGAGTAGATGTGATGCTGCCTAAAATGGATAAAACAAAATCAAAGCCAAAATGATGTGCCACACAGGGATTATAGAAGAAGAATCCATAAAGCACAGTAATCATTGAAACGAGAGCTGTAAATTTTCCATGTGCCAATAATGAAAGTGTGACAGAATCTACGTCTGTTAATGTGGCAGGAATGGCCCAGAAATTAACCGCCATCTTGTATACTGGCAGCGATCGAGCCGAGGTTCAAGATATTGTACATTGAAACTTATTTTAATAGGATAGGTGGTTTATAATTCTTGCATTAGTGTGAAACCCCCCTCCTTGTTCCAGTATGGTGTTTGTTCAGTTTCCTCGAGGATAGTCAGCGGGGTGATAGAAATAGGTAACTTAGAAATGCCCGCAAAATCTTTGTTACATGATGTAGAAATGCATCTGCTCTGATTGGCTGTTATCACATTCCTATGTTATAGAAAAGGACTTCCTGTCCACACCTAACGAACATTTCTATTGGATGTTCAAATAAATGGGTCTGACAGACCACGAGCTGATCAGATGTTGATCTGCCATCTCGGGGTGGTTGTTTCTATCATCTCCTCTGATCAGAGTCGCGCAGCGCCTTACTTCATTTTTGATATAGGGGAAGAAAACAGTCTAGGGAATTTGTTATTGCTTGATAAAGCAAACGGTTAAATTTTAAGCTTAGATACTAACATTCCAGAGACATTATGGTGTAGCAATTAGAAGGAATCCGACCTGAATAAACAGGTGCCAAAAGTACGGATTTAGCGCCGCCAAGGCCATAGAATTCTCAGGCCTGGTATAGTGAAAACAAATGGAATACCCTTGTCCTCCTTTTCTATAAATCATTGAAGACACCTCCAAAGCATGTGCCAACATTACGTGCCATTTCAAATTGTCCAAAGCGACTTTTCTGAAATGCCTCAATGCGGTAGATGTAAATACACGTTAGTATGTGTTGATAAAGTTATGGGATGGGTAGAGGCCTACCGAACTATCCGCAATGATGCTCACTGTGGTAAAATGTCTGACTAGAACTGATGGCCTCAGATAGAGGGACCCATTTTGAAAATAAGCCAATTGCCGAGGTAACGAGAATACTAGGTATACAGCAGCAATTGCACACCCCTTACAGGCCCGAAGCCAGTGGCATCTTCAAACCAAACCTTGAGGTACATTGCTAAATTGACTGGTCCTGGAACATGGATGCTTTGCCTCTCGCTCTAGCCACTGTGTAACCACAAAAGGATAAACATGGGTTGTCTGACATTTTATTCAGGAGACCACTGACACGGGCATCTTCAAGACCTGCTCCGATATCATTGCAGGCGGGTCAGGATTTACTTATTGACTGAAAACTGGCAACTGTGTTCTGATACTTTTTCAAGAGTCATAGCAACACAACCTGTGGGTGAGGAATTGCAGGTCCATGGTGTAACAGATCTGTGCCCAGACAGGGTCACATCTGCCCAATGCCGCTTCCTCGCTGGACACCCATAGTCAATGTAATAGAGCAGCAGGAAATGCTAGCAGAAAGCTTGGTTGTGTAGGGAGAGGTATTAGCAGTAGGAAAAGGGAAGTGCTCATGCCACTGTACAGAGCACTGGTGAGACCTCACTTGGAGTATTGTGTGCAGTACTGGAGACCGTATCTCCAGAAGGATATAGACATCTTAGAGAGTTCAGAGAAGGGCTACTAAAATGGTGTACGGCTTGAAGGAGAAAAGTTACCAGGAAAGGCTTAATGATCTTAACATGTACAGCTTGGAAAAAAAAGACGAGACAGAGGAGATATGATAGAAACATTTAAATACGTAAAGGGAATCCACAAGGTAGAAGAAGGGAGTATATTTAAAAGGAAACAAAGTAGCAAAACAAGAGGACATAGTCTTAGATTAGAGGGGCAAAGGTTTAAAAGTAACATCAGGAAGCATTATTTTACTGAGAGGGTGGTGGATACATGGAACAGCCTTCCAGTAGAAGTGGTAGAGGCCAAAACAGTAATTGAATTTAAGCAGGCATGGGATAGGCATAAGGCTATCCTAAACAAAAGATAAATCCAGGTAAAGTATCCATGTAATTGGGCAGACTAGATGGGCCGAAAGAAAATGTCGGCAGATAAGCACCTATGTTTCCATGTTTCTATTTCACAGTCCATTACACATAATATATCTGTATTTGATGTGCCGTTTACCAATAATATGTAAATCATGTTCCTCACCAAGGCCACCGGGTTATCGTGTAGCAGAAGTGCCTCCAGGAAAAACACATTCTGAAGCCTACGAGATGGTCACCAAATATGTATAAAGGAGTTAAGGTACTGCGGTGAAACCACGTCATAAAATGAAGGTGAACAACAGGAGGGACAAGAGGAAGCATAAACGTTACATGTATCAGTACATATTATTGTATAGGTAAATGCATATTCCACATATCGTGGTACAGCAGTATATTCTGAGTAGAACACAGATGCCCAGAAAGGGTTAATCAACTATGGACGAGAAATTCCATTCCAAATGTTCCCATTTCAGTTTTGTACACAGCTTGATGGAACGTGGCCTTTTTCACTCCTGAATTGTACAGATTCTAGGGAGACGTAACCACAAATGCCATCGTGACCACATTCTTCTCTTGGCAGCATATACAGTTGTGTTCAAAATTATTCAACCCCCAATGCTGTAAAGGGTTTTAGGGAATTTAGTGTACATTTGTATTCAGAATGAAATCCTACAAGGACTTTTTAAAGAACCATATGCAACTAAAATGACATCAATTGGTTTTGTAATACAGTAGTAAATGTTTCTTTTGTGAATTCTTCATTGACACAATTATTCAACCCCTTAAAGACTACCACTCTGAAGAACAGAGGTTCATTCAAGTGTTTTCAATCAGGTATTGAAAACACCTGTGGATGTCACGGAGCAGCAATAAAGCATAATAAGCACCAATTAGGCAGCTTTAAAATGACTGATACTCAGCTCCTTCTAGACATTTACTGGTGTGGTTACGAACATGGTGAAGTCAAGAGAATGGTCCAGGAAGACAAGAGGTGATTACTCTTCACAGGAAGGGCAATGGCTATAAGAAGATTGCAAAGATGTTAAACATACCAAGAGAGACCATAGGAAGCATCATTTGCAAATTCAAGGCAAAGGGCACTTTTGAAACGCTACCTGGTTGTGGCAGAAAGCTGCTGACTTCGTCTGCTGTGCGCTACCATGCTTTGGGGCTATTTTGCTTCTGCAGGTACAGGGATGCTTCAGCGTGTGCAAGGTACCATGAATTCTACTCAGTACCAGGAGATATTGGATGACAATGTGATGCAGTCTGTCACAAACCTGAGGCTTGGGAGACGTTGGACCTTTCAACAGGACAATGATCCCAAGCATACCTCCAAGTCCACTAGAGCATGGTTGCGGATTAAAGGCTGGAACATTTGAGTGGCCATCGCAGTCAGACTTAAAGCAGTTGCAGTGCGCAAACCTAAGAATGTGACTGAACTGGAGGCTTTTGCCCATGATGAATGGGCGAAGATACCCGTAGATCACTGCAAGACACCTGTGTCAACTGTAAAAGGATGTTGTACTAAGATTGAATGTCACTTGGGGGTTGAATAAAACTGAGGATGTGAGCACAGAAAAGACATGTGGTTATTTCATTATAAATGTTAGATTTCTCTGACCTACATGTGCCTCTTTGAATTATCAAAATCTGTCAAACTGGCCAAAACACTCAATTTCAGTGGGGGTTGAATAATTTTGAACACAACTGTATGTGGGTTTTCCCACGACTAGTTTTGTTCATCTCCAAGCTGTTGATGCATCATTCCTGTGGCTCGTTGACCCTGGTAAACCAATGGTCAGCGCCTTGCCAAGTCGCAGAAAGAGTGACATGGGACAGAGCCAGGCATGAGCAGGGTCAGAGGGTAACCAGATGGAATGCTGGTTTTTGGGCATGTCTAGCAATAAAACTGTTATGAGGCTGGGCTGTCAGGTTCACCATTGCAGGAACACAGGATCATGCATCTGCCTTCATAACAACTGCACCACACGGACTCCTGAAGATGGCTGCCGTGCCCTCTGACCTGTGTCATCCTGGGGCAGAGCCACTAGTTAGCTATAACACCTTCCTCCCCACCCCAAAAACAAAAACCTAGTAACAAATCCATAACAAGTGAACACAGTTCATCTGAGGAACTTTGAGTGTCACTGAAAAACTGATAGTCTTCTGAAGAAAATTGCAGGGCCAAATCATCCTCCGCATCTTTCCGGGCCCTACACGAGGACCGACGGAAGTCTCTTATCTGTTCTTGAAGTAAGCGGTCAGGAGGGCGTCGGTGACGCCCACCAGCAGGCGGGGTGTTGGATGAAAGATCAACTGGTGCGGTCAGGGGGAACCACTGAACCAGAGTCAGATACCCACAGGAGACGAGTCCAAAGTTTGAGTCAACCCAGACACCATTCCAGATGTCCAACCCCACGGGGTCCGGTGTCGACATCTAATGCGTCAGGACGTCAAGGGTTCAGGCACCCGTGAACGAGACCGTAGCTGGTCTACATGGTCGTCTGGGAATGGAACCATCTTCCAGGTGGACTCTGTACATCTTAGCTCCCAAAGATTCTGCAACGGTAGCAGGTAGCCACCGAGTGTTGGCAGATCCATATGAGCGAGTCCAGACCTCCTGGTGGGCTGCAAAAACAGGAGACTCTTTGGACTTCATCTTTTCTTGGGATTGTAATGTTCGAACGGTCTGAGGGCGAAGCATGTCAAAAGCAGTCCATGGCTGTCTTCCCAACATAAGCTCAGCTGGTGTTGTACCAGTGGTGGCATGTGGTGTAGTTCTGTAAGTAAACAGGAAAGAGTCCAACTGCTGAGGCGATATGGACCTCTGGCTAGTCACAGCTACTGAGGCCTTGAAAGTTTGTACAAACCGCTCTGCTTGCTCATTAGTGGCTGGGTGATCGGGGTGGTTAATTTGGGCTTGATATTAAGAACCGTAAAACAAAACTCTGGAACTCCTGACTTGTGAATTGGGCACCATTATCTGTGACAATCTCCCTGGGATACCCAAACGAAGCAAAAAGATGCAATAATATGGCAACTGTTGCCTTTGTAGTCAGCTGGGTAACTGGAATCACCTCTGGCCATTTTGAGTGGGCATCAATTATAAAAGCAAGAAGGTTTGTCCCCTTATGGGACCCACAAAATCCAAGTGAAGGCGAAACCAGGGAACCGTGGGCCAAGTCCAGGGTTGAATGCATCCTCGAGGAGGGTCTCTGGCAGTTTGTGCACATCCTACACAAGCATTGACATGCCGTGATATAGCCCCGTGCTTGATTTCATCCGCGTGGTTCCAGGCTGACCAGTATGTAGCAAGTCCAAGATGTGTCTCTGGAGGGTTTTTGGAATGACCACTCGGTCTCCCCAGAAGACACAATTATCCTTCAAACAATTCCATTTGCTTCCTGTAGTAAGGTTCATGTTCCTGTGATACTGTCGCAGGCCAGCCGTCTCGTATAAAGGTAAGCACGTTCGTCAGAAGGGTATCCTTCACAGTATGGGCTGCTAGCTCTCTGGAAGTCAGGACGTGTGAGGTGGTGTACCTACAACTCTTGACTGATGGTGTCGACTGTAGAGGCAGTTCTGTGAGACGGGACATTGCATCTGCATTGGCTTCATGACTTCGATAATGTATGCTCCCAAGAACAGGGCGTAGTGCTGGAGATGGGCTGCAGTTGTCGGAGATTCCTTTGTCAGGGCTAAAAATTTGAAGAAGCGGTTTATGAGCTGTTAAATTGGTAAACTCTACCATACAGGTAAAGGTGAAACTTCCGAATTGCCCATATCAATGCAAGTGCCTCTTTATCAATTTGAGAGTAATTGCTCGGTCTTCGTCAAGGATCTGGAGGCGAAGGTCACTGGTTTCTCAGAGCCATCTGGTAGGATGTGGGAAAGAACAGCACCCAGACCATAAGGAGAGGCATCACAAGCCAGGGTGAGCAGCTTCTGGAGGTCGTAGAGCACAAGCATACGTGACGCTAACAGTTTCCGTTTAGAGGACTCAAAAGCATGTTGACATTCAGCTGACCAGTCCCACCTGGAGTGTTTCCAGGAGCTTATGCAGTGGAAACAATGTATGAGCAAGGACTGGAAGAAATTTATTATAGTAGTCAAGCAGGCCAAGGTAGGATCGTAGTTGGACGCTTGTTGGGGCTGGAGCTTTGACTAAAGCATCGACCTTGTCTTCAGCAGTATGAATGCCCTCTGCATCTACTAAGTGGCCACAAAACTCCAATTTAGGCACCATGAATTTACATTTTGTCAAATCTACCTTGAGACCTTGGTCCTGAGGTCTTTGTAAAACGAGCTCTCCATTCTGCTTGTGTTCTTGGTCCGTGCAACCAGTGATGAGCATGTCGTCTAAGACACGGAGTGAAGGGAATGTCTAAAATTTCATCCATCTTTCTTTGCCAGATGACTGGTGCAGATGCAATGCCAAACACCATTTGATTGTATTCGTACAAACCCCTGTGAGTGTTAATGGTGAGGTATTTGAGAAGAGGGGTGGACCTTAAACTGTAAGCAAGCTTGTTGTAGATCAATCTTGGTCAACGTTTGTCCCCCAGCAAGTGAAGCGAAGAGGTCATCTACTCTGGGTAGAGGATACTGGTCAACCTCCAGTTGGCTATTCAGAACCATGCGAAAATCCCCACAGATGTGCAATTCACCATTTGATTTCTTTACTGGAACAATAGGTGATGCCCAAGCACTGCGCTCTACCTTGAAAATGACGCACTGTTATAGCCGGATTAGTTCAGCGTCTACTCCCGCTCTAAGGGCAAACGGTACTGTCCGAGCCTTGAAGAATCTGGAAAGAGCATCCAGTTTCAGCTTTAGCCTCAGTCATTTTTTATTTTCCCTAACTCGTCAACGAAAACCTCAGGGAAATGCAGTTTTAAGGATTCCATCCATCATCATGTCCTGACGGAACGGTCAGGGTGTTGCAAGGATTCTTGATGATATCTGGCATTCCCAGATGAGTGATCCAATCTCTGCCAAAGAGAGGCGGTCCTCCATTTTTCAGGATATATAGTGGTAGTCTCTTTGTCTGGCACTTGTATGATACCTTTACGCAACCAAGTGGATGGAGTACTTGCATTGAGTAGGTCTGCAGCTTTATTGGAGTGGGGCGGACAGTTGCGTGGATCTGAAGTTGTTTCCACTGTTTTTGTGTGTAACTGACACTGCAGCTCCTGTATCAACGTCCATCTTTAGTCTCTTCCCTTCAATGGTTACTTGTACTGTCATTGCAGGGTGTGACGAGTGTATACGATGTATAGACAGACAACGATGAGGCATTACATAGTTTGAGTCAGAGGAAGATGTCAATTTCTGTACCTTGTAAGTCTTTAGGGTACTGCGGCTTTCCCCCCCCCCCCTCTTACATTCCTATGACGGCAAACCCATTGAGATGGCCCATTTGACCACATTGATGACAAGGTTGATCCTTAAACTGACAGGTTTTGGAGTCGTGGTCTATATTACCGCACCGGTAACAAGCTGGCGTGGGTTTGGGTCTGTATCTCCACTTGGCTGTAGCAACTGCGGTTCTGGAAACGTCCTCTTTCACCCCTTTGTGAATCTGAGGGTGCAATTCCTCCATATCCCTGACAGCCATCTCCATGACTGATGCTATCTCAACTGCGCTTGTAAGGGGGAGTCCCTTTCCTGTCACAAGTTTCCTTTGAATCGTTTCACTATTCAGTCCCAGGACAAACTTGTCCCTCAAAGCTCTAGGTAGGTACTCCCAAATGAACAGGTAGAGGCCAATTTGCGAAGGGCCACCACATAGGCTTTAATATCTTTGCCCAGCTGCTGCTGCCGTTGATAAAAACCAAATCTTTCTGCAATTTCCAGCGGTTTTGGCAGAAAGTGATCCTCTAATAGTTTCAGGAGTTCCTGTAGAGCCTTGCTTGCTGGTTTCTCAGGGAACAGAAGGTCTCTTAGAGTGTCAGATGTGTTAGCCCCCACGGCTGTGAGAAACACTGCTACCTGTCTCTCAAGGGGTATGGTGTTAGCACTGAAGTACTGCTCTAATCTCAGCCCAGGAGCTCCAGGAAGTTCTCTCCATCAAACTCAGTTAATGTGCCTATCAGTGCCATGTTCTTGCTGCTGGATGGCAGTGTGCTTTATCTGGCTTTCAATCCCTGTTTTTTTTTTTTCTCTTTTCTTCAGGCTGAGCAGGCCTTTACAAATCTCATTCTTGTCGCCACGGTTATGCTCTCCGCTTGTTCAGATATGAGGCTGGGCTGTCTGGTTCACCATTGCAGGTCACTTACTGTTATATACAGGCTTGGATAACTACAGGAACACAGGATCATGCATCTGCCTTCATAACTGCATCACACTGACTCCTGAAGATGGCTGCCTTGCCCTCTGACCGGTGTCATCCTGGGGCGGAGCCACTAGTTAAAAATTGATAGCACAGGTATAGTACAGTCAGCTATAACAAAAACATAAGTTGAGTGCTTGCCCTAGATGGAGTTCAATATGTGAAAGTATAAAAAGCTTGTATTTGTATACACCCTTTGTCATTCTGCCATATTGCATGTGTATGACTGACCGAGGCGTGAAGTAAACCATATAGATTATTGCTTATTGAAAACTACGACTTGTTTCTCTCGAGTGGTGTGTCAAGTTAGAATTCTCCGTAATAAGACACCAGTGGCAGCCAATCCTTGAGGAGTCCAGCCCAAAGTTAAAGTTGGCTAGGATTGCTCCAAAGTCTTAGACCAGCAAGTAGGTGTTTTGACGGCCATAACAACACTAGGGATGAGCCGAACCCCAAGTTCAGTTCGAGCCCGAACTTCCCATTTGTTCGGGACCGAACCCCCAGGCAAGTCAATGGGGCTGAAAATACGTTTTTTTAGAGTGCCCTCCAAGAGGGCATATATGCTACATATTTGCCATAAAAAGGTAAATGGGGGTCCGGGTAGTGCCCTGGGGGACAGGAAACAAGGACAAAAAGTTTTAAAATGTTTTTAAAAAGGGATAGAGAGTTTCCCATGAAATAAGGGTTAAAAATAAAAACAAAAAATTCCTTCAAATATCGTGCCTAGGAGGTCCCCATAACCTGCCCGTGAAGTGGTGGATTTCTAGGATTATAGAAACACTTAAAAACAAATAAATGACGTTTCATATGACGGTAAATGCTTTTCCTTTAATCTAGACATAAAACAACTGCTTGGGGCGGCAGCCTGTATGAAAAGACATTTTAGGACGCGCAAAAAAAGTTTAATGTTTCTTTGGGCTAAATTATTGTGAAACTTATGCAGGCTTTGGATGAAAGTAACAATAGGTGCTTTAAAATTGGGCTTTTAGCATCGGCAACAGTGCCATCACACCGTAACCCCTCTGAGGATATGAATCTGATACAGGTGTCAATGGCAGTGCACCCAGATATTGTGCCTTTAGTGAATGGCATGCAAGTACTATCATACAGTAACCCCTCTGTGGTATTGTGGAAGAGTGCAGGGGTGGACCATGTGGTCCTATATTGAAAAGATATGCATCTGGTTAAGGCGTCAGTGCACCCAGATATTGTGCCTTTCATGGCAGCAAGTGCCTTCACACCGTAACCCTTTTGTGGTATTGTGGAAGAATTCAGTGCTGGAGGTTTTGTGAATGCAGAAGAAGACATCCCCGATCTATTCCATTACTTCAGCATCAGGGAATTGATAGCTGCGGATCCAGGACTGATTCATTTTATAAATGTCAGCTGGTCTACAGAGTCGGTAGACAGACGCACGCTTTTGTCTGACAAAACCTCCAGCAGCACTGAACGTCCTTTCGGAGAGCACACTAGATGCAGGGCAACCTAGTAGCTGCATATTGGCTAAGTTCTGGCCAGTGATCCAATGGATCATCTGCTGGAAAGGTATCCAGGTCTGCCCTTGCCCCTAGGTAGTCCTGCACCATATGGTGAAGACGCTGGCAATGGGTGCCTATATTTGACGTCTAGGACTAATTTAAAAAAATGCAGTCAAGCGGCCCTGGCCTTCACCGCTATTCCTCTGATCACCTGCAGCCTCAGAAGCACGTGTGTCAGCACTTGGTAATCTAACAGTGCCTGGAAAGGTGTTACACAAGTGTCGCTTTAGAGCGTCCAAGTTTTGTCATCCTGTGCTCCCTCTGTGCGGGCAGGATGAGCTCTGCAACTTTCCCCTTGTATCGTGGATCAAGAAGGGTTGCCAACCAGTAAGGATCCCTCTCCTTGATATCACAAATCCTGGGGTCCTTTGGCAGGCTTTGCATCATTAAGGAGCCCATGCAGCGTAGGTTGGAGGTGGCATTAGCTGCCGAGTCTTCCTGGTCAATGAAGACCGTATCGTGCACTTCCTCCTCCCAGCCACGCACAAGCCCTTCTGGGCACACAAAACCCTGCCTTGAGGAATCCCCACCTTCAATGCCCCCACTACTTAAATAGTCCTCCTCCTCCTCCTCCTGTCTGATCTGAGTAGGACCCGCTGGAATGCTGTCTGCGGAAAGACTGGGGCCTTGAGAGCAAGGGAAGGCCTCCTCTTCCTCCCGCTGTTCTGCCTCTAGAGCCACATCTATAATTCCCCGCAGAGTGTGCTCCAGCAGGAACACTAAAGGAATTGTGTCACTGATGCATGCACGGTCCCTGCTCACCATCCTCGTTGCATCCTCAAATGGTGACAGTACAGTGCATGCATCCTTGATCAGCCACTGCGGGGGGAAAAATAAACAAGTTGACCTGAACCTGTCCTTGTGCCATACACAGGTACTCGTTGATGGCCCTCTGATGCTTGTGCAGACGCTGCAGCATTGCTAATGTTGAATTCCACCTGGTGGGCATGTCACAGATCAGACGGTTTGTGGGAAGGTGGAATTCTTTGAATTTCTGTCAGGCGAGCGCTTGCTGGGAATGACCGTCTGAAGTGGCTGCAGACTTTCCTGGCCTGGATGAGAAGCTCTGCCAGCCCTGGGTACTTGGTTAGGAAACGCTGTACCACCAGATTTAGGACGTGTGCTAGGCATGGTACATGCGTCAATTTACCCTTGCGTAGGGCGGAGAGAAGGTTGCTGCCATTATCGCAGACGATCATTCCCAGCTCAAGCTGGTGTGGTGTTAACCATCTCTGCACTTGCCCCTGCAGAGCTGACCCGGTGTGACTCCTGTCCCCTAAAACCAGCTCAAGCACAGTATGGCAACTTTTTGCTTGAGCCATTGTGTAGACCCTGTCAGGCGTCGGTTTAACTGCCACTTCGACAGAGACAGGAGGAGGAGGAAGGAGGTGGTGGTGGAGCAGACAGACCTCATACAAGCAGCTTTCTGGAGGCGTGGTGGATGAACAAGCTCCAGCACAGAGCCCCATCTTGGATCCCTCCCAGCTGCAATCATTGTTACCCAGTGTGCCGTGAACGAAATGTAACGACCCTGTCCATGCTTGCTGGACCACGTGTCTAAAGTGACATACACCTTGCTGCTGACTGTCTTTCCCAATGACTGGATAACATTGTCTTCCATGTGCTGCAATGGCCTTGCGTGAAAAGTAATGGTGTTTTGGAACATGCCACTGGTACAGCGCATTCAGCAAATTAACAGAAGGGAGCAGAGTCCACCAGCTGGAAAGGCAGCAGCTGCAATGCGAGTAATTTTGCTAAGCTGGCATTTAGACGCTGTGCTTGGGACTAGATTTTCTCTTTCGCTGCAGCAGCTGCGGCAACGTAATCTGACTGCGTAAATCTACGTGGTACCCAAGTGTCCGGTGTTTATCCCACGCGTCAGCCTCCTCTGACAGATTACAAATAGCAACGCTGGGGTCTGATGCACAGTTCTTAAAGAACTCCCAGACAGCAGATTTCCTGCATGTGTTCTTTGAGACAACAGCGCTCTGCACCGGAGCAGCTCTGACATGTGATGCCTTGAACTGGCTAGTGCTATGGTTGGTCATAGAGGATGTTGTGCCTCGTCTTTGCTGTGCCTCCTCCTCACTTCGATCTGGCACCCAGTTGGAGTCAGTGACCTCATCAATGTCATCTTCACCCCCTATCTCCTCGTCACTGGAGCCAACTTGGCAGTATGCTGCAGCTGCTGGGGCAACATGAGTGCCAGTTATTTGTGTGTCATCACTGGCACCCCCTTCCTCTAGGTTGATTATACTCCCTTGCTCAACCTCAGAGATTGAGCCAGAGCACTGTACTTGCTGCACATCCTCAAGCAGCATGTCATTCTCATTGTAGTCAAACAATTCAGCTGACTCCGCCGTGTGTGATAGAGAGGCTACGGCAGGAGTAGCTGTGGACATGGAGGCTGCATTAGATGCTTTGGCAGCTGAGGTGGACTATAAAGCACTAGAAGCCTGGCTGGCAGAGTACTCGGAGGAGGAGGATGGCCTGGTTAGCCAATCCACCAAGTCCTCTGTATGTTGCTGCTGCTTAAGGCTGGGGTCAGACGAGCGTGATTTCTACGGACTGTATGTCCGTGCAGTACGGACATCGTCAGTACGGATGACGCAGTAGTGGTCACACAGTCCGTTTTTTCACTGAAGTTATTTTTTGACGGATGTAGGAGGGAAAAATAAATTACAATGAAAAAACATTCTGTCCGTCAAAAATGCTGGACGTATAAATGCAGTCCGTCTGACCACGCTCCATCACTCACACACAAAGCTATGCGGACGTGGCGCACTCCGCACGTCCGTTCTAGCAGTATTACGTTCTTGCCTAACCTGCGTCCGTTTGCAGCATCCGTCATGCGTCCGCAGTTCAGTGCGGACGTACTTCATGTGTCAGGCTCCAATGGGCTTCCTGTAATGCTATCACGGACGTACTTTTAGGCGCAATCACGGACGTGAACACTACGCTCGTCTGACCCCAGCCTAAGGCTAGGGTCAGACTAACGCATTTTTCACGTTGTCCGTGAAAAAGTGCATTCGAACGAATGGACGTATCTTTTCACGGAATACGCGATAGCGGTCATACGATGCGCATTTTCGTCTGATTTTGTACAGATCGATAAAACCCTTTGTGTCTGGACGTTATGTTGGCCGGATGTGTGCAGCGTCTGACGTCTCCCAATCACGCAAACACACCGCTATGTGGACGCAGCGCACTCTGTACATCAGTACTAGCGGTTTGACGTTCTCGAAAAAATGTGTTTGTTTGCCACTTGCGTTGCGTGGCCGAACTTTCGTGCGGCCGTTCTTCGTATGCTGCCTGGCATTGGACGTCATTTGCTGCTAGCACGGCCGTGATTTCGTGCGGTTAAACACACGTTAAACTGCTTTCGCCTGACCTTAGAAAGGACAAGCGTGCCCCTGCAGAGGATGCACCACGTCCACCATGACCAGAGACACAGCCTCCCGACATAGGGGCTGCTTGCCCTCTTATCTGTGGCTGGGAGCGTCTGCCTGTGCTTTTTGTTCTTTCAGACATGGTGAGTGATATATAGATTAATATATACAGAACTCTGATTCAGCTCTGGTATAAAGATTTAAATAACTCTGGTATAACTCAGTGAGACACACTGATAGCTGGCAGCCAGTGACAAGACACAGATCACCTTAATTCCCAAGTGTTAAAGAAATTAGTGAGCTCCAAAAAGATTTGCTGGCACAGTGACAAGACCCAGAAAATCACCTCAATTCACAAATGTTTTAAATAAAAGTTGTAAACCCCCAAAAAAAACTTGCTGGCGCAATGACAAGACACACATCACCTAAATTCCCTGATATTTGGTCAAAATGAGACCCCCGTAGCATGGCAGACCGGCAGCAACAACACACCATCTCCCATGAAATCTCCTCTGAAATGCGTGCAGAAGCGCTGCGTGGAAACCTTAGCTCTGTGAGCCCATGATTGAGCGGTGATTGGCATAGTGTTCAACCAGTCTTGCACCAGACCTGTGGTCAGGTGCAAGGCTGTAGCCAATTAGGAGCTTCAGGCAGTGGGAAAATGCATTGTGGTCGAACATGCGGCTAACACCCAGAAATGTTCGGGATCCGCCCGAACAGGCTAAGTTCGGGTAGAACCCCGAACCGTCTGAACCCGAACAGCTCATCCCTAAACAACACCAACGATGGAAAACCAGGAAGCCCAAAGGGAAGCCCGTGAATACATGTCGTCTCACGCTGTCCAGCAGCGAGAGGAGAGACTTGTAGCACCCATTAGGTGGGCCTTCCAGGTTACTATTGCCCTGGGTGCCATCACTCTGATGATCTTGTTTATAATGACTTATGTGACTAGGTTTTTCCCAAAGAAGCCACACCCAAAAGTGGATGTGAAACTGAACTTCTCCCTTCCCCCCCCCATTTGCATTATGCATTTTCAAATAAACTTCCCCCCCTCCTTCCACGCCATTGATACCATCAGTCACCTTATTGACTATATCTGACCCAAGTTATTTAACCATTGTTTGGCACTGCCACTTTTTATGTGTTTGTTGTTCTTGAATTGCCTCTAGGAGGACCATTGTTTTTTCTTGTACATTTTTACTGAGCCTGTGGAGCCGCCTTACTATATGCTGCATATTGTGTACGGGAACATTTGTGATTACTTTACTCTGACATATCTTTGTATTGAATGTATTATATTTTTGGTATATATTATTTCATGGTTGTGCCCTCTTTATTGTGCTTTAGTTACACATTTATAGGACCTTGAGTCCCTTTGCAGATGAGCACCTTTGTCATTTTATGAAAACCATGCATTAGAACTACTATGTTTCAAGAGACATAGGTACACCTCACACTTGAGCGATCGCAAGCAAGTGACCACTTGCAGTGACCTGCAATGAGACCCCAGGAAGTGTCAGACTCATGAGGGATAGCCAGAGGCACTGGTGTATTTTGGCCTAGGCCGACTAGGCCCAGGCATAGGTGACTCTACAGGGGGGCAAGGGGGGGCAATTGCCCCCCTAGGTTATTCCTTGCCCCCCCATCAAAAATCATCATCCAGCTTCCCACACGTCGGACCAACGTATCTCTGTAGCTATGCATCATATATGGATGAACTAGGTGTCATTTGAAAGGGCAGATTCTGGCCTTTCCAATGATACCCCACATGACCATATTCAGTGTGATGTAAAAGTCAAACAAATAAAAACGTGCACTTAAACATAAACATTTTCACAGGGTTGAAATGGCTCAGTGAAATGGTTAATGTTCAGACTATACATTACATTGTGTATTACGTTAGTTTTTGCCTTGGTTTAGTTGTATATTAAGGGTTAATGGGTAGGCTTCATCCCTCACAGTATACATTTGTTTTTTCCTTGATTAATAGCATTTTAGGGGTTAATGGGTTGGCTACATGCCTCAGTGTATTCATTTCATGTTTTCCCTTGATTAATGGCATTTTAGGGGTTGAGGGGTAGCTAAATGCCACATTGTTTATTATTTTTATTGCATTTCTCTGGGTTTAAGGCATTTTAGGAGTTATTATGGAAGTTAGAATCTAAAGGGTCTAATGATCTGTAGATACTCTGCTTTCCGTCACATTTCGTGGAATTTATTTTACAGAAAATAAGGTGAATTCCCTATTTAGCGAATGGTCACTAATTTACTAAAAGTGGAGTCGCTGAAGCAGTTATCAGACATTCAGCGGAAACTGCCAAATTGCGTCAAATAAAATATTGAATTTAAGTATCAGGTTAGTACAACAAAAAGGTATCATTGCATCACATTACTCTGGTGTTTTGTAATATATATATACTTATTTAGGGCACTATTACTTGGTGTGAGCTAACCCTTGCGTCGGCGTGATTTTGCGTTAGTGCCAGGTTAATTCAGTCTAGCGCCTGACCAACAGATCGTTTGCCTCCCGCTACAAATGGGAAAAAAAATCACTTAGCGCGTCGCTATTAGCGATTTGTACCGCGAGCTTACTGTACTTTCCGCGTCCTATACTTAACACGGGGAGTGCTAGATATCTTTACAGATCACTTGGTGCCAGCGCTAAATTTTTTGAGGTGCACTAATTGCAACATTTTACCTACTGCTCAGCCCTGGTGCTAACTCCAAATAAACAGAAAAAAAACAGGTCCTCGTCCAAAATTAACAGGCAATTGAAAGGAATGCAACACAGGTGTTCTCTTGGCCCCATACACCATAGTAATGGATATGGTCAGCAATGTCGCTGCTGTTGCAGTCGGCTCTATTATAAATGTATCCTTTATCCACATATATCCTAATTCTAATATATTGCCTAATTTTAAACATTTTATGCTGGGGGCTATTCATAGTATGTAAGCAGTTTATTAGGGTGACTGTGGACCATGTTTAAAGGAACACATGGATAAGTCTTGCCCTGAAACATGTATTGTTTATATGCTGTAGCAGGGAAATTTTTGTTGCTCACCTGGCCTTCCTTTTGGATCTATTAAATGCAGTGTAATGATTCAACATGCTGCTGGGAGGCATTTATCATGCAATGCCCATCAGCCTTAATATATGTGTGCATCAAAACATGGATGATACGGCCACCGTGGAGGATTTTAATAATGCAGGGGTGAGAGGTTATTCACTGGATGTGTTCATATTCAAGCTTGTGAGGGTGGGGGATAGGTATGGAAAAGAAAAAACGTTCTATCTTGTACACAACCGCATTAGCGCTGGGTCTCAAAGTTTCCCTAGCGTGCGCCAAACAACCTTGTTCATGGACTACTGCAGTCAAGGTGATCTGTTAGTAGGTCGTCAGGCACTAACAGGGTTATTCAGAAAGCGGTGAAAAGCAGGAGAATGACTGGAGAATGGAAAATTCTAGGTCAAAATAGCCGATTCTTGAACTAAGAATTTTCCATTCTCCAGTCATTCTCCTGCTTTTCACCTCTGAATAACCCTGTAAGTTTTAGCGACTCGCACTAAATTTTTCCTTTAGTGATGGTGTTTTAGCTCACACCAGGTGATAGGGCCCTTACTTTTATTCAGTGGTATGATTTAGTGGTGAAAATTATTAGTGCCCCCCAGTTTTGACTGCGATATCTTCTGTGCCCCCCTAAATATTGTTCCTAGAGTCGCCACTGGGCCCAGGCCTAGGGCGGCACTTTCCAGGGGGCGGCAGCCCACACTAAGTGGCCCCACCCCTAAATTTTTTTTTTATTTTTTTTACTTTTGCAAAGTATTTTACCAGGAAGGATACATTGAGATTTCACTAATTTACACTTTCAATTTCACTTTCCAGGGGGCAGCAAAAAACCTCATCACTAAATGGGTTACTCAGAGCACTGAAATGACACCAACATTTTGGTGTTCTATAGTTCCCTGCACTTCGGGGAATAAAATTTCCCCACCCTGCAGTGAATTCACTATTCACTGCAGGGTCCCCAAAGTGCATGGAGTCGGCCGCTGAATGCTGCCACCGCAAACTCGTGGCCTGCTGTTTTCAAAAGAACTACTGAACGAAAATGTCTGGAATTTACATAAAAGATCCTATGATTAATAAAAAATTCTGTTACAGAAAAAACAAAAACTATTAAAAAAGGGGGAATTTTGCCCACAAAAATCTGAAAAATGACTAAAAAAAAAAAAAAAATACAATAAAGACTTTTTACTGCAGATTAAAATAAATCGTTGATTAGATATTGCATAAAAACGGGAATATTTTTAACACCGAAAACCTATGGGGTTCGCCTGAATAAACCTGCTGATTGAAACCACCGAACATCAGGGCATTTCACTGCCATTTCTCTGAGTCTCAGTACCACATGACTGGCTGAACCACGTGAAACGCACGCACGCAGCTGCCCGCCCTTTCGTTAACACAGACTCTATTCTGGACTGAACACCCACCGGGAAGGGAATCAAAGTTACAGTGCACCCTCTGGCAGTGGCACCCCACTGCTGACAAGATGGCTCCACAGTATAATTGCTGTGTGCTCATATACACTCGATTTGCTGGGAGTTTCACTGCAGTGGATTCTGAGGCACTCATACACACCGCACATTGCATTGCTGGGAGTTTTATTGCTGTGGATTCTGTGATACACTGCATATTACTGTGAGTTTTATTGCTGTGCAGTTCTGTGATACGCTCATATGCAGTGTACGTTTCTGTGGGTTTTATTGTTCAACCATTTAGAGCGGTTGTGATCCCGTTTACTTGACATGCGTGGCTGTTCTTTGAAAAAATGCTTGAATTGAAACATTTCATAATTTTCTTTATCTCAATAGATCATTTGAAATGGTATCCACTTTTAATATAAAGAGAGGAAAAGGCGGAGCTTAAAGAGGAAGGTTGGGGATTAACCAGGAAGGTGCGCGTCAAATTTAAATTAGGTGGTGCACGAGTTTAGTCAGGCCTAGGGCAGCACCAAACCTAAATACACCACTGGCCAGAGGTAAAACAATAAGGTCTCTGCTGCCTAATTAACCTTTTAAGGACCAATGACAGAACGGTTCAGTCATAAATACATTGACTTCGAAGACTCCTGGTTCTTAACCCCTTTGCTGCTGAGCCATTTCACCGCTGTGTGCTGAGCTCATTTTTACTGCTTTTGCTAATGTTGAAACGCGTTTAGAAGCCACATTTTCACATATGACCCACACATATGACCCACACATATGACCCACACCTTTCTGGCAGATTCATAATCTATCATTTTTGTATGTGTATGTCATGTCCTGCCTGAATATAACAAAAATACAATACACTCTAAAAGGATTAAGTTCAAATTGTAAAATGTTTATTTTTCATATATTTTCTATGGGGTGCGCCTATACAAAAATTAGAAAAGGGAACTCGGTACTTTTTTTGGGGGGGGGATTAGTGCAGCATCATTGTTCACATAATTAAAATATGAACAATATTACTGCATTAACCCTTTCGCTGCTGAGGCTTTTCACACCTCTGTGCTGAGGTCATTTTTACTGGTTTTGCTCATCATGTTTAAACGTGTTTTGAAGGCTTATTTTAGTATATGACCCAGACATTATATATCGTTCTCTGTCAGACTCGGTAGATTCATAATATGTCATTATTATATGTATACGTTATGTCATGTCTGTATATTATAACAAAAAATGCAATAAAATATGTATTTAATAATTTACAACATGTAAAGTGTTTTTTCACATTTTAAGATGCGAGCAATTGCGGTTATATTTTGTATGGGGTGCACATGTTATAAAAATTAGAGATGGGTCTCATTACATTTTTCTTGGGGAAAATTACACGATTTTTAACAAACGCACCGCATACAAAAATCGTTAGTGCAGCATCATTGTTCACATTATAATTGAAATGGGAACAATATTGCTGCATTAACGAACCAAAAGAAAAAAAATTTATAATTTATTTATTTTTTTTAAAAACTTTTCACTTTCGTGTTTGGTATCGTTGGAACGGCCATGCTCTGGCCGATCCAACCATACCAAACTTTAACCCCTAGCTGCCACGGATCGGGAGATGGGAGTTCATTGGAACCCCCTATCTCCACCGTTGGTGGCAGTTAGGGGTTAACTCTAGGACTGGCATCATCGTGCTATGCACGATGACGCCAGTCCTCAGGGAGAGTTCCCGGAGGCTTGGCTGACATCCAAGATGTCGGCAAGCTCTGGGAAAGGATCACGAACCGGCACTTTTCAGCGCCGATTCGCGATCCAGCTCCCCAGGGGTTAATGCCAGGCACCATTTGGAAGGGCAGGCTGTGCCCTTCCAAATGGTGCCTGGGTTAACCCCCGCCGATCGGGAGGGAGAGAGGTCCGAAGGACCTCCCCCCTCCCTTTCAGGCACCTCCTCCGCACATGCGGGGGGGGGGCGCCTGAATTAGGTATCATCGCGCTGCCACCTAATTTCACCGGCGGCGGTTCCGGATGCTGGGCTGACAGCCCGCACCGGGGGGCCAGCTATCGTCCGGAACCCAGCCGAACGCTGACCCCAAAGGGAGGACGCGCTCAGCGCGTCCTCCGCACAGCGGGAGCCATGCGGAGGACACGCTCAGCGCGTCCTCCGCATGGAAGTGGTTAACCGATTTTTTTTTAAAAAAATTACTTGAGCATGGTCTTGTTTGGTATTTGAAAGGCTATGCTCAGGCCTTTCGAATGACACCATGCATGACCCCCTAGCTGCCATGGTTCTGGAGACATTGGGGTTCAAATGAACCCCATATCTCCACCAGGGAGACAGTCCAAGGGCTGTGTACATGGAGGGGGTACACTCGTCCAGCCCCAACAGCCTGGCTCGGGGGAGGGTGGTACACTCAGGCTGGATGCGAGGGGTCTGAGGCGGGGAAATGGGGTGTGGTCACAACCAAAAAGGGACAGGCCAAGTTTGATAGAAGCCAGTCACTGACCATCAGACCCCAATCTAACCCAGCTGCAGGGCTATTTTTAATATTGACAGGGCCCTGGGCAAATATTTTCTTGGGGCTCCCCTTGGAATTTCGCTTTCCACTCCAACAGCAAGTTACACATCCTACACATACTATAAAACACCATCTATACACGGAGAGGAAAAAAAGGATAACCCTGGGAGTGCTGATAAGGAGTAGCCAAAAGCTAGTGGAATGGTAAATGGGGGGGGGGGGTTCTAGCTGTCCCAGAATACAGGCTGAGGCCTAGAAAGAATTAAAGTGCTCACTACCTATAGTTACTTTAGTATGGATGGTCATCCAAGCATTTAGATCCCCATTTGAAGTGGCACAGGGGAGGTTGGGCAAGAGATCAGAAAAAGTAGTTTTACGTCACAAATCAAATGGAATTGTGTCAGACAAGTGGAAGGAAAATTGAGGGGTGGGATTGGGGAGTAAGGGGGTCCAAATGCAGAGCTCTGCTTCTTACATCTTGTAGTCTCAGCCCTGCCTGCCCTCTGTAGGGGTGAACTGCATGGTTCAGAGTAGGACCACATCTCTCACATGTCATCACAAAGGAGGAGACAGCACGCAATGCCATGATTTTTGCAGGCTGGGAGAAGCTGCCTTGGACCCCATAGCAATGACTGGACCCAGGGCAACTGCACCTTTTGCTCCATGCTAAAGACGGCCCTGCCCAGCTGCCACAAAATTAAAGATGCAGAGGGGGCACATTTTACAACACAAAGGGTCACTAAAATGATTGCCCCAGGGGTGGATTCAGACAGGTTTTCAGGGGGAGCACTCCAGTTTTGGCTCAGAGCTGGTGTTGGGTTTGCAGTGACAGGCAGAGTTGCACCTATTCACAGGCTGTGCTCCTCACACTCACCCTCTCCAGAGTATTGCACAGGGTCTGTCCTCATGTGACATTTGACAGACACCACACTGCAATGCTCTGCACTCCGGCACATGGTCTGCCTAGCACTGAGAATCAAGCACCACCAGCAATAGCGCACTTCAGGTACAGACACACACAGCCATATAACTTATGGCAACTCTAGGAACGATATGGGGGGGGGGGGAGTGCACATAAGATGGCACAGTGAATACGTGGGGGGGGAGAGTGCACATAAGATGGCAGTGAATACGTGGGGGGGGAGTGCACATAAGATGGCACAGCGAATACGTGGGGGGGGGGGAGTGCACATAAGATGGCACAGTGAATACGTGGGGGGGAGTGCACATAAGATGGCACAGTGAATACGTGGGGGGGAGGGCACATAAGATGGCACAGTGAATACGTGGGGGGGGAGGGCACAGTGAATACGTGGGGGGGAGGGGAGTGCACATAAGATGGCACAGTGAATACGTGGGGGGGGAGGGGAGTGCACATAAGATGGCACAGTGAATACGTGGGGGGGGAGGGGAGTGCACATAAGATGGCACAGTGAATACGTGGGGGGGGAGGGCACAGGGAATACGTGGGGGGGAGTGCACATAAGATGGCACAGTGAATACGTGGGGGGGGGGGAGTGCACATAAGATGGCACAGTGAATATGTGGGGGGGGGGGAGTGCACATAAGATGGCACAGTGAATACGTGGGGGGGGGGGGGAGTGCACATAAGATGCCACAGTTAAAACGTGGGAGGGGGGCACTACATTTTCACCACCAAATGATACAATTGGGGGAAAAAACCTCTAAAGTCAGATCATATAAATAAGATTTCAAAATTCCAGAGTAATGTTATGCATCTTCTGCTGTTCTAACCTGTTCGATAGACAATGTCCTTTCAAAAAGATTCTCAATGACCTCCTGGCTGCAAATTCTTATAGAAGCAGCAGGTGAAGAAATGCTACCTGGGCCAGTCCTCAGCCAATTAAAATGGCCATAGCTTAAGCTGCACTCCCCTTTCTAATCAGACCAGCTGGCATGAAGCTGAAGTTGGCTCCTTATTCAGGCAGCTTCCTATTCAGTGACTGAAATTGGCTGCTTATTCGCCAAGATCTTATTCCTCAAAGAATAATGTCAATAAAAAGTATATCGAACAATTGGACAATTCTAACACATTCATATGATGAAACAAATTTATCCAGATAACTGGCACCCCCCCCCCCACTCGTTTCAATGGTAGAAAATGAATAAGTAATTGGTGATTTTCTCTATGAAAATCATCTTGGCTCACCCCAAACTGACTAGTTTTCTATCAATTAGACTGTTCTCTATCAGAAAAAACATAATCTGGCCCGAGCCAAACATTATTGATTAATAATACTTCTAATACAAATACTGGTGAATTGCCAGCAAAATATGGTGCAGTTTGCCGCTGAACTCCACAATTCGGCAGCCTGCGGTGGCAGTGAAATTGTCCCATAGAGAAGTAATGTATCTATTCAGAGACGCTGAACTGTACCAAATTGTCAGTGAAATGCCCTGATTTTCAGTGCTTCAGTTCAACAGGTTTAAACAGGTGAAACCCTTATGATTCAATGTAAAAGATAATTATTTTCAGCAAAAAAAATAATATTCACTTGCTTTAAAAATGAATTTTTTTTGCCAAAATTTTTGATTCTCATTTTTTTTAAATTCTGTAACACACCGTTCAATTATTTTTTTATAGGACTTATTTTTTTCATTCTTTAACCACTTGGCTGCTATGGACGCTCGTCTGAGCACAGGAGGCAGCAATCCACCGGATTCCGGCGCCCCCCGGTGCAGGCTGACATCTTGGATGTCAATCCGGGACCCCGGCGGGGACATTAGATGTCATCGCGGCGACATCTAATGCAGGTGCCCCCCCCCCCATGTGCGGAGGAGGCGCCTGAAAGGGAGGTCCTTTGGACCTATCTCCCACCCGATCGCCGGGGAGTAGGGAGTTAATACAGACATCGCTTGGAAGGGCACAGCCTGCCCTTCCAAACGATTGCTGTCATTAACCCCTGGGGAGCCGGATCACGAATCGGCGCTGAAAAGCGCCGGTTTGTGATCCTTTCCTGAGCTGGCCGACATCTTGGATGTCGGCCAAGCCTTCGGGAACTCCCCCTGAGGACTGGAGTCATCGTGCATAGCACGATGACGCCAGTCCTGGAGTTAACCCCTAGCTGCCACCAACGGTGGAGATAGGGGGTTCCAATGAACTCCCGATCCGTGGCAGCTAGGGGTTAATGTTTGGTACTGTTGGATCGGCCAGAGCATGGCCGTTCCAACGATACCAAACACCACTGTGAAAAAGTTTATAAAATAAAATATAAAAAATTCTTAAAAAAAAAACAAACAAGTGTTTTTGTTTTGGTTTGTTAATGCAGCAATATTGTTCCCATTTCAATTATAATGTGAACAATGATGCTGCACTAACGATTTGTGTATGCGATGCGTTTGTTAAAAAAAAATCGCGTAATTTTCCCCAAAAAAAACAAAAAACGTAACGAGTCCCCATCTCTAATGTTTTTAACAAGCGTACCCCATACAAAATATAACCGCAATTGCTCGCATATTAAAATGTGAAAAAGAAACACTTTACACGTTGTAAATTATTGAAAATTCATATTTTATTGCATTTTTTGTTATAATATACAGACATGACATAACGTATACATATAATAATGACATATTATGAATCTTCCGAGTCTGACAGAAAGAACGATATATAATATGTCTGGGTCATATACTAAAATAAGCCTTCAAAACACGTTTAAACATGATGCGCAAAACCGGTAAAAATGACCTCAGCACAGAGGTGTGAAACGCCTCAGCAGCAAAAGGGTTGAAATGCCTTTTAACCCCAACACGGGCATTTTACTAGTGCTCGCTGCTGTTTATATGTTTCTGCACTGTTTGTGTTTAGTTTCAATTTCCTTTAACTAATTTATGCAACATACACATATTATATACTGTGTTTCTCACCATTAAATGGACTTTATAAAATTTCCATCACATCGTATAATTTACTATAAAAAAAATGAAATATGGTGAAAAAAAAGGGGAAAAAACACGCTTTAGAAATTTAATCCCCAAAATCTACAACCGACAAAAAAGACCAGCTAAATAATTTAAAAATTTTGTCCCGAGATTAGAAATAACTAATTTTAAATGTTCTTTTGCTTTTTAACCCCTTCACTGCTGAGCCATTTCACCTCTGTGCGCTGAGCAAATTTTTACTATTTTATGCTCATCATGTTAAAACATAAAGTCCTATTTTATTATACCCCAGACAAAAAATTATTTTTTGAATTATTTGTTTTTTTACACCAAACCTAGGCAGGATCAGGCCTTGCAATGATGTCAAACATGACCCTCTAGCCGCCACAAATTGGGAGATATGGGGATCAAAAGGATCGTCATATCTCCATTTGGGAGGCAAGGAGTTAACTGGCCCACTGAAGTCATACTTGCATATGTCAATGGATGGGGGGGGTGACCCAGAGGCTTGCCTGACATCCAAGATGTCAGCCACTTCTGGATTTGAATCACAATCTGGCACCTAAGGGTTTAAAGACAGGTAATGCTGAAAGGGGCTGGCCCTACCCTCTCCAGCGGTACCTGTCTTGTGTCTCTAGAGGGTTGGGGAGGGAGAGGGCTCCAAAGGAGTCCACCCCTCCCCTTCCACATTTTTTACTGCAGGCTCCAGGGAAGCCTGGCGATGATGTCATCACACACTGATGACATCATCGCAACTGCCGGGCCCCCAGAAGAGGAGTGACAGACTTCAGGCCTACCAGACCGCTGCGGGAGCCCGGCGAGAGAGGTGAGTATAGGGAGGGGGGGTTAGGAGACCAGGATGCACATAGTATGTCCATAGTCGTTAAGGGGATTTTCCCGAAGGGCGTACAATGTATGTCTGCGGTCGGGAAGGGGGTAAAAGAATGTCATTTGTTTTGATCCTCCCCCCAGTTCGGTGGCATTCGATGGATCATCTGCTTTCGGGGGTCTGGGACAGCTCCCGTTCGGTGCACTTCGGGGACCCTGTGGTGAATACTGAATTCAACGGAGGGTTGTCAAACTGGAATTGGAACAAGAAAGCACTGAAATTACACTTAAATTTCCATGCTTTTTGAATAAACCTCCAAGTGGGTTTGAATATTAGTGAATTCTGATTGATCTGCATTGATGATATTTTGGCACTAAACCAAATCACTGTTCATAAACAAAGGGCAAACACACTTACAAAGACCAAGACACCTCCACACACAGACCCTGATTCCCACACACAGTGGCAGATATTTTTTTGAGAAAGGATTTTACCAGGAAGGATACATTGAGATTTCTCTTGTTTTCAAGTATGTCCTGGGTGGTGAGTCTGTACCATTAGGTGTCTTGCCAAGGACACTTACTGGAGAGGTTGCTCGCTGGGATCGAACCCATGACTCCACAGGCTCTCTCCATGCATTACCTCTACTCCACCCAGCCTTTACACAGAACCTGACAACAAGTCTTTTCCTAATCTTTTTAGGGGAGAGTTCAGCAGGCAGAGAATGCTGCCCTTGGAAGTGTCCAGTCTCATTGCAAATTCACAACCACCACTGCTCCTCATCTGGAATCACTGGGTCATATGAAAGGGTATTGAACAGAGTGGTTCCACATAGCGTACCATGCTGTGATTGCCACACCCACAAAATAGCAGTTAATTTGTTTCCATGCATCCCTCTGATTGGGCAGCCTTGACAACTGTACAAGTCCATTGGAGAGGCCCTAATGCCACGGTGTCATGTTTGACTGCACAGGTCGAACACCACTAAGTCCGGCCCTGAACCATTAGTTGTGAGTTATATGTTCCTTTAGGGTGGATTTCTTTTTATCTAAAATGAAAACATAAACTGATGGCATTATTGATATTTCATGCTGATATAAAAGGGACATCTCTGTATAATTTTCAGGAAAATACATTGCTCCGTGATACCAAAGCTGCCAATAGGTGGCTTGAGGACAAAATTTTTTTGGTCAAGTACAAAAAACAATATTCAGCATGGATACAAAAGAAATTATTAATCAGTATGAAGAAGATCAAAAAACTCCACACAATATGAAACTGCAGCAAATCATCTTGAGCCATTTGTTTTCAGATTTACAAACAAAGATAGACAAGCAAAATCTTCTTGTCCTGCCAGCTGTGAATCACAAGGTTAAAAAGGTGGTTTGTGGGCATGTCCAGATCTCAAGGAGAGCAGCCACAATCCTGAGCCGCATTCAATACCTCAGCCGTTGCAAGTGCTAAGTTAGCAACCTGCCATTGAACGCCGTTCAGCCGCTCAGCGTTCAGCAGTGCTAACCTAGCACTTGCAGCGACCCGAGGAGATGCTGCGAGTAGGTGAGTGTGACGTATTAAAGATGGCCGCCACCATGAAGCAAGTAACAATTCTGTACAGTAAGATGACCGCCGCCACAAACAATTACATAACAATTCCGTACAGCGATATTAATTTTCAGGTTTTTGTTCACCAAAGCACAAAATATTTATTTATTATTTCTCCCTGCACATAGACAGATTACAGTTCAATTTAGATTTTGTTTCAGAAGTTAACAGAACGTTTATTCAATAAAAACTATTTGTGCATACAAAACGGAATTGTGCTGACTGCTTTCCTGTATCATATTTTGTCCGAGTGATCGAAAAACAATCTGAATCTTTCGTTAAGAAATCGGCCATTTTGGATTCAAAATTCACATCCAAAGCGTTAAATGACACTGCTGCAGCAAACTGAATTGCTGCGCTGCAGCAATTATGCAGCTGCTGAGGTATTGAACGGGGCTCTGCTGAGCTCCATGCCGCAGAGCCAGATATCAGGTCCTGAGGTCGTTTTTATTGCCTGAGATTGGCACAATCTCCTCAGGGCATTTGTCTGGAACTCTGGCACCAGATTGACTCACCCTGTGGCTGTGGGAACAGAGTGGAGCACCGATTCACACTCCTTTTCTTTCCGACTGGCTGAGGCAATGGCCATCTTGCGGCCTGTGCTTGGGGTTCCTACAGCATGGTTCCTTCCTGTGTGCACCATCCTTACCGGCATGAGAAAGAAATCAAGGAAATCTGGTGAGACAGAGGGATCATATCTCCTAGATATCAGGGTCTTGCTGGGCGTTGGGCGCGAAGGAGGGATGCGGGACCTCGGCGAACTCCGAATCCTCTGACGACCCCATTGACAGGGTTGAGTGTCGAAGCTGCATAGGCGCAGGGCCGGGCTCCGCCACTCACTGCAGTTGACCTTCAAAAGATCGTGGATGACTTTTGGGGTTTGTGACACAGCGACCTGAACGAGATATGCTCTGCTGTGGAGTCCATGCAGACTCGGGTTGCTGAGGTCCATTCCCATTCTCAAGAGACGGTGGTGGTGGCGCTGGGCACAACGGATGCTACAGTCGCAGATCTCCAGATGCAAGTTGTCCGCTTCAGCTCTGCGGTCCTGGCCTTGGATATTCCAGCGCCGGTGCTGATTCTCCACTTGCGGGGGATCCTGTAGGATGTCTGTGATAAGGGGCTCCTCGCTTATCTGGGCAACTTGTTGACTCACCTTCTTTCAACACTGCGACCTTCCTGGTCTCCCCTATTGTTTCAGCTATGCGTGTTCAGAAGGCTGCCACTGCCAGGCTCCTCCCGCATGTTATATTGACCAGAGATGTGCTTACCCAGTCTCGGATCCTTGCAGCGGCTGGCCCCACTTTTAAGGTCACCTTTACCTCTACTTGTATCACCTTTTATTGAGGCTTACCATTTTTGGCATTGGCTGCATGGCGTGTTTTGGCGATGTCACAGCTCTGCTATGGGATTCAACATCACTGGGGCGCCTCAGGTTCTCATGATGTTACCTGGGAGGGAAAGGCCTACTCTGCTGCAACCACAGAGGCGGCGCAGGCTGTTTTGACCATCGTGGGGCTCTTGGCTGCTCCACATGGTCCCAAGGGTCTACCTTCAGAGCCCGGATGAATGACTCCCCTCTACATCTGTTTTTCCTTGGGATAGCTGGGACTGTTCGCCCCAATTTTTCTGAGGCTGTGCTGCTCATTTTTGTCTGTGATTTCACACCCTCCACCATTTCCCTTTTTTTCTTTTTTTTGTTTAAGTAGCTTGACTTATGCTGAAGGCATTTTTTATGTCTTCTCATTTGCTGTGACATTGAGGATGTTTTTGATTTCCCACATTTTTCACCCTCCTCACCGCCCAACTATTTGTGGGGTTCCCTGTGTGACCCTTTTATCCAGGATTGACGTGGGAGTCCGGCTGGGTGTGGTGATCCACCTTTTATTTACTTTTTGGTATGGGACACTGGGTAGACACCTGTGTGCGAGCCGCTAGGGTGGCAGCTTAGGCTCGGGCCTCCCTCCTGGCCCCAGATCTCCCAGCCTTGTGGACTCTTCCCAGGCCCCCGGTTTCAGTTAGGTAGCTTGGGTGAGCAGAGTACGCCATGATTTACTGGGCAGTCCCTTGCCTCCCCCCTTCATGATGCCCCCACCCTGCCAGACTACACCACTTTTTTTGGTCTGCCCCTCTCGATTTGTTTGGATTTGTTTTACTCCACTTACTCCTTTACCCCCTTCCCCTCCATTTTATTTTTACTATTTCATGACTCTATAGATGACATTTTATGGTCCTGCGTGGCCATTGTTCATCGCTTACTCTTTTTACTATCTGTATTCAAATTCTAAAATAAATAATTCAAAAAGAAAAAAAAGTGTTTTCAGTGAAAAAGTCATTGATTTGATCATTTTAGTTTAGCATTTAAAAGAATGTCAGGGTTCGAGTTGTCTCAATGTTGTTTGGCTCAGGCAAAATTTTGTTGTTTTTTTTGCAATGGAAGAGAAGCCACTTACAAAAAAAAAAAAAACATTCTTGGGTGAGCCAAAATGATTGTCATTGAACAGTTGTTCCCAAAGTGGGATATGTGAGAAGACAAAGGAGTACACGAACTGCACATGGGTGAGCCAGTGAGTTGGGAGAGTTGGTGACATGGAAGAGTCAGTGAGAATGCTGGCTTACGTTACCAGCCGAGAGCGGTTCAGCCAGTAGTAAACAATGTTCATAGAATGCTGGTGTCTCTGTCCGTATGCTGCCCGCATTTGTGATGAATAAAGCAAGATGCCAAAACTGCAATGCAAGGCCGTTTTATTAGTGATGCTCTACCTCATTCCACCCTTTTCTCCTTCACTACTAATCAGGACTCCATTAGAAAAGTTGGGATCACTTTCTGGACCACTGTCTGGGCAACCTGACTGCCAATTCGCCCTCCTCATTTTAGCCCCTTTCACGACCTTGGGCTAATCATATCCCAGTCATCAACTGGGATCCACAATTTGAAAAAAGCTGCATGATTTTATTTTCTATTTGTGGCTCACCATTAATGGTGCTATTCTGGCTTGAGCCAGCATATTTTTCAGCTGCTGATCCATAAAAGCAGTGCCGCTCTCACCAGTATCGGCTCCAAGAGTGCAATGGACTCCAAGGAGCTCAGGGCAATCCTGCAAAAGTCCTGCATGTTCACTTCAGTGGGGTTGTGTAGAACCAAAAAATAATGCTGAGGAATATTTGTTCACAATTGTCTGTTGATAATGGCCAGAGAAAGCAGCAGGTCACTCCACCCCCTTCACCTATGGATCTTAGGTAAGTGAGCGATTTTTCAAGCTCTGTTGATTGAAGTTTCAAATGTTTGTTGCAAAACAAAAATCACTTAAAATGACTCTATTGAAAATAGATTTTACCCTTTTCCATAAAATAATTGGGCAAATGCTGCCGACAGCCTCTGCACAATTATTTAATTTTTTTATTTTGAGGTGATTTTACTCTCCTTTTGTCCCTCGATGTGCGTAGCTCCTCCTCTTCGACTGCGGAGCTTCTGAGTCCCAAGTTTCCTGAAACTTTACTATAAGGGTTATTCAGAAAGAGCCGGTCTGGCCCCGAAATGGCACCAAACAATGAATTTCCCCATATGGTGCATTTTCGGGGTCATTCAGCTATTCAGAAAGCAGGCAGTTCGCCAAATTTAGGCGAATTACCAGCAAATATGTTGCCTGTTCGACGGCAGTGAAATCCCCCATAGAGAAGTAATGGTTAATCTATTCACAGACAGACACCAAACAGCAGAGCAATGTCAGTGAAATGCCCTGCTATTCAGTGGTTTGTCAGCAGGTTTATTCAGGCGAATCCTATAGGTTTCAATGTTAAAAATATTCCTGTTTTGATTCAATATCTTATAAACGGTTTATTCCTTTAATCTGCAGCAAAAAGTCAAGCTGCGGTAGCGAGCCGCCGTCAGGTCCCTTGCTGGAAGCTAGCGAGTCAGCCATAGGAAATACCTAGCAGATAGTTCCTCTTATCAAATACTCGTTGAGGTGTAGTGCAGGTTAAGCAGGTTGGTTTATTTTTGAACAATACAGACACATTTATATGGTACAGTCCCATTGTTCTCTCCCATGCCAGCCCTCAGACATCCCGGCGCCAGTTTTAACACTGCCACCAGCCATAGCCCTTTTGGTATACTTAACATGGGCTGCCACTGCCCCTAGCTCGAGCTCTGCTCTTGGTGCCACACTGTCTGGCCCGCCCTGGGCTGTTCCCTGCCTGTGAAATTCCACCCTCCTGGAGTACAGGCTCTGATTCCGAACCCAGGATTTTCTCTGCACCTGGAAGCCCGGCCTGAGTTTAGCAGCTGATTGAGGGGTGATCTCGGTGGCGCTCCCCTTTACAACTCACCGCGCAGTGGCACCATGTTCCCAGAGCCCTTCTGACCAAAAAGCACTCTGGTGGCATGTACAGGGGCTGAGAGGTGCAGGGTGTAAGGCATGTCGGCTGTGCTAGGTCTTGGCTGGTGGCAGCTGTATCAGGGTTGCGCTGGGCAGATAAACCACGGTGGCTGGGCAAGGCAGGGGTGTCAAAGAACTTAATAAACATCAGGGGTCATGCAACGAATTATAAACTTGGTGGTATTAAATTGTGAGGGAATACAGGTGTGTTTGGTGCGGGGAATTGCGAGGGGAAACAATACACACAGGGATCATACAGACATAAATTGTATAAACGAAATTTAACATTGAACCAACGAACTTTTAGGCTAGGGTCAGACTAACGCATTTTTCGCGTTGTCCATGAAAAATGCGTTCGAACGAATGGACGTATTTTTTCACGGAATACGCGATAGCGGTCATACGATGCGCATTTTCATCCGTGATTTTGTACGGATCAATAAAACACTTTGTGTCTGGACGTTATGTTGGCCGAACATTAGCAGCATCTGACGTCTCCTATTCACGCACACATGCTGCTAGCGGACGCAGCGCACTCTATACGTCAGTACTAGCGGTTTGACGTTCTCGAAAAAATGCGTTCGTTTGCCAATTCGTATGCTGCCCGGCATTGGATGTAATTTGCTGCTAGCACGGCCATGATTTAGTGCGGCTAAACGCACGTTAATACTGCATTAGTCTGACCCTAGCCTTAACATTTTATGTGCCAATAACTTGAAAGTGACGGCTGTTCTGTCACACTAACGTTAGCGCTCACCTGCGTGAGTGTTAACCTTAGCCCAAGTACTTAGCGTTTGGATTCTAATTTGCGTTAACAGGTTAAGTAACGCGTTTGGTATCTTGTGCTTCTCTGCGCGAGGTTACTGTACTTTGCGCTCCCCATGTTAAGTATAGGGAGCGCAAAGTGTTAATCAGCGTTAGGATTACAAAGTCCCAGCGCTGATTAACGTCTGGCTGCGATTAACAAAAAGTTAACCAGAGCAAGGACTTGGTGCTAACGGATTCTGCTTCTAAAGAATACGTTAACACCAGCCTAAAATTTCTTAAAACTCGTATACTCACCTCCTGGTTCGCAGCGAAGCCTGCGGCTCTGTCTGCCTCCTCAGTACGGTGGGAGCAGGGAAAAACTGGGGGAAAAAGTCCCCAGTCTCCCCCTGCGTATCACTACGCTGACCGGCCGGATCTCGCAAGACGAGCTCCAGCAGGTCATGTGACCGCCAGCGTCTGTTTCAATTGAGTCCTATGGAGAGGATGCGTGTGGCTGAGCTTAAAGCCTGAGATACACTGAGCGCGTAGCGACGCACAGCGTAGTGAAGCAAAGATTTTGCAGGCTTGACTTCACGACTCCACCTCGCAGCCAGGCTACACTGCATGATGTTTGCTTCTCTCAAGACTGGACAGGAATCCAATAACTAAATTAACATGTACAAACAAAAATCTTCTATTTTCACAAAAGTGCATGTCATATAGGCAAAAAAGTTTCTATTGAATAAAATACATAAAAATTATTGCCAATTTAATAGGAATAGTATAAAAAAGGTAGCCCTGATCATATAGCAACCCCATGTGATGTATATTAATATATTATAGGGACGCAGGGAGCGCTATGTATAGAGTAGGGATGCATCAATCACTCTCACCTTACAGTCCTCTCCTCCTGTTTCCAACCCCAAACCTCCCAGATTGTGAGTTCCTAAGGGAATAGGGCCCTCATCTCCTCCTGTACTGTTTGTCAAATGTTGTTCAATGTATTGTAACCCTGTCTATACTGTGCCTATTGTACAGCGCTGCGGAATATGCTGGCGCTTTATAAATAAAGAATAATAATAAATGCATACCACATAATTGATAGTTTGGGGTGAGCCAAGATGATTTTCATAGAGGAAATCACCAATTACTTATTCATTTTCTACCATTGAAACGAGTGGGGGGGGGGGGTGCCAGTTATCTGGATAAATTTATTTCATCATATGAAGGTGTTAGAATTGTCCAATTGGTCGATACACTTTTTATTGACATTCTTTAGGAATAAGATCTTGGCGAATAAGCAGCCAATTTCAGTCACTAAATAAGAAGCTATCTTCAGTGTGAGAATAAGAAGCCAACTTCAGCTTCATGATCTTTTCCATGTATGGTTTTATTATAGGCTTAATCAGACTGTATGTTGACACTCGTGTCCTCTGGCGCCCTCTAGTGGCCCTGGACTTTATGGTTTCTAACTAAGAAGTTAGAGGTTATTTTGTTTCCTCTAGCACAGATATCATGGATCTCCTGGATAGGGATTTTTGTGCCAGGACATTCACATTTAACATAAGGGGGAGCTAAGCAGCAGGTGACAGACATTCCAGGTCTCCCAGAGCAGAGTCCGAGTCTCTGGTGACTCCGTGAGGCGCTTCAGTAAGTGAACCGGGGAATCAATTCATGAACCAGGATTTAAAAGTAACCAAAAACAAATACTCAGATGTCTGACAGGAATTGTGGATAAAGTCCTGAAACACAGCAGGGTAAAAGAGCCTGAAGGACATCAGATACTCATAATGTCCATTACTAGCGCTGAATGATGGTGAAGCAGGTAATGGGGGGGGGGGCGACATAAGTACAGCTGGCGATTAAACCGGAAAATAATAAATGAGCTAATGAGTAAAGATCTGGAACACATGAGATTATAGAGAGATTAGGTAGGCCTAATCTACATTACCATGAATGATACTGCATTTGGCCGCATTGGGAAGCAACTGATCAAACTGACTAGAAAAGAAACACAGATCAACAGCGACATTTTTTTTCTTACCCAATATGACTGATTAGACAAGGGAAAAACAGGGTTATGCAAAGATAAAGAGACTGCCCCCCCCCAAATGGCAGAAAGTACAGCCAGCATTTACATTATGGATGCCTGTGCGTGATAGGATTTGCATTGTATTCAATATAGCACTCACTGCAGCTTCAGATACATTGCTGCTCCCATCACTCCCAGGCATACATCATGCATATGGACTGATGTCATGTCTGGGCTTTAAAAAGGTAGGAGATACCCACAGTCTGTGCAAGAAGAGGGGGGGCTGGGAGGAGAGAGAAAGACACTCAGCCAGGCTGTCAAGCTGGGGGGGGGGGGTGAGACGCAGGCTGGGAGAGGGGAGTAATGAAGCAGGGAAAGGGGACATGGTCACAGCAGAGAACAACTCGTCCAACCAAGCCGGCCAAGTTTGATTGGGTTCGGCAGGCAATCTAACCCGGCTGCCACAAAGTAACCAGCAAGCAGAGGGACAGTTTACAACAAAGAATCAAGAGGATTGTCACATGAAAAGGAAGATCGAACCAAAAACACATGAAAGATCAGCAACATAAAATGAGTAAATGCATTTTTTTGGTGCTGTTCCTTTAAAAGTCTTATGTTCAGGGTCTGGTAAAAACAAATATACCCTATATCTGCTCTGAGCTAGAAGCAAAAAGAAATTCCTCCAACATGGTTACTTACAGGCCTTTCAAGACGCTGGTTTTCAGGTGTATTAAACGCACCCTCGCTATACACAGAAACTCTCAATGAATTCCCCTGCAAATTCTTTTATGCAGCAGGTAACTCCCTGGACAATCCACAACACCTGGACTGGACCTAATGAGCTGCATGGAAAGTATGGTGTGGAGCACTGACTGGCCCACCTGACTCTCCAAGCGCTTCCGCCCCAGGAATTCAGACCATAAATGACTTTTCTTTTTCCTGTGGATTAAAAATCCTTCTCCCTGGGACAATCCGTCCAAAACCCGCACTGCAGCACTGTTAGGGGAACACATGTATCCTCCAGGCAGGGGCCTCACAAGGGGGCACCAGGTGACACCACCCCCTAGGGTGACACCCTAAAAAAATATATATTACCAGGAAGGATAGATTTAGATTTCTCTCATTTTCAGTATGTCCTGGGTAGGCAAGGTCTAGGCTGGCACTTTCCAGGGGCAGCAAAAAAACCACCACTAAAGGGGATATTCAGAGCGCACCGAAATGACGCAGACATGTCAGTGTTCTGTTATTCCACGCACTTTGGGGAATCAAATTTCCCTGGTGAATTCAACTCAGGGTCCCTGAAGTGCAGCGAATCAGCCACCGAATTCCACCGCAAACCCGTCGCCCGCTGATTTAAAACAAACGACTGAATGAAAATGTCTGGAATTAACATATAAGATCCTATGAATGATAAGAAAAAAGGTCTGTTACAGAAAAACAAATTGGATTTTTAAAAAAAATTCCTAATAGATACTAAGGAAAAAAAAAATCAATAGACTTTTTACTACAGATTAACCCTTTCGCTGCTGAGGCTTTTCACACCTCTGTGCTGAGGTCATTTTTACCGCTTTCGCTCATCATGTTTAACTGCGTTTTGTAGCCATAGTTTGATAAATGACCCAGACATATTATACATCGTTCTTTCCGGCAGACTCGGCAGATTTATAATATGTCATTATTATATGTATACGTTATGTCATGTCTGCATATTATAACAAAAAATGCAATAAAATTTGAATTTTCAATAATTTATTATGTGTAAAGTGTTTTTTTTCACATTTTTTTTGTGTTTCAAAATTTTTATTTTGTAACAATGTCATCAGTACAACAAACAGTAAACGGCCGCGCAGGGCCACAGCGGGCTAGTCATCAGGAAAATCAACGCAAATAAAATAAAAAATAATAGTCAGCTAAATCATCCAGAATTCAGCAATAAAAAGCGAAGTAAAATAGCTTTACAAACAAGCATAAAACAAAATGAAATGAGGGCCCTACAGGGCCTCACAAGGACATCCAAGTGAACTCTACGTGAGAAATATAATTAAGAAAAATAATAAAGCCAAAAACAAAATGAACACGTGTAACCGTCATAGAATATCTCAGCGGTGAAAAAGTAAATAGGTCATAGGGAACAGCACGAGAATAACAGCAAACAGCCCCAAATGGGGGTTCTCATCTAAGTGATATTGAAGTCGTCGCGGTAAGTTCTATAGAAAAAAACTACTTCCAAAAAATACTTAAAGTAAGAGAAATAACGTAAAATGGGGTTAGAGGTTAGCAGACAACTCCAGACATACGCCAGTGATGGTGCAAGTAGAAAGATAAATTATAAGATGTATAAAAAAAAAAAAGGGGGGTGAGGGGCGTGGGAATGGCAGAAGCCAATATTGTGACTGTCCCGGCTCGCTCCCGAGAGAGGCAATGGACGGATAATGTCACTAGGCCCAGGAGCTCGAGGGCCAAGTACGGCAGCCAGACCCCTGGCAGATGCCGTAGTGGCGCGCCTCGGGACATCCTGGAAGTGCCAACACTGACAAACAACTGCAAAAAAATAAAAAGGGGTAGAGGGAAGGGAGAAAGAGCACCATCACTGGCGTGGTCCACTGCCTAGTTGAGCAAAGAGTCACCAGTGTAAAATAAAAATAAAAATAAAAACAAAAACAAAAAGGGGGGGTGGCACTCTCTGGCAGTCTCTGGCCACAGCCCGGGAGAGACCCTTTCCAGACAACATGGTCCAAGCCTCCTCAGGATCCACAATGGTGCATGGTACATTACCATGGGTCACCTCGAGCGAGCCCGCTAGTCCCCATCGGTATTTGATCCCCTTGGAACGGAGGAAGGTCGCCACGTCTCGGAATCTGCGGCGAGCTAACAGAGTCACAAAGGGCAAATCGCGGTAGAGTAGTAGTCTCTCCTCTTCGAATTTTATGGCCACCCGCGCTCCCGGAGCCGTCATGAGCTGCTCTCTTTTAGGATAATCCACAGCCACCGCGATTACGTCCCTGGGGGTCTCCGGAGGGGCCGCAGTGGCCTTACGAATGCGGTACACCGAGGCGAATATCACCGATGATTCCGACGGCAGGCCTAAGACCTGGGTCCCCAGGCGGTTCACATAGGTCATCAAGTCAGCAGGAGGCAATGACTCCGGTATGCCTCGGATCCGCACGTTGCGGCGGCGATGCCTTGTCTCGAAGACCTCCATGGAACGAGAGAGAAGTGCCACTTGGGATCGTAGCTCCATTACCTGGGCAGAGAGGTGGGTTTGTGCAGTCGCTACCTCATCAGACTGGGTCCGCACCTCCAGCACTTGCGTGCGAATCGTTGCCACCTCAGCCCTCATCCCCGTCACCTCAGCTCGCCATACCGACCTCATCTCGTCCATGAACCGACGTAGGTCACCCTTTGTTGAGGGGAGTGCATCATCACCGTCGATGGTACGTGTGTCCAGGGCACCGTCCGACAAGGCAGGCGGTGTAACCCTCCGCGACTGTCCCGATGCAGCAAGTGGACGAGTGGTCGAGGATGGAGCCTTCAAAAGCCCCGGGCCGCTTTGTAGCGATGCGGGGACATCTGTCACCAAGGGCTGGGGGTCAGCATCCGAGCTCTCTTGTGACGCCTCGGGGGCCATGGTTGATCCAGGGGAAGGCCTCCAACAGTGCCCCTGCCAGGGCTCGGCGTTTTGCCTGGGCCCTCTTCTTTGCCGCCGTGCCAGGCGACTTCCGACCCGTCGTAGAGCGCAGCGGGGTAAGTTGCTGTATGCCTGAAGCCCCTCCATGCGGCCAATAACAGTCTCCCTCTTCAGAGGACCCATAACCAGACAGGAGGGCAGGGGATGTGGGGGTCACCGTCCGCAGAACATTCCTTCCCCCCATGGACTCCCGGATATCCCGCTGGCGGGAGGGGTCCGCTGCTTCTGGCTGTCTGTGGGATTTCTTACCCATCAATGCGCCAGTAGGCTTAAGACAGGCGAAGAGAGAATCCGCGGCAGTAATACGGGATGCTGGGGATCCAAGATGGCCGACCTTACTAGGCCGCAGCAACAGGCCCGGGTTCTCGTGGGACCGATAGTCTGCCGGCCGGTAAATGTGAGGCGCTGCTGGAACTCCCACAAGTCCGAGCACTTAATAGAGGCCACTTCGAGGGTCGATGTCAGCCGGGGATGTAAGAAAAAAAACAGGTTTGCAAGTCATCAACAGCGGAGCTCGGCAGCATGCGACTTCTCTTCACGGCAGTTGGCTCCGCCCCCCTTTTTCACATTTTAATATGCGATCCTTTGCGGTTATATTTTGTATGGGGTGCGCTTGTTAAAAAAATTAGAAATGGGGTCTCGTTACAATTTTTTTTGGGGAAAATTTAGCTTTTTTTAACAAATGCACCGCATACAAAAATCGTTAGTGCAGCATTATTGTGCACATTATAATTGAAATGGGAAAAATATTGCTGCATTAACAAAAAAAACAAAAAAACTTGTTTATTTTGTTTTTAAATATTTTTATTTTTTTAAAAAACATTTTTAATTTTCATGTTTGGTATCATTGGAACGGCCTTGCTCTGGCCGATCCAAAGATATCAAATATTAACCCCTAGCTGCCACGGATCGGGAGATAGGGGGTTCATTGGAACCCCCTATCTCCACCATTGGTGGCAGCTAGGGGTTAACTCCAGGACTGGCGTCATCGTGCAATGCACGATGACACCAGTCCTCAGGGGGAGTTCCTGGAGGCTTGGCTCCAGGAGAGGATCACGATCCTGCGCTTTTCAGCGCCGATTCATGATCCGGCTCCCCAGGGGTTAATCACAGCCACCGTTTGGAAGGGCAGGCTGTTCCCTTCCAAACGGTGCCTGTATTAACCCCCTGCTCCCCGGTGATCGGAAGGGAGAGAGGTCCGAACTTCGGACCCCCCCTCCCTTTCAGGCGCCTCCTCCGCACATGCGGAGGGGCGCCTGAATTAGATGTCATTGCGCCGCCGCGATGACATCTAATTGCTCCGCCGGGGTCCCGAGTGCTGGGCTGACATCCAAGATGTCAGCCCGCACCGGGGGGCGCAGCAATCCGCCGGAATCTGGCGGATTGCTGCCTCCTGTGCATGGACACGCTCAGCGCGTCCATAGCACAGGAGACCCACTTGGCTGGACGCGCTGAGCGCGTCCATAGCAGCCAAGTGGTTAAAAGAACATTTTATTAGATATTGGGTAAAAACGGGAATATTTTTAACATTGAAACCTATGCAGGGTTATTCAGAGAGAGGTGAAAACCTTGAGAATGACTGGAGAAGTAAAATATGGTGTTCGCCTGAATAAACCTGTCGCAACCACTGAACATCAGGGCTTTTCTCTGCTGTTCGGTGGCTCTGAACAGATTAACCATTGATAGGTAAATCCCATCACGATCAGGCAGTTATGAAAATATACGACATGAGTTTATGCTGATGCCTACAGTGAATTTTGCTCTAATTAGCATTCTATGATCAAGCTGACAGTGTAGAAATGGATCTTGCTTTAGAATCTGCAGGTTTGTCTAAATGTCTTAAAGCACACCCAAGATAAGGGCGGAGGTTAGGAAAATAGGCAGTAAAAAAGTCCAGAAGCAAACAGATGTTAATTCCTGTTAGATAGTGAAACGTTAGGAAAACTTATGAAACTGCAGAAATGTTTATCTTTGTGTTACTCTGCATTTTAACTTTTAATGTGCTGCTGTATGCATTTTAGTACGTGTTACTTCTCTCTGATAAGATATTGAAATGTCATGTAAATGTATATAAGCACATGTAACCAAACATACAACGGAGAATGAAGCGAAGGAAAACTTTGTGTCTTGTCATCATTTCCAGTTACTTCCTTCTCACTGGTCGACCATGAGTTATTTTGTTACGGAGAGATAATTTAGTTAGAGAATAGAAGATTACGGACACACATCAAGCTGAGGCAGAGTTTTCCGGCTATCAATTTGGGGGCATCGATTCCGGGATATCGTCCCACAGGAAGGTACGTAGAAAATAACAGTTCTTTGTTGTATCTGCGCCTTCCTGTCTGACGATAGGAACTCAATTTTTATTTTTTTGATTGTGATGATTGTGTCGCGTCGAAAACAGGCCTGTGTTTTGCTGATCAGAATGGTTCTGAGCCAGTTTTGGGATTGGATCCCAAGTATATATATATGTTAGATATATATATATATATATATATATAGCAGAATTGGATTCTGCAGTTATGTGTTTATTGTTTTATTGTTTTGGGGATTTGGATAGGTAGGATTTTATTGTTTCATATATTTCTCCCTGACAACATAAGTCAATTATATGTACTGTATACTGTGTATGTGTATAAATGTATTGTATAATGTGCTGTAACTGTGTGGCTGAGCATTGTTTGAGTAGGTCATCACAAAAATACAGAGACTGGATTACTGGTCTCAAGTGAAAACACCACATCTACTGCCCTTGATAATTTGATAGATATAAGATCATAATAATGTTTAATTTGCTTGACTTTGCTTTTGCTACAGGATGGAGATCCCAGCTCTAAACCTACTAACCAAACATGCTTTATGAGCGCAAACTCAAATATAAGAATTTCTTGAAATGTAGAAATGTGATATATAAAAATCACTTGTAATACCTGGGCAAGAGGTTGTCCAGATGCTGTGATACACCCTATAGGGCCAGTGGCATAACTCAAGAGATGTATCCAATGCCAAATGTTATTGTTATATAACTGATTCAGCGTTCAGGGTTTGAGCTAGTGAGCGGTAACACAAAAAGTGGAGCAGGCACATATAAACTGAAGGGTTTATTAAGCAAATAGACAATAGACATAAAGCAAAAGGGCAACACAGTGGGAAGTAGATACTAAGCAAATTAAGTAACAATAGGGCAGACACTGAATAGATAATAACCAAGAAAACAATTAACAAGAGGATAAGTAATGATAGGGATAACTGAGAACACTGTATGAAACTGAGCAATAAAAGAGGCTAAAGTACATAAGATATTAGGATATTAAACAGAGGGACACTACAGGAATAAATATTTTACACAGGACTCCAGAGAAAGACAAACAAGAAAGGGTTAATTTAAAGAGGATACACAGAACACTGAAGATGATTAAGCAGGTATAGGAATTAATCCAGAAAACACTGGTATAAAGAGAATACAATGAAGGTGCAGGGATACTGGGAGTTGGAGTCCAGGGGTGTAATATGGCTGTAGGGTCCAGGGAATTATGAAAAGTCCAGAAAAATAATATAATATTTGCATCAGAAATAAAGTCCTTGGCAAATAGAAGTAGGTTATTCAAGCGCGGTATGAAAATCCATAGGCATATCCAAGTTCAAATCCAATAGGTCTAGGCAGAATATACTAGGCAGGTATTGCAAGGGTTAATGTGATGTTTTAGACTTTTTGTCTTTCTTGCGAGCACGGCGCCGCGGGGTATGACAGTTATTGACAGGAGACTATGGAATATGTTATTAGGAATGGTTACAAAATATGGTGAATTTTTAGATAGGATGAAATGTATTTAAGGCAGAGTTTGATTATCCAAAGGATGCGGATGATAATTTATGAGTCAATGTGAGAAGAGGTTAGGAAAGTGTATGGAGAGACATGGTGAAAGGAAAGTGGTTTGTAAACAAATGAATGGAGAAACAGTGCAGAGGTTTGTGATAAGATTTATAGATTGTTATTTGGGATGTGAGACAATGGAAGAAGAGATGGTTGTTATATTCATACAGAGTCTAACGGATAACATGTTCCCCGCTTGCAGCCGGCTCATTAAGCAGACTGAGACAGGATGGTACGGGATGAGGCCAAAAGAGTTAGAAAAGACAATCCTAGATATGACAGATACAGGTTACTTTCCAGTAGAGACCATTAAGAAGGACATGAATGGTGATTAGCAGTATGTATGCAGAAGGTGATGTGAAGGTGATTAGCAGTATGTATGCAGAAGGTGATGTGAAGGTGATTAGCAGTATGTATGCAGAAGGTGATGTGAAGGTGATTAGCAGTATGTATACAGAAGGACATGATGGTGATTAGTAGTATGTATGCAGAGTGTGATGTGAATGAGAGCACAGGACAGAGGAGAAGGTCAGAGATTTAAGGCAGGACAAGCAAAGATGAATGTGAAATTTAGGAAATATTCAGTATTATCCAAGGCAAGGTAGACAGAGGAGTCAGGACAACTGCTTTGTTTGTTGTTTTATGCGCTCATAAGGCTCGAAATTGTATGACCAAATGATGGTACATACACCTCATTATTTGGCACATAGGGTCACCAGGTGACCCCACCTTAAGCGCACGGTCCTTGTGGAGAGGAACAGATGGCAGCTTATCTTTTACTGATGAGACTAAGGGTCTGTTGCTGCAGTGTGGAGTTTTGTGCAGGAGCATCATAACAATGTTACTCTTGAGATAGGGAGATCTATCTGTGTGTACAACATGACAGATCATATTTTTGTCTTTGGTCCCTTTAAGTTTGGAATAGAACATGACAAAATATTTGTATTAAGGGACTTATTATTCATGACGTAGGTTGTTCTTTTTTTGTGTAGACCCCAGTATTTTTAGATGGTTTTATGATTGTGACATGATTCCATTGGTAGGTGATTCTTTTATTCCCCTAGACGACTTGCAGCTAAAGTGATATTATTTAAGTGTTTTGTTATTTGTATTAGAACATTTAACTGACCTACCTGACAGTCTATGTGCCACTTCTTCTACTGACCCTGATTGACTGTATACCACACCAGATCACACTCAAACCACGTGTCCAGCCTGTATACAGCAAACAGTATCCACTTGCATAAGAGTAACATATAGGGATTGCACTAGTTATTCAGGAACTTTTACAGAAAAATATAATTATACCCACTGTGTCACCCTATAAAAGTCCAATCCACCGGTTTTAAATCTGGTAAACAAGAGTATAGATCCACCCAGGATCTCCGCAGTAAATGCCCTGATACAGCCCTTTGCGCCTTTTGGTGCCAGATATATATGTTCTAATTGCTGCAATTCCCCATGATTCTCAGTGTTTTATAGTCTTAGATTTATGTTTTGCTTTCTTTAGCATTCCGGTACACCCTGACAAGACCACTGATTGTGTTCACGTATAGAGGTAGTCAATTTACATAGACAAGATTACCTCTGGGTTTTAGAGATATGTCAGCGGTTTTCAGTGCCGTGGTCAAGCAAACTCTTGAGTCACGGACCCCGCAGTATGGCTCTACGTCGCACAAAACGTGGATGACCTATTGCTGTGCAGCCCAGACGAGGAGAGTTGTTTCAGAGACTCTAAACTTTTGCTATTGTACTTATTTCAAGCAGACCACAAGGAATCGCTCAAGAAAATCTACTCGTTGTCAAATACATGGGATTCACCCTTTCTCCAGGTCAGAGACAGTTGTCCTCAGAGCGAGTGCAGGCGCTCACAAAATTGCCACGACCACATGATAAAGCTTCCATGATGTCCTTTCTAGGCGTGATAAACTGTTGCAGACATTGGCTATCAGACTGTTCATTTTATGATTCTACTCTTCCTTTTTGCACCAAACAAGCCCAGACACCATTCAATGGACTGATGAACTGTTACATGCTTACAAAACTCTCCAGCAGTCCTTGTGTAAAGCTCCAGCACTTGGATTGCCTCATTACAGCTCACCTTTACACCTCGATTGCAAAGAGGTTGGAAGGATAGCTGCGGGCGTTCTAACTCAAGAACCACGGGCAATGGATACTATTGGCAGTTTATTCAAAATTTGACATGCAGTGGTCGGGGGGATGCTGGCATGCTTAGGATCAGGGATGCTGGCATGCTTAGGATCAGGGATGCTGGCATGCTTAGGATCAGGGATGCCGGCATGCTTAGGATCGGGGGATGCCGGCATGCTTAGGATCAGTTGCAGCATGTGACATTGTGATAGAAACTTGTGAAGCGCTAGTGTTGTCACACTCACTCATTTTGTATACTAAGTTTTAAATGTCCTTAAACAAAGCACAACACAACAAATGACAGCGCAAAAGCGATACAACTATGAGAAGATATTTACTGACACTCACAATCTTACTGTCATATACTATATGCTGGGCCATCCGTAGGTCCTGCTATGTTAGTACTTAAAATGTACAATACACAATCCACCCACACCATAAATGGATGACGACTCCCATGACTGTGTAACACAACTGCAGCAAGACAGCACACCTGGAGGGGATTTGCAGTTTACTCCTATAGAAGTCAGTGAGATCGTGTTTATAAATGGTTTGTTTCTTCTGGCTTTGCTATAGGTCAGATGCAGACAAGGTGCTTCTGGCACATTCTATTCCTTGTGTTTCAGCTCAAGCAGCAGAATTAATTGATCTGATGCAGACGTGGAAGTTGTTTAAACGGAAAGACGTGACAGTATATATATATACTCCAGACATGCTTTTAAGGTAGTGCATGATTTTGGTCAGATTTGGAAGCAGATAGGACTTGTGACAGTGGACGGTAAAGGTTTCTCTCATGCAGATTGTTGTAAAAGAATCATTGTCAGTAATTGTTATCAGGAAGGATTGTTAATGTTTAATGCCAAACCCACACCAATGCTTCAGACACAGTGTCACAAGGTAAAGCTGTATTTAGCAGACGCAGTGGCAAAACAGGCCGCTGTAGCAGCTACTCCACACCCAGCCTAGGACACTCATCCGACCATCCAGAGATTGATGGAAATGATACCACAATTGTACCAAGATCGAGATATAGTAAATCTCCAGGCTACGGCCTCAGAGGCAGATTTTTAAGCTTTGGGAAACTTTGTGTATGACAAAAGGATATGAATGGCCTTTAGTCATACAACGAGGGGAAGTTGAGTATATATTACCCCCCTTTAGTTTTATTACCCCCTTATGGTGTCAGACATAAGAACAGAGCGCTAAGGCTTTAGCAGCAAGGTTTGTATGTAAAAAGATAGGGCCTCGCGTTATAACAGATGATATTAGTGTAGCACAGGCAGAATATGTGGCGCACTTGATTAGTAAATTGAACGGCATCTACGGTGATAGATCTTTCTTTTTTACCTCCAGATCAAGTGGTGGTCAAGCAGATAATCAGGAGGAACAAGGAGGACGCAAGCAGGATAACGATGGCTTACAAGCGATGGATGGATCACAGCCAAGCAGAAGCAAGCAAGGAGGCACAGTCAGGACCAGTTATCGGGAGGCCGGGGTTTCCCCCCACACAGTCAGGACCAGTTATCAGGAGGCCGGGGTTTCCCCCCACACAGTCAGGACCAGTTATCGGGAGGCCGGGGTTTCCCCCCACACAGTCAGGACCAGTTATCGGGAGGCCGGGGTTCTCCCCCAAACAAGTGACTCTTGAAGAATTTGGAGACTCTCGTGATAAAGAAAGAGTGACACTTATAAGTAGGAGGGGACGATCAATCCCCTGAGTCTAATGAACTGACTCCCCTGAGATTTTGTTGTGCTGTAACTTGGGGCTTTATCACACTTTACTTTATTATCATTTTTTTACATTCATGGTGTGTCTGAAAGATGAAACACACAGACAGGATATCGGTTCTAACTTGGGATTGGTTAGGAATACGAGGGAACGCAGTGAGTCCTCATGGAAAAGATAATCTGTATATGAATCAATTAAGTTGATCTTTAAGGAATCTCAGAAGAATGAGTCGTGCTAGATATGTAGTCAGGCCCCGCACAGCTTATAATATGGGTTTCTATTCACAGGTTTTCCTATTAATGACATTGCTTTACAAGAATTAATTGATCATGGTAATTTAACTTAATATAGTGTGATAGAGAAGGAACCTGCCCGCGTCCATTTGCAGAGACATGTTAATGATGCAGCACTGTGATTCAGGAATTTATCAGGACTTTAAAGTGTCACCTATAAACCTGACTATTTTATTCAGATGTAAGATGTACGAGGAGGCTCCTGTGTTCACAACTTATAATTTTACATATACACCAACCAGTGACCGCAAATTTCTTACTCAACAGACAGTGTTTCTTCTCTTAGGTTGGCCTCTAAATACCAGCCAAAGTAGTAGGACAGGGTTACCTTTTGGTTATTATTGGCTTTGTGGTAGATGGGCGACAAAGGTAATACCCCTCAAACATTTTAAACCTTGTTTTTTAGGATTTGTACTACCCGCATTTAATATTCATGACACACTTCCAGAAGGAAAGATTAGGCTAAAGAGAGCTGCTTTTAGAACGTCAATTAAATCTGACTTAGCTGAGGTGATTCCGGCAGGTCTTTTCTGGTTTATTGGCATTGCACGTCTTTACAAAAAGCTTAATTATTTGGTTGATGATATAGATGATGCTTTTAATTATACTGAAGATAGTATTTCAAAGCTTTCTGCAGAGCAAGAGCAGATGCGCATGGTTACTTTGCAAAATAGATTATTTGCTAGCGGCACAAGGAGGGGTGTGCCAGCTAGTTGGAATTGGTGATTCCTGTTGTACATACATTAAAGACCAAGCAGGTGCAATTGAACATGACATGGATGAGTTGGATGAGGTTCGAGCTAGGCTACGGAAGGCTCCGACAGGTGTGTTTGAAGGTTTTGACTGGACTTTTGGACTAGGATCATGGATAGGAAATCTAGGAAAGAAAATATTGATGGGATGTATAGTTGTTCTTTTTATCTTTATTGCTATATACGTTTTTGTAATGCTTCTTAAGTGTCTATGTAAGCATATGAGTAAAAACATTAACACAAGTAAGCCTAAAGTTATCCCTCTTGATAATCGAAGCATTCCCCCACAGGGTTTAGAGAAAACAGTTTTCCAGATTGAGTAATGTGTCCACTCCTTAGGCATAAGGGAAGGTACATTTTAGATGTAATGGGTACACATATGGTAGAATTGCTTAATATACTAGTAGATGAATGTAACACATACATATAGTTAGCTGATTTTTTTTTAGTTGTTTCTTTAAGATTAATTTGCAGTACTTTAACCTCACAACCCCACACCTATCCTTTAATTAAATTGCACTACCTCCTTAGCTACTCAAGTGCAGGTTAGGGTAAAACCGATGAATACCAGCATCAACAGCAATTAATGACAATAGAAAATAAGCTACTATGTGTTATCGTTATAGCTGCAATTTAAAATTCCTTTTCCCCTTTCCTTTTGCTATTTCAATCTTAGTAAAATAAGTGTTGTTTATGGCTCACTGTCACCAGTGAATATTGTGTTCCCACTCTTGGAGAAGAGGCCTGCATGGTCAGGGTGTCTCCCTGGGTCATTCTTGCGTGGGTTTAAATCCTGCGTCCGGCTAAGAGTGACCCAGCCTCTGAAGTACTGGGCGGGCAAGGGAACGTGACAGTGTTGCTTTATAATTTTTAGTTTTGTTTTAGTATATTGATCACGATGTGATAAAAATGATGGATTGATAGGTAAATCCCATCACGATCAGGCAGTTATGAAAATATACGACATGAGTTTATGCTGATGCCTACAGTGAATTTTGCTCTAATTAGCATTCTATGATCAAGCTGACAGTGTAGAAATGGATCTTGCTTTAGAATCTGCAGGTTTGTCTAAATGTCTTAAAGCACACCCAAGATAAGGGCGGAGGTTAGGAAAATAGGCAGTAAAAAAGTCCAGAAGCAAACAGATGTTAATTCCTGTTAGATAGTGAAACGTTAGGAAAACTTATGAAACTGCAGAAATGTTTATCTTTGTGTTACTCTGTATTTTAACTTTTAATATGCTGCTGTATGCATTTTAGTACGTGTTACTTCTCTCTGATAAGATATTGAAATGTCATGTAAATGTATATAAGCACATGTAACCAAACATACAACGGAGAATGAAGCGAAGGAAAACTTTGTGTCTTGTCATCATTTCCAGTTACTTCCTTCTCACTGGTCGACCATGAGTTATTTTGTTACGGAGAGATAATTTAGTTAGAGAATAGAAGATTACGGACACACATCAAGCTGAGGCAGAGTTTTCCGGCTATCAACCATTACTTCTCTATGGGGACTTTCACTGCCGTCAAACAGGCACCGTACTTGCTGGCAGTTCACCAAAATTTGTGTGTGAGCATATGAGAGAGCTCCACAGCAATAAACCTCACAGTAATGTGCACCGTGTAGGAGTATTCAGTGTTACACGGGAGCACTGATTTATGAGTAGGGATGAGCTGAACACCCCCCGATTTCGGTTCGGATCCGAACCCGAACTTTCCAAATGTTCGACTCCGAACCCGACCTCGAACTCAATACAAGTCAATGGGGCTGAAAATACGGTTTTTAGAGTGTCCTCCAAGAGGGCATATATGCTAGATATCCAGACTGTCAGGACATGGGGGGTACACTCAGCCAGACTGTCAGGACATGGGGGGTACACTCAGCCAGGCTGTCAGGACATGATAGGGGGTACACTCAGCCAGGCTGTCAGGACATGGGGGGTTACACTCAGCCAGGCTGTCAGGACATGGGGGGTTACACTCAGCCAGGCTGTCAGGACATGATAGGGGGTACACTCAGCCAGGCTGTCAGGACATGATAGGGGGTACACTCAGCCAGGCTGTCAGGACATGATAGGGGGTACACTCAGCCAGGCTGTCAGGACATGATAGGGGGTACACTCAGCCAGGCTGTCAGGACATGATAGGGGGTACACTCAGCCAGGCTGTCAGGACATGATAGGGGGTACACTCAGCCAGGCTGTCAGGACATGATAGGGGGCAGGGCCGTAGGAAGGGCGAGGCAAGTGAGGCACTCGCCTCGGGTGCAGCTAAGAGGAGGTGCAGTCAGTGCTAGTTAGGTCTGTAAAAAATAAATTGATAGCAGCATTGCACTAATTGGATGCATAGCATCTATTCATTGGTGTAGCGAGGGGGGGCAGGGGTGGGCAGTTACACCCAGGCGCCGGTCAGTCTGTAGGATAAGGGGGGGGCGCAGTAAGGGACTCTCTAATACCGCCCATTATTTAAAATAACTCAGCAGTGAGCTTGGATTGGCTGCCTCATTTACTTCCTGGTTGGTGAGTCACGTGCTGCTGGACTCAGGAAGTGGCAGCTGCTCACAGTGAGGCCGGGGCACAGGGAGAACAGGTGTTGCCTCGTGCTGCTGCTCCTCCTGTCAACCAGTGAAGAGAAGGAGGAGATGTGAACAGCTCGGGCAGGATCCATCATCCCACCAGACCAGGAGGTGAGTGAGATACTGCCTGCCCCCTGTCTGCTCCTCTCCCCTGTACTACACCCCCCCTCCTGTGTACACACTCAGGGTCTGTCCAGCACAATAAGCTGTGCTATGTGAGGGGGGGGGGTTACTCCTGGACAGGGAGACCCCCCCCACATAGAGCACAGCTTCTTGTATTGAACAGACCCTTGGTGTACACAGGAGGGGGGGGGCACTATCTCAGTTGCACAGAGAGGGGAACCTGTGCTCATTATATACATTTATATAAATCATCTCAGTCCTTAATTTAGTATATTTAACATATAAAAAACAAATCCATATTTAAAAATGTTAAAATAATTTTAAATATATTATATAATCAATTTAATAATCTGTATTTAATATATTTTTAAAATGAATTTAAATGCTTCCCTGTGGAACTTAAATAAAAAATAAATTAAATATGTTTGTGTTTATTGCAGTGGATCCTGTGAAACACTCCTACACACTGCACATTACTGTGATTTTATTATTACTGTGGAGCTCTTGATACGCTCATACATACCGCACATTACTGTGAGTTTTATTGCTGTGGAGCTCTGTGATTAGGGTTCCCACCCCTCCGGTTTTGACCCAGACACGGTTTTGGAGTCATGTGTCCGGGTTTGACACCCTCTGCCACCCGGACACATGACTCCGAGCTAGGGCTGTGCAATTAATCGCAATCGCAATCGAATCGCGATTTCCGCCCCTGCGATTTCTAAATCGCATAAGGCTGCGATTTTCGGCTGTAACTTCCGGCGGCGGCATGGTGCTTTGGGCGCTCGCAGGGGGAACCACGTGACGAGCCGCGTTCTCGCGGCTCATCACATGGTTCCCCCAGGCGAGCGCCCAAGCTCCATGTGCCGGCGGAAGTTAACAGGGAGCCGAACACGTGGCGCACAGAACACAGCGGCGCACAGAGGTGAGCTGCGGATATCCATGAGCTGGATCAGTATCCATGTGCTGGGGCAGTAATCCATGAACTGGGGCAGTAATCCAATTATCCATGAGCTGGGGCAGTATCCAATTATCCATGAGCTGGGGCAGTATCCAATTATCCATGAGCTGGGGCAGTATCCATGTTCTGGGGGCAATATCCATGAGCTGGGGCAGTATCCATGAGCTGGGGCAGCATCCATGTGCTGGGGCAGTATCCATGAGCTTGGGCAGTATCCATGGGCTGGGGCAATATCCATGTACTGGGGCAATATCCATGTGCTGGGGCAGTATCCATGTACTGCGGCAATATCCATGAGCTTGGGCAGTATCCATGTGCTGGGGCAGTATCCATGTGCTGGGGCAGTATCCATGTGCTGGGGCAGTATCCATGTGCTGGGCAGTATCCATGAGCTGGGGCAGTATCCATGAGCTGGGGCAGTATCCATGAGCTGGGGCAGTATATCCATGTGCTGGGGCAGTATATCCATGTGCTGGGGCAGTATCCATGAGCTGGGGCAGTATATCCATGTGCTGGGGCAGTATATCCATGAGCTGGGGCAGTATATCCATGTGCTGGGGCAGTATATCCATGTGCTGGGGCAGTATATCCATGTGCTGGGGCAGTATATCCATGTGCTGGGGCAGTATATCCATGTGCTGGGGCAGTATATCCATGTGCTAGGGCAGTATATCCATGTGCTGGGGCAGTATATCCATGTGCTGGGGCAGTATATCCATGTGCTGAATACTGAATACATTTAGAATGTATGTAGCATGTTTGAAAAAGCAAAAACAATTGGTTAAATCGCAAATAAAATCGCGATCGCAATATTCATTCAAGAAATCGCAATATGATTATTTTGTCAATATTGCACAGCCCTACTCCGAGCCGGTACCGGCAATCTCCTCCCCATACTTATATTTCAGCATTCCCCTGTCGCCGCAATCCTCTCTTTCGGCTGTTTCTCCATTCACTGGAGACGCAGCAGGTCCGCACCGCCCACTGTCAGTTACGCACAGGCGCAATGGCTCACGTGATGTTCACGTGCATGCTCGTGCGCCTGGCATGCGTGCAGCTATCCTGGGCCGGCTCCTGCCTCCAGTCCCACGAGACTCCCAACGAGACGTGCATGCAATGCTCAGCCTCTGTCAGTGGTACTTCATTGGTGCTGGTGCTAGCCGTCAAGAAGTCCTCCTCCTGGGGACTGGTCTCGTCCACTATCCCTCCAGATCTACACTACTACGTCTCCAGGGCGGCTCCACCAACTCCGAGACAAGCAACTTTGTGAGCGCAGTATCAGCCATAAAACCAGTCTGCCTGCCAGCCATAATACCAGTGTGCCATGTATTATAACAAAGTGCCATGTATTATAACAAAGTGCCATGTATAATAACAAAGTGCCATGTATTATAACAAAGTGCCATGTATAATAACAAAGTGCCATGTATTATAACAAAGTGCCATGTATATTATAACAAAGTGCCATGTATTATAACAAAGTGCCATGTATTATAACAAAGTGCCATGTATTATAACAAAGTGCCATGTATATAACAAAGTGCCATGTATAATAACAAAGTGCCATGTATAATAACAAAGTGCCATGTATAATAACAAAGTGCCATGTATATAACAAAGTGCCATGTATTATAACAAAGTGCCATGTATAATAACAGTGTTCCAGCCATAATACCAGTGTTCCAGCTATACCAATGTGCCATGTATTATAACAAAGTGCCATGTATAATAACAAAGTGCCATGTATAATAACAAAGTGCCATGTATTATAACAAAGTGCCATGTATAATAACAAAGTGCCATGTATTATAACAAAGTGCCATGTATTATAACAAAGTGCCATGTATTATAACAAAGTGCCATGTATAATAACAAAGTGCCATGTATTATAACAAAGTGCCATGTATTATAACAAAGTGCCATGTATAATAACAAAGTGCCATGTATTATAACAAAGTGCCATGTATTATAACAAAGTGCCATGTATAATAACAAAGTGCCATGTATTATAACAAAGTGCCATGTATTATAACAAAGTGCCATGTATTATAACAAAGTGCCATGTATAATAACAAAGTGCCATGTATAATAACAAAGTGCCATGTATTATAACAAAGTGCCATGTATAATAACAAAGTGCCATGTATTATAACAAAGTGCCATGTATATAACAAAGTGCCATGTATAATAACAAAGTGCCATGTATTATAACAAAGTGCCATGTATATAACAAAGTGCCATGTATATAATAACAGTGTTCCAGCCATAATACCAGTGTTCCAGCTATACCAAAGTGCCATGTATTATAACAAAGTGCCATGTATAATAACAAAGTGCCATGTATAATAACAAAGTGCCATGTATTATAACAAAGTGCCATGTATAATAACAAAGTGCCATGTATTATAACAAAGTGCCATGTATTATAACAAAGTGCCATGTATAATAACAAAGTGCCATGTATTATAACAAAGTGCCATGTATAATAACAAAGTGCCATGTATAATAACAAAGTGCCATGTATTATAACAAAGTGCCATGTATTATAACAAAGTGCCATGTATAATAACAAAGTGCCATGTATAATAACAAAGTGCCATGTATAATAACAAAGTGCCATGTATATAACAAAGTGCCATGTATAATAACAAAGTGCCATGTATTATAACAAAGTGCCATGTATAATAACAAAGTGCCATGTATAATAACAAAGTGCCATGTATAATAACAAAGTGCCATGTATTATAACAAAGTGCCATGTATTATAACAAAGTGCCATGTATAATAACAGTGTTCCAGCCATAATACCAGTGTTCCAGCTATACCAATGTGCCAGCCATAACACCAGTCTGCAAGCCATAATACCAGTGAGTCAATGGAAATGGCTTAAAAAAGGGTGGTGAAACATGAAATGAATAAAAAAATGAGGGGGGAATGGACTGAAAAAGAGGGGGTGAATTGAACATGAGGGGGTGGGCATAAAAACGAGGGGAGAATGGTCTTGGAGGGGGAGAATTTACATGGAAAGAAGGGAGGGGGAGAAAATGGGCATGAGAAGGGGAGAAAGAGAGGAAGGGAGGAAAGGGGTAGAGGAAGACAATGGAAAAGAGGGAAAGAAGGTGGACGGAAGGGGGGGCATGAGCGTCCCTAGCTCTGTCAAATTTGGCAATCTGCTGATATGCGCACCCTCCATATAATGCGGAAACAGGATCACCTGTACATGCGTCCCATAAACATGACATCCGTGTTATCTGGCTGAGAATGCAAAATCACAGATGATTCGATAATAACGTGACACTTTGTTATGGTTTTTACAGATTTTCGTTTCAGTTTGTCGTCCTTCTGACAGTGTGCAATTACTTTGCTTTGCAGCCCTGCTGCCAGTGGGTTTGAACTGGAACTGAAGATCGGTAAAATTCAAAACAAAGTGCTCAATTTATATCCAATCTGTGATTCGCATTCTCAGCAAACCAAATATCACGAATGTTATATATATCTCTGTAAGAATATTGGGGGGGCACAATTTACTGTTCTTGCCTCGGGTGCAAAAGCAGCTAGCTACGGCTCTGATAGGGGGTACACTCAGCCAGGCTGTCAGGACATGATAGGGGGTACACTCAGCCAGGCTGTCAGGACATGATAGGGGGTACACTCAGCCAGGCTGTCAGGACATGATAGGGGGTACACTCAGCCAGGCTGTCAGGACATGATAGGGGGTACACTCAGCCAGGCTGTCAGGACATGATAGGGGGTACACTCAGCCAGGCTGTCAGGACATGATAGGGGGTACACTCAGCCAGGCTGTCAGGACATGATAGGGGGTACACTCAGCCAGGCTGTCAGGACATGAAAGGGGGTACACTCAGCCAGGCTGTCAGGACATGATAGGGGGTACACTCAGCCAGGCTGTCAGGACATGATAGGGGGTACACTCAGCCAGGCTGTCGGGACATGATAGGGGGTACACTCAGCCAGGCTGTCAGGACATGATAGGGGGTACACTCAGCCAGGCTGTCGGGACATGATAGGGGGTACACTCAGCCAGGCTGTCAGGACATGAAAGGGGGTACACTCAGCCAGGCTGTCAGGACATGATAGGGGGTACACTCAGGCTAGGAGAGGGAGTAATGAGGCAGGGAAAGGGGGTATGGTCATAAAATAAACCACACCGGCCAAGTTTGATTGGAGCTAATCACAAACCAAGCAAACAACGGCCACAATGTAACCAGAAAGAAATGTAAAGATACGGGGAGGGGGGGGGCACAGGTTACATAGTCACAAAATGATTCCCCCTCGAGACAAAAGTAAAATATCTGCTTAACTAAAAACAGAAAAACTAAGCACATGTAAGAGATCAGCAACATTATAGTGAACATATAAAATGCATTTTTTGGTGCAGTTCCATTAAAAAAGCTTATTTTTAGGCTCTCGCAAACACAAATAGACCCTATATCTCCTCTGACCCAAAACTGAAACGTTACTTACACGGTTATTTACAGGACTTTCAATGCACAGCTTTGAATTCTGTCAGTGAATGCCCCCTGCAAATTCTTTTTTTTTTATTGTAACAAGTGTTTATTCAAAGTTTGCAGCATAGTATGTAAGCAGCCCAGATATGGGACAACAGGCAGGTCGTTACATCAGGGACAGGAGATTGAAATGAAAACATCAGCAATTACATGTTCAAACAGTTTGTGCATTTACAACAATCGTATGTGGAGGGCTAAATCAATACAGGGGGAGGGTGGGGTCTGTAAAGGAATAATGCTAATCAGCAAGTGCTAAGGTTCTATATCACTGTCTAAGAGGGGGCGAACCGCATGAAAAGGGGGTAGTCCGGGTGACTCAGGGGGTTGTGGTTATGCATTAACGTCAGATCTATATCAAGCAATCTTACGTAGGGGAAGGATTTCGCGATAAGGGGCATGCAGCCGGCCAGTAAAACCAGCGGCGAAAGTGTTTATCAGAGGTGCCAGCCGCTCTATGGAGGAGGTCCTCGACATCGCGTAGGTTATGTATCTCTTGTACCCATTCCTTAATAGTGGGGACCGTGGGTGATTTCTAGGCTTGTGCACCGTTTTTTTTTTCGGTTCGATTCGGTTCGGTTCGTTCGGATTTTGTAAATTTTCGTTTCGGGCTCGTTTCGGTTCGATTTGATTCGTTTTTCATATCGACTTTTTCCTCGGGATATTGGTCATTTTCGAGATTTCGGGTCTGCTCGTTTTTTGTATGGACTTTTTTGTTCGTGCTTTCGGAAATTTTCGTGTTTTTCGGAAGAACTTAGGCTTGTGCACCTTTTTCGTTTCGATTCGGTTCGTTCGGATTTTGTAGATTTTCTATTCGATAATTCTGCTGGCGATACGATACGACAATTCTATAGATGTGATACGATAATTTGAATATGCATTTCACAAATTTATTTAATCATATTAAATAAATGTTATTAAATGAATGGAACATTAAAAAAATTAACAAAACGGTTTTAAAAACCCAAAACTGACCGTCTGACTTTAAAAATAAAAACCAGAACAAAAGGTTTTAAAAGTTAAAAATACTAATAGTTGACGTTGTTGATCCAAAAAATAAACTGAAACTAAAAAAAAACAACAAATAAAATGATTTAAAACAGACAAAAAGAAATTAACCCTTTCACTCCTGAGGCATGTCACGGCTTCACGGTTCACGCCTTGTGTGCTGTGCTGCTGAGCTATTTTTTTTTAACGGTTTCGCTCATCATTTAAACGCGTTTTGAACTTCATTTTATTATATGACCCAGTCCCAGACATGTTATATATCATTCTTCTTTCCGGCTGACTCGGCAGATTCATAATATATCATTATTATATGAATAAGAATAAATATATATATATATGTATGCGTCATGTCCTGTCTGTATTTATATTATTAAAAAAAATTCAATAAAATTGGAATTTTCATCAATAATTTACAAGGTGTAAAATATGTAAATAAACAATAAAGTGCTTTTTCACATTTAACATGCGAGCGTTTGCGGTTATATTTTATATGAGTTTCGCTTGTTAAAAAAATTTGAAATGGGGACTAGTAGTACTAGTTGTTAATGTTACATTTCTTTTGGGTGAAAAATAAATTACACAATTTTTAACAAACGCACCCCATAGAAAAATCCTTAGTGCAGCATCATTGTTCACATTATAATTGAAATGGCAACAATAATGCTGCATTAATAAAAACAATACCCAAAATATTTTTTTTTTTATCTTTTATTATATTTTTATTTTTTATAATATTTTTTTTTAACATTGTCATGTTTGGTATCGTTGGAAAGGCCATGCTCTGGTCAATCCAACGATACCAAACATTAACACGATAACATTAACATTAACCGATAGCTGCCGTGGATTGTGAGATAGGGGTTTCCAATGAACCCCCTATCTCCACCAATAGTCGCAGTTAGGGCTTAACTGCAGAACTGACGACATTGCACTATGCACGATGACGCCAGTCGACTCGTCACCAGGGGTAGATCCCGGAAGCTTGGCCATCATCCAAGATGTCAGCCAGCTCTGGGAGAGGATTGTGACCTGACGCCTTTATGTGCTGAATCAGCCTGGATTCGGCCCCCACCTGGGGGCACAGCAATTGGCCGGAATCCCTGTTGATGATGATTGCTGCCTGCCTCCTGTGCTAGGGACGCGCTCGCTCACCGCTCAGAGCATCCATAGCACAGGAGGAGCACTTGGCAAGTTGGCATGCATGAGGCGCTGAGCACGTCCCTACTCCCTAGCAGCTAAGTGGTTAATGCAGCATATGAATCCGCACACTGCGGGGAAGCGCCTCAGTCTCTGCAGTATAATTAATGCAGCATATGAATCCTCCAAACACTGCGGGGAAGCGCCTCTCTCTGCAGTATAATAAATGCAGCATAAGAAAAGAATCCACACACTGGCAGGCAGGCGGCACCTCTAGTCTACAGTATATTAATGCAGCATATGAATCCGTAGTTCTGCAGTAAAGAGTCTCTTTATTTTTTATATTTTTTAGGATCTTTTAAGCATTTTTGTTAAAACAAATTCTGAGCAACAAAGTGTGGGAAATGTTTTGCCCTATAGTCTTCATCAATGTTAATATATATATATATTCCTGTTTAATTCAATATCTAATAAACCGTTACTTTATTATTATAATCTGCAGTAAAAAGAGACTCTTTATTTTTAGATTTTTTTAGGATTTTTTAATCACTATTTGAAATTTTTGTTTTTGAGCTACAAGGAGTGGACTGGGAAAGTTATACCCCATAGGCTTCAATCAACTGTTTTGGTTGTGTTTTTTTGTGATTCTATGCTCTAGAATCATCTTTGGGGGTTGGATTACTGCGTGCATAGTCCAATCAGCTGCTTCCTTTTCTGGAATTTTCACTGAAGGGAAGGCTGCACAGACAGAGTAGACACTAGACAGTGACACCACCAGTGCCACACACACCACCACTTCTGCAGCAGCTGGTAAAAGTCTGAGCAAACAGCCATCTTCCACACAGCCCACTATGGAGCAATTTGGTGGGTTTCAGCCCAGGGGAATATCGAAGCAGCAGACCCGAAAAATCACCAGACTCATTGCAGAGTTAATAACGGTTGGGGGTGCTGCTTTTAATTTGATAGTACCATAGTACACATGATCGTTCCCCAATTTTGTTTTCCTGTGAAAACTCGTCGGCTTCACCAGTGTCACCTGTCTCTCTGTCACTTCCTTTTGACTGCAGGCAGTGCAGGGTATATACACTTCCATTCCTCTTGGGTGTGCCGCCATATTGCTTTTGTTCTTCTCTGACTGAATGAGAAGACAGCACTGAACGAGTCTGGACTCTGGAGACAGTGGAGGAGAGAAACAACGTTTTGCTTTGCATTTGCAGTGAGTGACTGGAGTGGGAGTGCAGAGACTCTTATTGGACTGACTTGCGAGAGTGTAAGTAGTAAACTACTTATTTATTTATTTGCAAAGGATTTTTATTTTTACCAGGAAGGATACATTGAGATTTCTCTCGTTTTCGAGTATGTCCTGGGTTCAAGAACATTGTATTTAAGTAACAACTGTAACCACTCAAAGTAATAATATCTCTACTGTTCTTAATTTATCCTGACAACATTTATTTACAGATATATTTCATACTTGTGTATTTTTTATTCATGATTATTCATTTAGCTTTGCCTTGATTTTGAGTGCTGGTGCTGGACTGGTGCACTGGAGAGACTGAGTGAGTAGACTAGAGAGTGAGACTGATATCTATCTATTCTTTATTATGCCTGTGTCGGTGCTCGCCTCTCACTCACTGCTCCGTGTGTCCATGTCCAGCGTCTCATTTTTTTTTATCTTCCATGCAGGCGCAGGGGGCCCAGGGGCGGACAACTAATGTGGCCCCCGGGCAAAAGGAGGTCATGGGGCCCCCTTTGTTTTTGCATCCACAGGGGGCCACACCCATAAAAAACACTCCCTACAATGCAGCACCCACGTGTACATTATTGTGCTAAATAATTTAATTCTTAACTCCTAAATAACCTTTTTGAAAATTGGGGGATCCATTGTGCCCCTCCATACTTATTACAGATGACCACCGCACTGTGGCCCATTAGTGGTTGTTTTTTTTTGTCTTTGGACCTATATTATATTTCCCCCGGCAGTTCCCTCATCCTATAACCTCAGATCCAGGACCAGCACCTGCTTACTTGCAATACCACAATACAAAAAGAAAGTGGCTCGATCCTCATTTTCCTACAGAGCACCGCAAATATGGAATAACCTCCCAGACACCATCAAATCTTCCCCCAGTCTAAAGTCCCTTAGACTTACATACCTCAATACGAAATGCACTTGTAAAGTAAACATGTAACATAATGACTTTATTTCCTACATATTTATTTTTATTTTAATCTGTATATTTGGTCTTGTGTTAATATCTTGCATTTTACTAAGTATTTTGTATTTCTGTAACCACTCAATGTTCTTGAACCCAGAACATACTTGAAAACGAGAGAAATCTCAATGTATCCTTCCTGGTAAAATCCTTTATAAATAAATATATATTATATACAAAAATTCAGTTACAAAATTTTTTGTTTTTATTTTTTATTTGTTTAGAGAACATAACATCATGGACTTGACAAGCAGTGGCACTGGTGCCACAACAAGCACTGTCATTCAAAGGACGGCCCCATCTACTAGTACTCGCAGGATTGTTTCAAAGGGCAGTAAAAATAAACAGCTTGGAAGTCGTCCCGCTGTCACTGTTTCTCAAGATCTGCCAATTATTAAAACCCAAGGGAAAACGAGCAGAACAGAGTCACAGTAGTACAGCTAGTACTACTAGTCAGAGAAAGAAACCCAGTCCCACCCAGCAAACAAGTAAAGACAACATCATCATCATCATCATCATCATCATCATCATCATCATCCTTTACTGGCAAGGTGGCTGAGCTTATTATTATTATTCTTTATTTATAAAGCGCCAGCATATTCCGCAGCGCTGTACAATAAGCACAGTACAGACAGGGTTACAATACATTGAACAACATTTGACAAACAGTACAGGAGGAGATGAGGGCCCTATTCCCGTAGGAACTCACAATCTAGGAGGGTTGGGGTTGGAAACAGGAGGAGAGGACTTTAAGGTGAGAGTGATTGATGGTTGCGTCAGTGAGTTGGGGGGTCGGCTTCCCTAAATAGGAATGTTTTAAGGGAGCGTTTGAAGGAAGAGAAGTTAGGGGAAAGTCTGACAGTACGAGGGAGAGCGTTCCAGAGAGTGGGGGCTGCGCGTGAGAAATCCTGCAGTCTATCATGGGAAGAGGTGATGCGGGGAGAAGCTAGGCGCAGGTCACTGTTTGACCTTAGGGAGCGAGCTGGGGTGTATTTGGTGATTAGTGAGGACAGGTAGTGGGGAGCTGAGTTAGTGAGGGTTTTGTGGATAAGGATTTTGAACTTAATTCTGCAGTGGATGGGGAGCCAGTGAAGGGACTCGCAGAGGGGAGCGGCAGAGACAGAGCGGCAGGTGAGGTGAATTAGCCTGGCGGAGGCGTTCAGGATGGATTGTAGGGGGGAGAGGCGGGACAGAGGGAGGCCAGATAAGAGAATATTGCAATAGTCGAGTCGGGAGATTATCAGGGCGTGTATGAATTGTTTTGTGGTGACAGCGGTAAGAAATGGCCGAATTCTGGAAATATTACGCAGTTGGTATCGGCAGGAGGAGGAAAGAAACTTGATGTGGGGGATGAAGGAAAGAGCAGAGTCCAGTGTAACTCCAAGACAGCGAACTTGGTGTGATGGGGAGATGGTGATACCCTCCACCGTGATAGAGAAGCCAGGAGGTGGGGAGGCATTAGAGGGAGGAATAAGTAGGAGCTCAGTCTTTGACATGTTGATCTTTAGGTGGTAGGAGGCCATCCAGGAGGAGATGCCAGATAAACAGTCACTGACTTTTGAAAGGACAGGGGGAGAGAGATCAGGGGTAGAGAGGTAGATCTGAGTGTCATCAGCGTAGAGGTGGTAATTAAAGCCAAAGCTGTTGATGATTTTGCCCAGGGAGGAGGTGTAGATGGAAAAGAGCAGAGGACCAAGGACAGAGCCTTGAGGTACACCAACAGATAGAGGCAATGAGGAGGAGAAGTTACCAGCAAAGGTCACACAGAAGGACCTGTTGGATAAATAGGAGTCAACCCAAGCAAGTGCAGTGTCACCGAGACCCAGAGAGTTGAGGGTCTGTAGAAGGAGGGGGTGGTCAACAGTGTCAAAAGCAGCCGAGAGGTCAAGCAGGATGAGAATAGAATAGTGGCCATGTTTTTTTAGCAGTTAGGAGGTCGTTGGTGACTTTGGTGAGGGCAGTTTCAGTTGAGTGTAGCGGACGGAAGCCAGATTGCAGGGGGTCAAGTAGGGAATTGGAGGACAGGAAGAGGGAGAGGCGGTTGAAGACTAGTTTTTCTAAGAGCTTTGATGTGAAGGGAAGCAGGGATACAGGACGGTAGTTGGATGGAGAGTTGGGGTCTAGGGATGGTTTCTTTAGTAAAGGGGTAACTAGCGCGTGTTTGAAGGCGGATGGAAAGGAGCCAGTGGAGAGAGATAGGTTGAAGATGTGTGTGAGAGCAGGGGTGAGGGAGGAGGAGAGGGGAGGAATTAGATGTGAGGGAATGGGGTCGAGCGGGCACGTGGTGAGATGTGAGGAGGACAATAAGGAATTGACTTCCTCCTCAGTGGCTGGGAGGAAGCGGCAGAGGGTGGCAGAGGGGACCTGTGGGAGTGGAGGTGGCAGATAACTATCTTGTGTTGGGATGTTGCTTCTGATAGTTAGAGTTTTACTGAGGAAGTAGTCTGCCAGGTCTTGAGCGCTGAAGGCAGCTGAGGGGGGAGGTGCAGGTGGGTAGAAGAGGGTGTTGAAGGTGGACCAGAGTCGTTTAGGGTTGGAGGACAGCGTAGATATAAGAGATGAGAAGAAGGATTGTTTGGCCAAGTGGAGGGCAGAGGTGTATGACCGGAGAATAAACTTGAAGTGAACAAAATCAGCTTCAGAGCGGGATTTCCTCCAGGCACGCACTGCGGTGCGGGAGCATCTTTGCAGGTAGCGAGTCTGGAGGGTGTGCCAGGACTGAAGCTGGCGGCGTGGGGCCTTGCAGAGTCGAAGAGGAGCAAGAGTGTCTAGAGCAGAGATAAGCGTAGTGATGTAGTGATCAGTGGCAGCATCAGGGCAGGTGAAGGATGAGGTATGAGGGAGGTGGTGAAGTAGGTTGGAGAATTGATGGGGGTCCACAGCATGTAGATTTCTGCGAGTGTGTGTGCGGGGTGGGGGAGCAGGGTGTTTAGGAAGTCCAGATAGGTTGAAAGAGAGAAGGTGGTGGTCAGAGATAGGGAAAGGGTGGCATTTGAACTCAGAAATGGAGCAGAGGTTGGAAAAGACCAGGTCAATAACGTGACCATCGCGGTGGGTAGGGAGGAGGGAGGATTGTGTGAGTCCAAGGGAGGACGTGAGTGAAAGAAGTTTGGAGGCAGCAGGAGCGGAAGGATCGTCAATGGGAATGTTGAAGTCCCCGAGAATTAGGCATGGAAGATTAGAAGACAGGAAGTGAGAAAGCCAGGTAGCAAAGTGGTCAAAGAACTGGGAGGTTGGTCCCGGTGGGCGGTAGATGACTGCCACCCTGAGAGCCAGAGGAGAGAACAGGCGGATGCAGTGTGTCTCGAAGGAGAGGGATGGGGGTGGAGGGAGATGCTGGTAGGTGCAGGTGGGAGAGAGCAGGAGTCCGACCCCGCCACCATTTCTCTCACCCGTTCTGGGGGTATGGCTCAAGTGTAGACCGCCATGTGAGAGAGCATCAACGGAGGTCGTGTCAGAAGGAGTTAGCCAGGTTTCAGTTAAAGCTAGGAGGTTGAAGGAGTTTGAAAGGAAGAGGTCATGGACGGCTGTGAGTTTGTTGCACACAGAGCGAGCGTTCCAGAGGGTGCAGGAGAAAGAGGACAGGCACTGAGGGATTATGGGAATGAGGTTGCTGGGCTTGCAGGGAGGTGATTTATGTGCGATGGAGATAGGATGAGAGGGAAGTATTGGATGTGTTGTGGGGCTAGGGTTAGGGGATATGTCACCTGAATAGAGTAACAGCAGGAGGGTGAGAAAGAGAAGGTGGGAATGGCATTTGTGGGAGTGGGAGTGATTGGCAGCACGAGAGTTAGAGGGAGACCATGTTCTGAGGAAACAAAGGAGCTCATGCGAGGCCATCATGTGGGACGAGAGGAGGGAGGGAGAGATGCAGATTGTGTAGGGGTCGGTGGTAGAGGGGCAGGAGTTCCATTTAAGGAGAAAGGTAGAAGTAAAGAGCAGAAGCGTGAGAGAAAGCATGATATAGACGTGAGTTTACCAGAGTAAAAAAAGTGGGCCTTGCAGTTTTGCAGTTCCTTCCTCCAGTCCCGCAACTCCAGGAATCAACTCTGAGCGTCCACTTAAGAATGCCACTGAACTCCAGGAATCAACTCTGAGCGTCCACTTAAGAATGCCACTGAACTCCAGGAATCAACTCTGAGCGTCCACTTAAGAATGCCACTGAACTCCAGGAATCAACTCTGAGCGTCCTCTTAAGAATGCCACTTAAATGACACTGGAGCCTGGCTCAAATGGAGCCTGGTATAGTTGTTATATAGGGCGGACTGATTGCATTCAGGCAGTTAAAAAGTCAACAGCTGAAGCTGGATGGGCTGTGTCAATAGGGCAGGAGATTCACATGCTAATTAGCAAAGCAAATGGTGGAGAAAAACAAAAATAAATAAAAAAAACAGAAAAAAACCAAGGAAACGTTATAATGTGGGTGCCTGCGAATACTGGGTGATGGGGTCCTACCAGCAAAAGTATGCAGGGGTTCAGTTGAGATGTGGGTGTCTGTGGATGATGGGTGATGGGTGATAATGCCTACCAGCAAAAGTATGCAGGGGTTCAGTTGAGATGTGGGTGTCTGTGGATGATGGGTGATGGGTGATAATGCCTACCAGCAAAAGTATGCAGGGGTTCAGTTGAGATGTGGGTGTCTGTGGATGATGGGTGATGAGTGATAATGCCTACCTGTGGAGAGAGGAGACACAGGAATTAGGGATCGTGATGGCGTAGGGGATCTTGGATAAAACTCCAGGAATCAACTCTGAGCGTCCACTTAAGAATGCCACTTAAATGACAGCTTAAGAGTAAGACGTATTTATCTGAGTCAAGAACTAAGTCAGCAATTCTGTGTCAGCAGTTTAAGGAGCTAGTTCCACTTCCTCCAAAAACAACGTGCACAATAACCAGCGCCACTTGTAGAAGCACAACAAGTACACTAGCTGGGACAGCTAGTGCTACTTCTACTGTGTCAAAAAATGTGCTAGTACCAGAGATGTTTTTTTCTAGTAGAGGCACGAAGGTATGTGGGAAGGTTTTTGACAGTCATCATTTATTTAAGCAGCCCAAGACTGAGCTTCTGCAGTATCAGGAGGGAATTGCTTTAGCTCTATCACAAAGTGCCACCACCACCACCACCACTGCTGCTGCTGAACCTGATAGAAGAACCCAAGAGAGATACTGGTGGTGTTCTATCCCATTCCCTATAACCTAGTAGCCTTCAGGGAGAAGGAATTCAGCAACAGGACTCAACATCTCCCACTGGTGATGATGAATTTTTATCTTCACACAAAGACTATAATAAAAAATCGCATTTAAATTTGGATCTACAAGAGCAAGAAGATTTACAGCCTTATACTCCTTTTCAAGGTTCCCTATCCCCTTACCATAGTACACATGATCGTTCCCCAATTTTGTTTTCCTGTGAAAACTCGTCGGCGTCAGTGTCACCTCTGTCCCAAGTAGAAATTATTAGTACCAATATCAAAATTTGTGCTCCCGTCACCAGTGCCACTAGTACCACCACACCAGTAGTAGGAGCCCCTCACCCCACTATCCCAAAAATGTTTAAAAACAATAAACATGGGTTACAACAACGAGAAACTGAAAGTACTGCTACTATTACATCAGAATACAGGCGGCCAGGTTCAGCGTGTGGAATTGGATGAAGAATGTGGCTCTAAACAAGAACCTTCCTCAGCAACAAGTGGCCGCCGTTGGTCGAAAGCGTGGCAGTATTTTACTGAAAGTGCGGATAAACGTACAGCCAAATGTCATTTGTGCGGAACATGGGTCAGCCGTGGTCAACAGACAAACAAACTCACTACCACTGGCATGAACTCACACCTGAAAACCCACCACAAGGCAGTGCTTCTAGCTTTAGAAATAGAAAAAAATTCTCCTCTCCTCTCAGCCCACTATGGAGCAATTTGGTGGGTTTCAGCCCAGGGGAATATCGAAGCAGCAGACCCGAAAAATCACCAGACTCATTGCAGAGTTAATAACGGTTGGGGGTGCTTCTTTTAATTTGATAGGTGGTGATTCTTTCAAGCGCCTCATGCAGGCTCTCTCCCCCCAATATGAAGTGCCTTCACGCACTACATTTAGTCGATCTGTAGTGCCAGCTATGTACCGGTCCTGCGTTGGAGTTTAAGGAGGAGCTGGGAAAGGCTGCTAGACGATCAGTGCACTTCACCACAGATCTATGGACTGCTCCAAATAGCCAGCATGTCTTTCTGTCCTTGACTGGACATTGGTGGCAGTCGCAGCCCAATGTGCCCGAGCAAAAGCAGCCAGCAGCAACAAGTTCAGGGGCAAAAAAAAAAAGTGCTGGGCCTTGTGCCGATGATACAGAAAAGACAGCATTACATTCCTTCCTCCTCCACGCTGAGGTTATGGATCAGCAGCACACCGCAGAGAACATCTTACATGCACTGAAGAACATGATGGCACAGTGGCTAGGGGAGCAGTCTGGTACGCAAGCTCAAATGGGTTTTGTAGTAACCGATGGTGGAAGCAACATAAGGGCTCTCCGGGATGGAAGATTTATGGGTGTGTGGTGCGCAGCTCACATCCTGCATCTAGTGGTGACGAAGGCACTCGATGAGAGCATTAGTGGAGGAAGGTTGGGGGCACTTGTTGAATCGTGCAGAAAAATGTCTGAAATCTATAAATAAAGAGACTCTTTGCTGCAGAATTTTATAATGAACGGTTTATTAGATATTGAATTAAATCGGGAATATTTTTAACATTGAAGCCTATGGGATTCTCCTGAATAAACCTGTCGAATTAAACCACTGAATGGCAGGGCATTTCGGGAACCATTCACTGCTGGTTTGTGTTCTCTGAATAGCCGAAGCAGTGCTTTTTCATGGGGATTCACTGCCCTCGAACAGGCATCGTATGTGCAGGCAATTCGCCAGGGGTGTATACTTCAGAGGGGCACGAGGAAGGCACAGGTACCTTGGGTGCAGGACGGCCGCAGTCGCCCAGTGTCTTTCACCATCAGTGGCCTGGAATCCATGTACACGCCAACTGGCAACAACGGTGACATGAACGTCATTCTGTGGCCGATCCACATAAGAAACCTGTCTGTGCAGAGCGCGGGTGTATCAACCCGTTATATCAACAAACCAAGTGCTGGTGCGTCACTTGTTTCAATTTGAAGCCGAGATATATCTCCTCTGACTTTTTGTCTTGCCGCTGAACTTCTTGACATTATATGCAGTTCATTTTACGGTTTAATTTTCATCACGCTGATTAAATCCTCTTCTAAACATTACACTTCTGCTGAGCAGAATTATTTCTCATTAGGGATTACTGCATAGTTCGTTGCTGTAAATGCTCTGCAAGTTAGAAACATAGAAACATAGAAAAATGTCGGCAGATAAGAACCATTTGGCCCATCTAGTCTGCCCAGTTACATGGATACTTTACCTGGATTTATCTTTTGTTTAGGATAGCCTTATGCCTATCCCATGCTTGCTTAAATTCAATTACTGTTTTGGCCTCTACCACTTCAACTGGAAGACTGTTCCATGTATCCACCACCCTCTCAGTAAAATAATGCTTCCTGATGTTACTTTTAAACCTTTGCCCCTCTAATCTAAGACTATGTCCTCTTGTTTTGCTACTTTGTTTCCTTTTAAATATACTCCCTTCCTCTACCTTGTGGATTCCCTTTACGTATTTAAATGTTTCTATCATATCTCCTCTGTCTCGTCTTTTTTCCAAGCTGTACATGTTAAGATCATTAAGCCTTTCCTGGTAACTTTTCTCCTTCAAGCCGTACACCATTTTAGTAGCCCTTCTCTGAACTCTCTCTAAGATGTCTATATCCTTCTGGAGATACGGTCTCCAGTACTGCACACAGTACTCCAAGTGAGGTCTCACCAGTGCTCTGTACAGTGGCATGAGCACTTCCCTTTTCCTACTGCTAATACCTCTCCCTACACAACCAAGCATTCTGCTAGCATTTCCTGCTGCTCTATTACATTGACTACTTACCTTTAGATCCTCTGAAATAATAACCCCTAAATCCCTTTCCTCAGATGTTGAGGTTAGGACTGTATCAAATATTCTATATTCAGCCCTTGGGTTTTTACGTCCCAGGTGCATTATCTTGCACTTATCCACGTTAAAACTCAATTGCCACAGCTCCGACCATTTTTTTAGTTTACCTAAATCATTTGTCATTTGACTGATCCCTCCAGGAACGTCAACCCTGTTGCAAATCTTTGTGTCATCAGCAAAAAGACATACTTTTCCATTAATACCTTCTGCAATATCACTAATAAAAATATTAAATAGAATGGGTCCAAGTACTGACCCCTGAGGTACCCCACTGGTAACAAGACCTTGCGCAGAATAAACTCCATTTACCACAACCCTCTGTTGCCTGTCACTCAGCCACTGCCTAATCCATTCAACAATATTGGAATCCAAGCTCAAAGATTGCAATTTATTGACAAGCCTTCTATGCGGAACAGTATCAAAAGCCTTACTGAAATCTAAACAAGCAATGTCTACTACACCACCTGTGTCTATTATTTTTGTTACCCAATCAAAAAAAAGAAAAATCAGTAAGATTAGTTTGGCATGATCTCCCTGAGGTAAACCCATGTTGTTTCTGATCCTGTAATCTATGCGTTTTTAGATGTTCAACAATCCTTTCCTTTAACATGGTTTCCATTAATTTCCCCACTACTGACGTAAGACTAACTGGCCTATAGTTCCCCGATTCCTCCCTACTACCCTTCTTGTAAATGGGGACAACATTTGCTAATTTCCAGTCTTCTGGGACGACTCCCGTTAGCAAGGATTGGTTAAATAAATCTGTTAAAGGTTTTGCTATTACATCACTGAGCTCTTTTAATAATTTAGGGTGGATCCCATCGGGCCCCATTGACTTATTTGTCTTTACTTTAGACAGCTGCTGTAGAACCTCCTCCTCTGTAAACTGATATGTAATTGTCTCGTTAGTGTTTCCTCCTAACTGAGGTCCCTTTCCTTCCTTTTCTTCTGCAAAGACTGAACAAAAATATTCATTGAGGCAGTCAGCGAGACTTTTATCCTCTTCTACATACCTTCCTTCCTTTGTTTTTAATCTAACTAATCCTTGTTTTACTTTTCTTTTCTCGTTTATGTATCTAAAAAATGTTTTGTCCCCCTTTTTAACTGACTGAGCTATTTTCTCTTCTGCGTGTGCTTTGGAAGCCCTTATAAATTACTTTGCCTCTTTCTGCCTAATCTTATAGGTTTGCCTATCTTCTTCACTCTGAGTTGTTTTATAATTATTGAATGCTGTCTTTTTGTTCTTCACTATTTTGGCCACTTCTGCAGAGTACCACAGTGGTTTCTTCCCTTTTTTGTTCTTGCTAACAAGTCGAATGCAATTGCCTGTGGCCTTCAATAATGCTTCCTTTAAATAATCCCATTTCTCCTGGACTCCCTTTAAACTCCTCCAGTCTGATAATGACTCCTTCACACAAAATCTCATTTTAGAAAAATCTGTTTTTTTAAAGTCTAAAACTTTTGTTTTCGTGTGGTGCGGCTCCATCCCTGTTCTGATATTAAACCATACTGACTGGTGATCACTAGATCCCAAATTTTCACCTACAACAACGTCCGATACCAAACCTCCATTTGTGAGTATCAAATCCAATATGGCCTCCTTACGGGTCGGCTCCTCAACTACTTGTGTTAGAGATAATCCCAGTAGGGTGTTTAGAATATTTGTACTCCTGGTGCACCCAGCTGTTTTGGTTTTCCAGTTCACATCAGGAAGATTAAAGTCCCTCATGATAATAACTTCCCCCTTCATTGCCATTTTGGCTATTTCCTCAAGCAGCAGATTATCTAGCTCTTCTACTTGTCCAGGGGGTCTATAGATCACACCTACACGAGCTACTGTATGATTGCCAAATGTTAGCGTAACCCAAACTGACTCTATGTTCACCTCGCTCACTTTTATTTGGTTCGTTTTTATGTTGTTTTTCACATACAGGGCCACTCCTCCTCCTTTCCTACCTTCTCTGTCTTTTCTATATAAAGAGTACCCCGGTATTATTATGTCCCAGTTATTTTTCTCACTGAACCATGTCTCAGTAACCGCAACTAAATCTACTTTTTCAGATGCCATCATTGCCTCCAGTTCATTGATTTTATTGACTAAACTGCGAGCATTTATAGACACGACTCTGAGCTTGTCATTTTTTTCCCCGCATGTTGCTTGCACCCTCCGATTTAGTTTTGGGGGACAATCAGGCAGATTGTTTTTTACCCTTTTGTCCCCCCTCCTAGTTTAAATATTTCTTTGCGAAACCTTTGAACTTCTCACTGAGAACATACGTTCCCCTACGAGTAAGATGCAAACCATCTTTTTTATACAGTTCCTTTCTGCTCCAATTAGAGCTATCATGGGACACAAAGCCAAATCCTTGCTCTCGACACCATTCCCGAAGCCACAAATTAAATTCCCTATTGCACATCTGCCTATCCTGAATGTTATGCACAGGCAAAACTTCAGAGAATGACACAGTGGACGCAATCTGCTGTATTTCACCTCCAAGAACACAAAAATCTTCCTTAATCTCAGAAACCTCATTGCTAGCCAAGTCATTTGTCCCTAGATGGACTAGAACATCCACTTCCCCTTGCTGCTTTGTTTGTTTGACAATATTGAGAATACGTCTCTTGTCTCTACGAGCAGTAGCCCCAGGAAGACATCTCACCAAACCACTACTCTCCAGCTCAACACCTCTTATGATAGAATCACCCAGCAACAATTGCCTTCTATCATGTCCCACCTTTTCCTTATTGTTCTTGGTTGCAGTCCTGCATACCTTAGGCATAGGGGATGGTGGTTCCTCAACTATGGTGTGTGAGCCTACTTCCGTCTCACCACTACACTCTGATGAAAGTGCCTCAAAAGAATTAATAAGAGCCACAGACTGTGGGACATGCCTTCTATGCACAACTCTAAGTCTACCAGATCCTACAGTAGTCCATCTGCCACTCCTAGGAGGCCTCTGTGGCAGTGGCTTTGTAACAGTCATAGCCATAGCCTGAGTTTGTGTAACAGATAATTTACAAATCTCAGACTTCAAACAGGCAATTTCCTGCTGCAATAAAGAGAGCTGCCTACATATCAGGCACACTCCAAACCTCCAAAAAAGTTGCTCGATGTTTATATATCATTTAAACCAGGCCTCAAAATTTCCACTCGCTTGCTCGCATTTGGCGAGTAGAAATTACATGAGGGCGAGTGGAAATGGAGAGGCAGGCAGGGCAGGATAGGGGTTAGGTGGGACAACTAGTGGCGAGTAACTCTAAGGCTGGGGTCAGACGAACGCAGTGTTAACGTCCGTGTTGCCCGCACATAAGTACGTCCGTGATAGCATACAATTGTGTTAAATGGAGCCCCACACACGAAGTACATCCGCACAGAAGTGCGGGGGCTGACGGACGCTGCAAACTGACGCAGGTTAGGCAAGAACGTAATACTGCTAGAAAGGACGAGCGGAGTGCGCCACATCCACAACGTCCGCATAGCTTTGTGAGTGAGTGATGGAACGTGGTCAGACGGACTGCATTTATACGTCCAGCATTTTTGACGGACAAAATGTTTTTTCATTGTAATTTATTTTCTCTGCTACATCAGTCAAAAAATACGTCAGTGAAAAAACCGGACTGTGTGGCCACTACCTTGCCGTCAGACAGAAAGTACGTCCGTACTGCACGGATGCATAGTCCGTACAAAATGCGCTCATCTGACCCTAGCCTTAAGGCTTAACTAGTAGCTTGGTACTTGAAATTTTGAGCCCTGATTTAAACTGTCTGGGCACTCCTAGCGATTAGAGCCTCAGGAGGTGCAGAGGTTATCAATCACATGTTACTGCTAATTCAACTAATTAAGTGCTATCTCTGTTACCTGACATTTAGATTTTGCACTAGTAACTGGTCTCTTCAGTACCGTAATTGAGTTGGCAGTAAGTGGTTTGTTGGCTGTTCGGCAGCGGCACCTAATTAAGTGTAGCCACAATTACTGGTCTCTAGTAATGTTACTCAATTAACTGGTCTTAATCAATTTTACTGGTCCTTGGTATCAGTTGTGTGATTTATTATTGTTCTTTATATAAAGCGTAGGACTACCGCGGCGCTAAGGAAAAAATTATATATATAAACAGAAGGGAGCTGCTAGAATCCTTAAAAGCTAGTCTGTCCATCTAGCAAATAACAATAAATATAAACACAGAGGTAAGGACAGCGCTCCCAGGAAAAAGCAATCTTTTTAACAAAAAGCAGAGAAAAAATGAATACAATTTTTCTGCTTATAGTCCTCCTTGGGATCTAAAAATCAAAATCAGTCCTTAAAAAAAAAAAAAGAGTAACTATATGGAAAAATAAAAAAAAATAAAAAATATGTTGTGTAAAAATACCCCAGAAAGAAAGTCACCAATAGGAGGAAATCTTCAAATACATATATATATGGAACCTTTTCATTTCAGCAGAGGGAACCTTTTTTTAAAGGACTGATTTTTGATTTTTATTTTTAGATCCCAAGGAGGACTATAAGCAGAAAAATGTTATAAATGTTTTCTCTGCTTTTTGTTAAAAAGATTGCTTTTTCCTGGGAGCGCTGTCCTTATCTCTGTGTTTTTATATTCTTGTTCTTTGACTACTGAATTTACACCAACCTCACTGTTTTCTATCAGGGTTATTCAAAGAGATCCGAATGGCTGCCGAAAGGGAACTGAACGCTGAAAATCAGTGGTTACCTTTCTTGGCCATTCGGCTATTTAGAGAGCAGGCAATTCCACAAATCCTGGCGAATTGCCTGCACATACGGTGCCTGTTCGGTGCCTGTTGGAGGGCAGTGAATCCCTATAAAAAAGCAATGCTTCGGCTATTCAGAGAACACAAACCAGCAGTGAAAGGTTCCCAAAATGCCCTGCCATTCGGTGGTTTCATTCGGCAGGTTTTTCAGGCGAATCCCATAGGCTTCAATGTTAAAAATATTCCTGTTTTAATTCAATATCTAATAAACCGTTCATTATAAAATTCTGCAGTAAAAAGTCTCTTTATTTATAGATTTTTTATGATATTTTAAGCATTTTTCGGGATTTTTAAATCCGATTTCCTTTTTCTTAAGTTTACTTATTTTTTCTGTAACAGCCCTTTTTATTATGATTCATTGGATCATATGTAAATTTCACACATTTTCGCTCAGTAGTTTCTTTGCAAGCAGCGTTTCACTTTTCAAACATTCATACAAACTGTTTCCTTCATTTATTCACTGCATTCGTCTGCGGTGTCGGCTTTTTCCGGCGACTTCGCTGCGTGTGATCGGCTCCTGCTCGGGTTTTTTCAATGTTTTTGCAGGTTTCGCTGTGTGTTCGCCCTCGTATTGAGGTGAGTTTTCGTCGGGTTTGCGGTGGCTTTTCACTGCACTTCGACGGCCCTGTGGTGTTTGCTGAATACACCGCAGGGTCGCCGAAATGGGGTCACCAAATCGAACTGAATTGAAGAGAACGAAAAGTCATGGAACGTGTGATTATCTTTGATGTACCCTGCTTTTTTTTTTTAACTTTTTATTAATTGAATTTAATTAAAAGTATTTATCAGGAAAGGAAAAACAACAGAAAGGAATTCATTTAAAAACGTGATATGTCAGCAGTAAAGATGGACATTTTAAGCATTTGTTTTAAAATACAATTAATGCACTATAAAGGGAAAAATATTTTCAGGACCCGCATGTTTAATTCAGATTTTATTAAAGCATACTCTCATTAGAAAGACCACACTTTGAAATAAACAAAAATATTCCCATTTTAATTCAATATCTAATAAACCGTTTATTGTTAGATTTTTTTTAGGATCTTTTAAGAATTTTTTGGATTTTTTTGCTCGTTTTTTTTAAACTTTGTTCTTTTTTCTGTAACAGACCTCTTTATTATCATTCATTGGATTTTATATGTAAGTTTCAGACATTTTCACTCAGTAGTTTCTTTGCAAACAGCGTTTCAATTTTCAAACATTCAAGCAAACTGTTTTGTTTTTTTCACTCCATTCGTCTGCAGTGTTGGGTTTTTCTGGCGGCTGTGATCGGCTCCTGCTCGGGTTTCTCCGTCGTGTTCGGCGGGGTTAATCCAGATGTTTTTGCAGGTTTCGGTGTGCATTCGCCGGGTTTTGTGGTGAGTGTTCGGCAGGGTTTCAGCGGCTTTTTCCTGCACTTCGACGGCCCTGTGGCGCTTGCTGAATATACCGCAGCGTCTCCAAAATGGGACTGCCGAATCGCACCGAATTGAAGAGAATGAAAAGTCTCCGAACGTGTGGTGATTTTTCGATTCTCTTTGAATTACCCTGATACATAAAGATACGCGGCACAGGAAATCACAGCTTAAAATCCCAATATTCTCTGCTGACAGAAACCTCTCGTAGTCCATGTGTAACACAATGGCTGCACTTATTCATTAAACTGGTAAGACTCCGCAAACCCGAGCCAAAATAGGAGACGTAAAAATGATTTCTGCGCGCAACGTTAATGCGCTCGTTTTTGCGCATCAGTTTTACGCGCGTTAGTTTTTGCCGGATGAAAAAATGCGCGAGGATTTTAATACCAGCGTTGATTTATGCGCGGTAACGCTTAACGCTGTGCGCAAAAATTCACGCGCTGCGCAAGCGTTTTTGTGTTAGGGCCCAAGGTGTGCCTGGACACACCCCAATCCTAGCCTGCAGCACACACTTGGTCCCAGCTGGTCGCATCCCATGGACAGTCACTGGGATCCTTCATCTGTGCAGCGCAGCCTGTATATCCGATTGTCCGGGTGGTTGTGGTGGGGTCTACAATACAGTCTGTGCCAAAGCAGAGCGCAGAGCACTTCCCACGCTTGATGTGAGCGTCAGCTATCACTTATCACCTTTCAGCTGACCGGAGCTCTGACACAGTGAGCGCCGGCGGTCAGGTGACAAGTCAGTCGTAGCGCCCAGCGTGGGAGGTGCTTGAAGCACAGATCGCATTACAGACTGCACAACCACCCGGACCAGGGCCTGGCCTGCAGATGAAGTGGCCCAGACCGGACCACCAGGGATCCAAGTTTAAAACCCCCCCCCCCCCGTTTCAATCCGGATCAAACCAATACATTCATTTGTTTTTCAGAAGTACTTTCGCATTAACGAAATTCATAATGAATTGCGATTTGTTAACAAACGAACGCACACCCCTAATAAAAATGTTAAAGCTTTCTGGAGACAGAGCGATTCAAAGAGCGCTGAAATGTCAGGGCGCTTTCATTTAGCGCACGTCAAAGAGTTCTATTCAGCATTCATTGCAAGATCACCGATTCGACTTACCGAATGAAAAATTTGGATTTAAAGCAAACAAAACAAACTCCCTATAATAATTACCATTTATGAAATTTCAATAAACCTTTTTCAAGTTTCTTCTCATATATCAAAGTTGAAAACAGGGCGCGGCGCGTCACCATGGCGAGAGACAACAAAATCAGCCACAAAGCAATGTAGCGTCAGTCCTGTCTGAAATATCCTTCCTTAGACAGGTCTTTTATTAGACTTCAAAGAACTTATAGCCAATCAGCATACAGATACATTTCTACGTCAGAGTTTAACCAACAGTGAGCCAAAAATTACTATATTGATTCAGAGATGGCTTTTTTCTAGCATACACTTTTCACACACCCCTTCCTGCACACAAAGGAAATGGCTAAATTCCACAGGCTAACATCCTATGCAAGTAAAAGACTTGCAGGGTTTGACACTTATAATGGGGGGGGGTGGATTCACACTACCTATCATATTAAAATACCTTTCAATCGTCTCATTGATCACATATACAATCGTGATCACAAAAAGGGATGAAACAAACTAGACAATTAAACTAATTATACCTGAGGCCATAGTATCCTCGCCTAATACCTGTATGATATACGAAAAGGATTCCCCAAGGATGCCCTTTATGAGCATAAAATACACTTATCTATCTAGATTCACTCTTCCAGCGAACCACATTTGGAGCGTAGGCAAAAATACCTAATCTAGACATTAAATAACTATTTATTCCCATTTCCCAAAATATAATTCACCGAACAAGAAAAGTATAATAACTTGAATGTAAAAGTTCATTTATCTAATAAATCAACATGAGTCAGATCTATATCTGTGTGTTTTCCTATGTTCAGCTTCACTCCACAAAACGCATATACACCTGCATTCATACACACATTCAAGAAATACATTCTCATTTTCACAAATTAAATCCTTTCTCACACTTATCTAGGGGATTAAATAAATAAAAAAAATAATATTCCATAATCTAATACCATAGTCCACAGTGCGAGATCAGGGTTTGGTCTTTTTTTTTTCAACATCCCAGCTTGAGACGCATAATCATTGAATGTCATCAGAGCTCCCACTATAGGGACTCCTGAACAAGCTGTCTCTTTGCGCTGGTTGCTTATTACCTGTGACCTTTGACCTTGACACAAAATGTCCATGATTCGTTCCATATGCAGTCATTGTGACTGTCAGGTTTCTTGATGATGTGATATGGTTTTAGCAACAATAAAGAAAATAAAAAGAAAATAAAATATGGTATACCCCGCTAATCATATACATCCATTCATTCATTGTCACTCTCAAATGCACGAAAACAATAAAAATGTTAATTTACACAAGAAGAGACACAGATAATAAATTTCAAAATGTCCCGCGAAGCCTGTCGGCCTCACGCAATAAAAAAATTATACTACTTCTGACTCATTGTTAGAGAAAAATATATATACGCAACTTTGGCTCAAAAGGGAAATAGCCGAAGTGCATATTCCACCCTTTTATTAAATATAATTTTTTATTTTTTTATTTTAATTACTATCCTATTCAGTCTTGTTCGGTGTTGTGAAACAAACCTGGCGTTTATAAAACACACACCAATCCTCAAATGAAATAAAAAATAAAAAAAAAAAAAAACAGCATTAATTTTATCGAATTAAAACTTTCCATTTACCACTATATATGTCATGAAACGTATTTATGCAAATGCATTAAATTATATGTTCCTAAATACATGAATGAACTCTAATTTTAATTGGATGTGATCTTCAATAATCCTAAATGTGTCAGGGAATTTTGAACAATATTGATTGTAACTAAACAACAAAAATAACAAAATATAAAATAATAAAAGACACAAAAATAATTATCACTTAGACGACATCAGAATATAAAAATACATTATCTTCTTTCTTTGTCTTCTGTCTTATTGGTTGAAAATAACAGTTTTGTAAAACTGACATGTCTTAAGTTGTATTTCCAAATCAATGATCTTCTACAAATAGCATGATTTATTGATGAGTTGTCGATAATTAGATTGTTTTATTGCCTGGTGTCTGATAATTCCTTATTATCCGGTTGATGTAACATTGCAATGTGAAATGATAATGTGTTTGAGTAAATTTCCTTCAATTCCAACATCTTTATCAATATTGGTATCGCATAATCTTCCATCTAGCTTGAGCAAAGTTGGCATGCATGGGTAATTTTCACCTAAAGTAAAAACTTGGGAAAAAAATGTATTATTAACCTGTCAAAAACTTTAAAATTCATATGGTTAAAATACTTTTAAAATGGAGAAAAAAAATGCAACACATTTTTTGGACACAAAGAAAAGGAGTGGTCATGAGTGAGACAACACGGAGGAGACTAGGAAAAGAATGTGAACTTCAATTCAAATAAAAAAACAAAACAAAAAATATCATGAACTGGGAAAGAAAGTATAGAAGGGCATGTTTAAAACTTGACGCGTTAATTAGCACAAAGTTCTCAGAGGAAACTCAGAGAAAAGGATTCTTAATAAACATCAATAATCTTTATTAAGGATATTGGTTAAAAACAAACATTCAAACGTGAGGTGTTTGTGCAGCTATTTTACAACCTGTTTTATTCCCTCCAAGAATATGCAATAGAGGCAAAGTTATACGCTATTGCACTTCACACCCAAAAGACAAAAACATCAGACAGCAAAAAAAATAAAAATAATACTAGACATCTGGCTACCACTGCAGAAAAAGAAAACAAATCAAACAATACTCAGATACCAAACTACAACCTTCCATCTCCCTTAGTCAACTAAAATAAAACCCAAAAAACCACCTTCTCTTATTTGAAATCTGCCTAAATTCCTTTGTACAGCGCTACTAAACCTGTAGGCGCTTTCCTTTAAACTTTCACTCAAATCCTTCAGCTTTATATCACTTCCTCCTCTTAGATTCCAAACAACTAAACATGAACCTACATATATATTCCATTATACAAGTTACAAAACTGTAAATGATCTCAGTCAGCCATTTTGGCAAAACATATAACCTATATTTAAGGTGCGGTCAATCCCTTAGTGCTGGACTCAAACAAAGACCAGAGGAAAATAACCGACCACGCCTCTCTTGGGAAAATGTACAACTTTGAGCCCATTACCTTGATACACTACTTTTTTATATATATATCATACGCCGAAGCACTCAAACCGTGCCCAATTCCACAACAGTTAGTTTCATAAAGCACTAACAGCTCCAAAATTCAACTGCTACTACAGTCTTTCAAGGCATTAGACACATGTCATTTATATATACTGTTCAATTATCCCAAATAGATACTCACAGAACAACAAAAATAACTACATATTCCATTATCCAACTCGCACTGCTAAAAGACTACTAGCATTCAAAGAAAAAAAATCCTTATACAAACACATAATAACATTATACATTACAAAAAAAGAGTTTCTTTTAATTAAATAAAAAAAAAAAAAAGAAAGAAAAATGAATGTATGAGAAAGAGAAAAAGTTAGCAGGCGCTTTTGAAAGTCACTGTAAAAGTAAAGTCTCCATTTCCTGTGCCATTTCCTGTGCCTTTTTTTTTTTTTTACACGAGGCAAGGCAGTAATGACAAAGAAACCTGGTTTACGAAAAACAGTCCCTATACATAAATTACATATAAAAAACATAATATCAAAACTACGAAATACAAAACATCAAAGATAAACACATATATTAATAGTTAGTAAAGACAAACATTTAAATAAACAGACGCAATCAATGGCCAGAAACAAAATAAAAAATAAAAAAACAAACATGCAATCTGAAAGAAAAAACAGTTAGCAAATCCTTTAGAATCAGCGCGCAAACACATGCAGCAAAAAAAAATAAAGAAAAAAAAATGGCAGCAGCGCGCAAGAAAATAAAAATAAAAAATTAAGAGGAAAAAAAAAACTCTCTCAATGGGAGATTAAAGCAGTTGATATACAAGAAGAAAATCTACTCAGTCAAAATAAAATTCTCACAATTACAAGATATGGACGACCCAGAAACACCAGAATTGAAGTACAAGATAGACACAGAACGGAGACAAAACAACTAGAAACATCTCGTTTCTTTTTTTATGAGTTCAATTTCCAGCAAATACAAATACTCAGCACACCGGGCGAGTTCAAACACACGTGAGGTCCTCAAACGATTTTCCTTTACTACAATACATAAAATGTCAAAAACAAATCAAGACAAAGAGTCCAACCTTGCACCAAAAAAAAAAAAATTTCAAAAAAAAAAAAATCAACAAGCTCTGAACCTTAGCTTTAACTTCAAGGACACCAAGCCAGGAGGCAAGTTCGCAAAATCTGAACAAGCAAATGTAAGAATACATTCAAATGTAAAGAGACACTTAAATATAAAATTACATCTGAATGGCAAATCCCACTTCTGACACCAACTGAAAAATTTGGATTTAAAGCAAACAAAACAAACTCCCTATAATAATTACCATTTATGAAATTTCAATAAACCTTTTTCAAGTTTCTTCTCATATATCAAAGTTGAAAACAGGGCGCGGCGCGTCACCATGGCGAGAGACAACAAAATCAGCCACAAAGCAATGTAGCGTCAGTCCTGTCTGAAATATCCTTCCTTAGACAGGTCTTTTATTAGATTTCAAAGAACTTATAGCCAATCAGCATACAGATACATTTCTACGTCAGAGTTTAACCAACAGTGAGCCAAAAATTACTATATTGATTCAGAGATGGCTTTTTTCTAGCATACACTTTTCACACACCCCTTCCTGCACACAAAGGAAATGGCTAAATTCCACAGGCTAACATCCTATGCAAGTAAAAGACTTGCAGGGTTTGACACTTATAATGGGGGGGGGTGGATTCACACTACCTATCATATTAAAATACCTTTCACCGAACAAGGGTAAAAAACCTGCAACGTTTATAAAAGGCGTTTAAATAATATGAAAATATTTAAAAGGTCCTATTAACCAGTTCACTGCGGTGGACGCACTGAGCTTGTCCAGCCGCGCCAATACTATGCTGTGGAGGACGCGTGCTGCGCAGGTCCTCCCATTACAGCCAGTGATTGGCCGGATTCCAGTCGATCACTGTGCCGCCGGAGCAAGCTGACATCTTTGACCTGAGTCCAGCCTCCAGGCGGGCAAGAATAGCGTCATTGTGCTAAGCACCCCCGGTCCGGAGAAGGTGCCTGAAGGGGAGGGGGGGTGGAAGGACCTCTCCCTCCCATCCATATGGGGCAGAGCAAAAAAGGTAGGCACTGCTTGGAAGAGTGCAGCCTGCCCTTCCAAGCGGTGGCTGTCTTTAACCCTTTGAGGGCTGGATTGTGATTCAGAGCCAACAGGTACCGGATCGAGGTACCCTCCTGGAGCTGGCTGACATCTAGGGTGTCGGCCAAGCTTCTGGGATCTCCCCCCTGATGATTGGTGTCATGACGCATTGATGTCATTTCTGGAGCTAACCCCTAGCTGCCACCTAGGGGGGCTTCAATTAACCCCCATCTCCTTATCCGTGGCAGCTAGGTGTTAATAGAGCATGGCCTTTCCAATGATACCAAACATGACCATGTTAAATCTAAATTAGAAAAGTATAAAATTATGATTAAAGGTTTTTGTTTTTATTAATGCAGCAATATTGTTCCCATTTCAATTATACAGTAATGTTAACAATGATGCTGCACTGTGGGGGGCAATTGCTAAAAATCATGTTATCCCCTCCCCAAAAAAAAAAATAGTAAACAAGTCCCATTTTTTTTTTTAAACAAGCGCACCCCATAGAAAAATAACCGCAAACGCTTGCATGATAAAATGAAAATCACTTTACACACTGTAGATTGAAAAATTCTAATTTTATTGAATTTTTTTGTTATAATATTCAGGCAGGACATTATGTATACATATAATGATATATTCTGATTCTGCCGAAAAGAATGATCTATAATGAGTCTGGGTCGTATAATAAAATGACTTCAAATCGCGTTTAAAACGAGGGAAATCGGAGCTCAGCACACAGGGGTGAAATGGCTCAGCAGCGAAAGGGTTAATAAAAAGGTCTGTTCCAGAAAAAAAAATCCTTAAAATGCGCACAAATTATTTTTTGCTGCAAATGAAAAGCAATGGTTGAATAAAAGTGGGTAATTTTTTTTGCATTGAAACCGATGGGATTCACCTGGTTAAGAAGTTGTGAATATATGGTAAGCGCCACAAAGAAGGCAGGGAGGCCGGGTGATACATTATATGCCAAGTTCTAATCTCTTTATGGAGCTGCACTGTATTTGAAGTTGTAAAAGCGCACTCCAGCGTTCTCCGCCAGGGAACGTGGAGCGCACGCCAGGGAACGTGGAGCGCACGCCAGGGAACGTGGAGCGCACGCCAGGGGACGTGGAGCGCACGCCAGGGGACGTGGAGCGCACACCAGGGAACGTGGAGCGCACGCCAGGGGACGTGGAGCGCACGCCAGGGGACGTGGAGCGCACGGCAGGGGACGTGGAGCGCACGGCAGGGGACGTGGAGCGCACGCCAGGGAACGTGGAGCGCACGCCAGGGAACGTGGAGCGCACGCCAGGGGACGTGGAGCTAATAATCATTGTTCCAATTCTATAAATGATGCACAGGGGCATTAGCCATTATGCCAGCTGAGGAAGTCGCTTTGGGCCATGAAAAGCGTCCAGGAGACCCGTTGTGTCTTTATATTTTATGAAATCTTTTTTAAGATTTCACATTTGTCCCTACGGTGGTTTTATGGATTTGCCCGACCTGAAAAAATCCACAAGCGCTGACCTTAGAGCTACGGAAGCTCCAACAAGAGTTTGAAATTGGCAAAACATCTTGTACAAACGGTTTCTCAGATTTCACACAATGAGAGCTGCACGGTTTTTCTTGTCTTCTATAGCTCTGAGACGTGAAGAAAACGACTGCTATAAAAAGGTGTGGGTTACCTGTGGAAATCCTAACCCAGACGTCCAGATCCACTGAGAGCCAGTGATTGGGCTCCATGTTTGGGAGTGAGATATTGAACGCTGCTATACTTAAACGCTCAAGATTTTCATATACTTCACTATTGCATGTTTTCATTTTTCCATGTACACCTGTATACGGTCTGCTGATCGATGCGACATCAAGACCTTTATAGCAATTTAATTTGTGCTGATCAGATATGTATACGATCAGCACCTGGTTAAACCTGTCGAATGAAATCCGGGCATTCACTGACATGTCGGCGCCGTTCAGACATTACTTCTCTATAGGGAATGTCACTGCCGCCAAGATATTTGCGTTGCCATGAAATTACATTGTAGGGGAAAATTCACTAAACGGTGAAATTCAGTGGCCAGTTTGGCACGCTGATTAACCCCTATAGTAGTACATCGCTACACCCAATGTTGGAGCCACTTTCCCAGTAAAAACAGCAGAAAGGGAATATGTAAACACTGATGGTTTGAAAGAATTTACAAACAGTAATGTGGAGGGTTTAAAGTTTTCCTCTAAATTTGAGAGTTACACGCACACGCACACGCAGACACAGACACAGACACACACACAGACAAACACACACAGGGTGAAAAGCAGGAGAATGACTGAAAAATTCTAGGTCAAAATAGCCGATTTGGAAAGTGAGATGAAAAGGAGAATTTTTCTGGTTTGGCTATTTTGACCTAGAATTTTTCATTCTCCAGTCTGTCGGGTATATTAGAGAGACAAAGGATTTAAAATGGATGCTTGTAGCCATTTTGTTTTTAAAGACAGTTTTTCTTTCAAAATTTCTCTACGTTTAGAAATGAACGAGATTTTTTTTACAGAGTTCATTCCTGGGTGAAGTCTTTCCAGACATGAAGGAACCTAGAATGAATGTTGTGTGAGATAATGCTAACACGTGTCATAAGTAAATTTATTGGTCAGTCTTAAGTTTTTAAAACAAAAGAGATTTTGTCTTTTGGGTATAGGAATAAGAGTTAAAATTTTGTAATATAGATTTATATTCACAAAATATATGTTTATAATCAAGGTATATTTTATTATAATTACAGTATGAAATATATGCTCCAATAAATATTGTAGAAGGTATATAATTGGTAAATAATAGAAATTACTAAAGAATAGATTCTGTTGAGTTAACCAGGAAAGAATTTAGCTGATAGAAGCAACCAAAAGGGAGTAGAGCTATAAATATAATTTTGACAGATGGAGACACTGTGTCTAAAGTGACTGAGAAGAGAAGGTTTTTGTGTAGTCTGACCTTTTTGACCCGAGATAAGAATTAAAAAAAAGAAATGGTGGAATTAATTGGAATTAATAAAAGAAGTGCAATACTGCCCTCTAGAGGATAGTAAAAATAATGATTCATATTACCATTAATTAACCATGACGTCAAATTGGCTATAATAAGCGGCAAGGCTCTTTGTGAGGCAGTAGGAGATTCCAGCAGTCAGACTCACATCGCCATGCACTCAGACGTTCATATACATGACACTCTAAGAAGTCGGGAGATTTCAGCATTCAGACTCACATCGCCATGCACTCAGACGTTCATTATACATGACACTCTGAGAAGTCGGAGATTCCAGCAGACAGACTCACATCGCAATGCATTACACATGACCCTCTGAGAGTCCAAGATTCTAACACTCAGACTCACACCACGATGCAGGCAGATCCCAAGATATGAGGCAATCAATATTCTCACCAAATCTCTAACTCACATGCATTGATTATCTGATATCGATAATCTTCACATATTCCAAAACAAAGCATCACATGGAAAATTCCAAGACTTATCAACAACCAAATTGGACAGGTAATGTATGAAATTAATGTACGAATTAATGTAATTATATATTTGTAGATATTCTTGCAACGTAGACTGAGATTCTCAGACACCGTTAAATCCAAATTCTAATTATATTCTATTTCTGCAGATAGAAATATGAAGAAGTGGATATAAGGATTTATTCCTAAAGAAATGTTGTAAGATTGATACCAATATATATATATGGAAATTGGAAATTACTGTGATTAAAATTAATAAGCAAGGAATTATATAACTACAAAATAAAAAAGCAAAAGATTAGAAATTTAATTCTCGAGATTAGGGGAGGATTCACTAAATAAGTTTTTATTACTTATTATTAAATTAGCTCATCTTTTGTTGATCCATGTAGCATAGAGATATATATATCTATAAGAGCTGGCTGGTTAAACATTGTTTGCTGGGAAATGCATGTTGTATTAAGCAGAAATGTTTATTAACCATTTGTGTATTAGTTACTAACTGATAAGGTAAATGATATTAATCATATATGCAGTTACTAACCGGAGATACATATATTGGGAAGCTAGTTTTTATATGCTGATGGATTGTGGTTTATAAATTTTTGTTTATGAAATGAGATTTGAAACTTTTTTGTATACGTAATAAATATATATATTTTTATCCGATTATTGATTATTGTATTTTTTAAAGCAAAACACAGACAATCAAAAGAATTCAGGATAATTTCTAAGAGATATAAACAATTGATATTTGTGTCTCGTATAAATTTCTTATGAAATAATAATCCCTGATATATTGGAGGCTTGGCTAATAAATCCAATATATATAAACGTGTTGTATTCACGTGCAGAGATTATATCCGACAAATTGGAGTCAACTGCTGAGATTGTGTTTTTTGTTTGGAATATAATTGTCAGTATTGTCTGATTAGACAGAGATAAAATATATATATATATATTGACTCCTTGTTGTATTCTGACTTGGGGTTTTACGGTTCTCTACTAAACAGTGTAAAAATGTCAGAGTCAGAAACTGAGACTCAGGAAGATGTAGAGATACATACTAATCAAATAATATTGATAGATGTTATGTCTTATCTAAAGGACAAGTTACACGTCACAGACGATTTATTTGATTGGATAAAAGAATTGCAATCAAATATATCGAATTATGTTGATTCAATCTGGTCAGATCAATCAAATTTTCTTGAGTGTTTGCGAAAGATAAGAGTAGCCACAAATAAAAAAGATAAAGAAATTTTTATTTTAAAAATTGTGCCTGAATGCATATACTTGATCGCAGAAATGAACAAGAGATTGAATGATGACAAAGAAACCAGAGACAGATTAGAAAATAAAAATTGTGACTTGCATGAAACCGTAAATAAATTAAAAGATGAGTCAGAACGAATGATAACGGAAGTGAAAGTGTGTGCAAGAGAAAAAGATCAATTGCAAGATGAGATTGCTCAATTATCCAAATTAAATAAGGGGCTAAACAAACAATTAGCGAGAATGAAATGGGAACATGAGAAATTCGCTGATGAGTTACGTCAGGTTGAAACTGATGTTCGAAGGGTTAAAAATCCTTTGTTAGAGAAGTTCCCTTTGAAAGCTTTAAGCCATACATCACTGATTAGACCTGGTGATGGCTCTGTTTATCTGAAAAGCCAGAGTGAGCAGAGTGAAAGCGAAAATGAAACTAAATCTCATGATGAAAAAAGAGAAAAACCTTTTGCACAGGAGTATTTCAAATCACAAAAACTCTAGCCAGCCACAGCCTATTAAGAAATATCATAAAGTTAATGATTTAACGAAAATTATTAATTTCTTGAAAACCTCAGTAGGTATCTTTGATGTTAAAGCATCGTCACAAATAATTGGTCATTTAAATAGGTTTGAAGAAGCTGTGGGAGTTTTAGGTATTAATTCAGATGCTCAGAAAATTGAGTTGATTCCATGGGTCTTTGAAAGCAAACATAGGTATTTTTTCCAGTCTTTGAAAGAATCTGGTATAAGGAAATGGAGTAAAGTAGTTTCTGAGGTCAAATCTGAATTTGGGCCTCAACGTACCAGTCTAGCTGCGAAAAGAGCAATTTTAACTCTAAAATGCAGACCTAATCAAAGCCCCCGTGAATTTCTTTCAGTCCTTAAAAATGCGTATAGCTTGGCTGAAAGAAACCCAGACTTTGAAAACCCTGAATTTATCCAATTATTTTATGACGCATTGCCAAATAAAATAAAGGTTATTTTAGCAAGAGATTATGACCCGAGAAATGGTTTGGATTGGGTACTAAAAGAAAGTATGACCCTATTTACTGTATTTGAATATAGTGAAGAAACTCAGGGGAAAAGAGTGAAAACCTCACCTGAGGAAATAGCGGAAATTCACGTTAAAAAGGGTGATATTAAATTTGAGTCCCACAAAAAGAGTTATGCGGAAATATTGCGTGACTCCATACCTCAAAGGGAAAAATCCAAGCCAGATCAGGAAAGAGGGTTTGCCAGAGAAAATTCAGGAAGTAAATTTCAATCTAGGAAGCAATGGGTACCTAGAAGTCAGTGGGTTAAATCAAAGGAAAATGTACCTAGACAGGAAGCAACTAGAGGTAAGACTGAATCTGATGCGTCTGATAATGCGCAAGCTTCGTCCCCAAGGACGAATAGAAAGCGGAGATATAATGTACGCCAGCGTATTGGTCAAATGCAGGAAAATTTCCATGTGCTGACAGAAAAACTGGATCAGATCACTCAGTTAATGACTGGAAATAACTCTGGTCAGGTTGTAAGCGATGCAACACCTGCAGCCCCACCCAACCAGTGACTAGATGATGTTTCTGATGAAGTAACCAGCATCCATGACAATTTACCAGAAAGTGATGATGAAATGATTAATACAAATGTTTGTATGGTTGATGAGATTCTAAACCCTTCCCTGCAAAGAGAAGGAAAATATATTTTATCTCCCCAGACTAAGTGCGAGCAAGCTGAGAAGACTGGATCCGAAATGGACAGAACAGCTGCCAAGAGCACGTTTGAGAGAGCAAAATCAGTTGGTAAAATTTTTCCAAAACCTAATTTCATATCTCACTCTAAAATTCTCTGTAAATTGCATAGCATTGAAGACCGATATTATGTGAATGTAGAATTACAAGATAATTTACCACATATTCCGTCCTTGCTAGACACTGGAAGCCAAGTTACGTTAATATCAGCTCATTATTTTGAACAGGTCCAAGAACTGTCCTCCAGGAAGCCTAGATTAGATAAATTTAATGCTAATCTAGTGAGTGTGAGTGGCACATCTCTGAAAGTTCTGGGCACGGCTAAATTGGATTTTACATTGGGGAATAAAGTAATTCGGCATCCAACATTTGTTGTGGATCTGCCCCAAAATCGCCTAATTATTGGAATGGACCTTCTCAAAAGGTTAAATCCAATCATTGATTTTATCAATGAGGTTATTTGGTCCCAAGTAAATGCAACCAATCAGCTACGATAGATCCCAATCCCATCACACTCAGCGTAACTGCCACGTGATTGAGGAAAGGCCGGATTCTATTGAAGTCCACTTCAGAAATAGCCAGACACCTGATATCTCTTTCTTAAGGCCAAAGTCCCTGATTTCAGGAGAGCAGGAGGATAACACCATATGTGTTCCCCCCGAGAGAATTCGAGAGATATGTCTGGAAAATGACGTGCTAATTATTCATCTCCACAAAAGGGAAACAGAACCAAATGGACATAGTGACCCTGAAGTGATCAGATATCCACTCATCTTGAGGATTTGGGTAACAGATCTAGATAATGATGGAGACAGTCCTAATGTTATTGGAAAAAGTTATGTTATGTATTTCTAGAAGAAATAAAACTGCCAAGCTCAATTGCATGATTGTCATTCTAGATTATCTCAGGATATGTGAAGATGGACCAACAGAAGACACTTAACTGGTATCATGTGAAGTGATGTTTTAATTAACATGTGATTCTTTTTCCCAGCATTCAGATGTTTAATTAAAGCTAGTAGATAGACTAGATCCGTACGGTTAATTAAAATTAATCAGAGATCAGAATATCTATAGGGAAATTGAGTGAAATCGCTAGTCTATGAATGGTTATTTATACTCTTTCTTCCAACAGAAATTGAGATAAATGGTTAATCCGAACTGCGACACTTAATCCGCAAAGATGAATCGGACCACCAAAGACTGCGACTATCTGGAAATTCTACGGTTTTCCGCACAATTCCAAGGAGGATGCTAAAGTCCCATGCGCATCAAGCTCATGCAAGCCTGAAAGACATGCGGGATACAGCCAGGATACCGTTGATTGCTATGTACAAGAACCACCGAAGGAAAAGATTTGCCGCATATTTTATTGCAACCGCTGTTCTACAGAAAGAGAAGCAAATGTTTACCGGAAGAATCTGGTACAAAACAAGAGAGTGTTCATACCCACACCAGTGATTCTCGTGAAAGTTTCTAAAGAATCAAGAGTTGCTATCGAGAAGTTACTTTTTATAAATTAAGTCTGGTATGACGAGATGCAAATCGTTGTCGTATTCCAAGGGCAAGAGATACCTATGAATCCAGATTTGAAATCTTTGCTAAAGAACTAGCATGATTATACCATTGAACTTCTAATACTAAAAAAGATAATCTAACAATTTATGCTCCAAGGTATTCACAGATTGATCATCGATTGCTATCTGCTTATAACGGGCCAAGATTACAGAAATTGTGATTTGTATAGTAATTATGTTTCTAACTGTCTGGATGATTGTCCTAACAAAGAAAGTACGTACATTGAAGTTTAACCCTTTCGCTGCTGAGGCTTTTCCCGCCCCTATGCTGAGGTCATTTTTACCTGTTTTGCGCATCATGTTTAAACGTGTTTTGAAGGCTTATTTTAGTATATGACCAAGACATATTATATATCGTTCTTTCCGTCAGACTCGGTAGATTCATAATATGTCATTATTATATGTATACGTTATGTCATGTCTGTATATTATAACAAAAAATGCAATAAAATATGTATTTTCAATAATTTACAATGTGTAAAGTGTTTTTTTCCACATTTTAACATGCGAGCAATTGCGGTTATATTTTGTATGGGGTGCGCTTGTTAAAAAAATTAGAGATGGGGTCTCGTTACATTTTTTTTTGGGGAAAATGACACTACTTTTAACAAACGCACCGCATACAAAAATCGTTAGTGCAGCATCATTGTTCACATTATAATTGAAATGGGAACAATATTGCTGCATTAACAAACCAAAAAAAAAAAAAAAAAAGTGTTTATTTTTATTTTTTAATTTTTTTTATTTTTATTTTTCATTTTTTGTTTACAAAATTTTTCACTTTCATGTTTGGTATCGTTGGAACGGCCATGCTCTGGCCGATCCAACCATACCAAAATTTAACCCCTAGCTGCCACGGATCGGGTTCATTGGAACTCCCTATCTCCACAGTTGGTGGCAGTTAGGGGTTAACTCTAGGACTGGCGTCATCGTGCTACGCACGATGACGCCAGTCCTCTGGGGGAGTTCCCGGAGGCTTGACCGACATCCAAGATGTCGGCCAGCTCCGGGAAAGGATTGCGAACCGGCGCTTTTCAGCGCCGATTCGCGATCCAGCTCCCCAGGGGTTAATGCCAGGCATCATTTGGAAGGGCAGGCTGTGCCCTTCCAAATGATGCCTGGGTTAACCCCCGCAGAGTCGCCGATCGGGAGGGAGAGAGGTCCGAAGGACCTCCCCCCCTCCCTTTCAGGCGCCTCCTCCGCACATGCGGGGGGGCGCCTGAATTAGGTGTCATCGCGCCCCCGCGATGACACCTAATTCTGGCGGCTGCTGGTCCGGATGCCGGGCTGACATCCAGGATGTCAGCCCGCACCGGAGGGGCCAGCGATCGGCCGGAACCCGGCCGAACGCTGACCCCAATGGGAGGACGCGCTCAGCACACCAGCGGGACTGCTGAGGACGCGCTGAGCGCGTCCTCAGCAGCGAAGTGGTTAAAAACACTGCATCTTCAATTATTAAATGGATGAAAGAAGAAAAACGTGTTGCGAAAGGTGGAAACCTAGCCTAATTGGTAAAGGGTGGAGATATTGTATGTTTTCCTCAAATTTATTTGGACAATAAATAAATAGATGAAACCAAAGGGGGGTTATGTCGGGTATATTAGAGAGACAAAGGATTTAAAATGGATGCTTGTAGCCATTTTGTTTTTATAGGCAGTTTTTCTTTCAAAATTTCTCTACGTTTAGAAATGAACGAGATTTTTTTTACAGAGTTCATTCCTGGGTGAAGTCTTTCCAGACATGAAGGAACCTAGAATGAATGTTGTGTGAGATAATGCTAAGACGTGTCATAAGTAAATTTATTGGTCTGTCTTAAGTTTTTAAAACAAAAGAGATTTTGTCTTTTGGGTATAGGAATAAGAGTTAAAATTTTGTAATATAGATTTATATTCACAAAATATATGTTTATAATCAAGGTATATTTTATTATAATTACAGTATGAAATATATGCTCCAATAAATATTGTAGAAGGTATATAATTGGTAAATAATAGAAATTACTAAAGAATAGATTCTGTTGAGTTAACCAGGAAAGAATTTAGCTGATAGAAGCAACCAAAAGGGAGTAGAGCTATAAATATAATTTTGACAGATGGAGACACTGTGTCTAAAGTGACTGAGAAGAGAAGGTTTGTGTAGTCTGACCTTTTTGACCCGAGATAAGAAATAAAAAAAAGAAATGGTGGAATTAATTGGAATTAATAAAAGAAGTGCAATACTGCCCTCTAGAGGATAGTAAAAATAATGATTCATATTACCATTAATTAACCATGATGTCAAATTGGCTATAATAAGCGGCAAGGCTCTTTGTGAGGCAGTCGGAGATTCCAGCAGTCAGACTCACATCGCCATGCACTCAGACGTTCATTATACATGACACTCTGAGAAGTCGGAGATTCCAGCAGACAGACTCACATCGCAATGCATTACACATGACCCTCTGAGAGTCCAAGATTCTAACACTCAGACTCACACCACGATGCAGGCAGATCTCAAGATATGAGGCAATCAATATTCTCACCAAATCTCTAACTCACATGCATTGATTATCTGATATCGATAATCTTCACATATTCCAAAACAAAGCATCACATAGAAAATTCCAAGACTTATCAACATCCAAATTGGACAGGTAATGTATGAAATTAATGTACGAATTAATGTAATTATATATTTGTAGATATTCTTGCAACGTAGACTGAGATTCTCAGACACCGTTAAATCCAAATTCTAAGTATATTTTATTTCTGCAGATAGAAATATGAAGAAGTGGATATAAGGATTTATTCCTAAAGAAATGTTGTAAGATTGATACCAATATATATATATGGAAATTGGAAATTACTGTTATTAAAATTAATAAGCAAGGAATTATATAACTACAAAATAAAAAAGCAAAAGATTAGAAGTTTAATTCTCGAGATTAGGGGAGGATTCGCTAAATAAGTTTTTATTACTTATTATTAAATTAGCTCATCTTTTGTTGATCCATGTAGCATAGAGATATATATATCTATAAGAGCTGGCTGGTTAAACATTGTTTGCTGGGAAATGCATGTTGTATTAAGCAGAAATGTTTATTAACCATTTGTGTATTAGTTACTAACTGATAAGGTAAATGATATTAATCATATATGCAGTTACTAACCGGAGATACATATATTGTGAAGCTAGTTTTTATATGCTGATGGATTGTGGTTTATAAACTTTTGTTTATGATATGAGATTTGAAACTTTTTTGTATACGTAATAAATATATATATATATTTTTATCCGATTATTGATTACTAGGTGGAAAGCCTGCCCAGAGGGCAGTCTATTGTTGTCGCCAGCTCAGAATTCACGTCCACATAGTTTTTTTTCAATGTCCTATCCAAGAGTATCTCAATATAAATGCATTTGTAACGCGTCCATCGCCATCCCATCCGCAACAGGAGGGCCGACTGAGCAGCTGTGATGGGCGCGCGCAGCTGACAGAGCAGGTCCCTCTTCCCTCTTAGATTGTAAGCTCACGGGAACCGGACCCTCAGATTGTAAACTCATGGGAACCCTTAGATTGTAAGCTCATGGGGCCCCTTAGATTGTGTTGGGCTTGGGCGCGCATTTTTTTGTAGCGTATACATTATGCGGATATTTAATGGCACGTGGTATGCATGGCATGGCAGGCTGGTGTTTAGGCACACTGGTATTATGAGACCCTGGCATTAGGCATGGCAGACTGGCATTGTGCATGGCAGACTGGTAATGTGCATGGCAGACTGGTAATATGGCTGGCAGACTGGTATTGTGCGTGGCAGACTGGTATTGTGCATGGCAGACTGGTAATATGGCTGGCAGACTGGTATTGTGCATGGCAGACTGGTATTGTGCATGGCAATGTGCATGGCAGACTGGTATTGTGCATGGCAGACTGGTAATGTGCATGGCAGACTGGTAACATGGCTGGCAGACCTTGCACTGAGGAGATGGAGGCCGGGCACTGAGGAGATGGAGGCCGGGCACTGAGGAGATGGAGGCCGGGCTTGAGGAGATAAACCAATCCGATCCATTGGAGAGGCGCTGTGCTGTGCGCCTCTCCAATGGATCGGATTTGTTTTGTCCCTCACGCACGCCGGCTGTGCGCATGCCGCGGCCGTTGGATGCGCGCGCAGCCAACCGCAGCTGGTTGCGCGCGCATGCGCAGTCCGTTTTTTTGGGCGACGGACACGCCAGCCCTTATCGATTTATGTTATAGATTGTATTTTTTAAAGCAAAACACAGACAAAAGAATTCAGGATAATTTCTAAGAGATATAAACGATTGATATTTGTGTCTCGTATAAGTTTCTTATGAAATAATAATCCCTGATATATTGGAGGCTTGGCTAATAAGTCCAATATATATAAACGTGTTGTATTCACGTGCAGAAATTATATCCGACAAGTCATTCTCCTGCTTTTCACCCTCTCTGAATCAGACAGACACACAGACACGTAATGCAAAGTTAAGATTCACAGGCACAGAAAATGTCAGCCCCCTTCTTTTCTACCCCCCCCCCCGTGACACTGACAGCTGCCGGTATACCCTGCGCCTACATAGGACTCATGGAAATACAGATGTGCATGACTTTCGTTGCAATTTGGAATTTCAGGGCCTTTAGTTTTTTGTTTATTTCAGAATAGGAAACATTACCATCAATAAAATGAAGGTCTTTTTGGGTTAAAGGTTAGATTTATTTTAAAAGAAACCCGGCTTTTCCCAGCATAGGTTTCAATGTAAAAAAAAAATCCTGTTTATTAAATATTTCTTAACCCTTTCGCTGCTGAGGCATTTCCTGCCTGTGTGCTGAGGTCATTTTTACCGGTTTCGCTCATCATGTTTAACCGCGTTTTGAAGCCTCATTTTATTATATGACCCAGACATATTATATTTCGTTCTTTCCGGCAGACTCGGCAGATTCATAATATGTCATTATTATATGTATACGTTATGTCCTGTCTGTATATTATAACAAAATATGCAATAAAATTTGAATTTTCAATAATTTACAATGTGTAAAGTGGTTTTTTTCACATTTTAACATGCGATCCTTTGCGGTTATATTTTCTATGGGGTGCGCTTGTTAAAAAAATTAAAAATAGGGACTACTTCTCTATATAGTGGGCTGCACCATATGGACACCTTAGATCAAATCCTAGATCTTAATGTACTATATCGAGCATGAGAGTATGCATCATTTAGTGGTAAAAAGGAGTACATAAATTCCCAAAATAGTACCAACACAGTCAATAATGTTTCGTAATTGGAATGATCTTCTTGAATGTTCAAGTGTAGTATAGTGAAAAGCCGGTCTGGGCGTATCTTTCAAGTATTCTGCAAGGGTTAAAGAGAAAAAACCATTGCGCAGTACGCTAAAAGTTATGGCCCCTGTGGTTCCCCCGGGGGGTACTTACAGTGTTGAGAGCCCTAGTCCTGGCTCTGAGGATTTTCCACCTGTAGGGTATTGTTGGGCAACCCTTAGCCCTCTTGCAGATGTTCGGTCGTCCCGGAGCAAAATCAGCGATGTTGAAGGGAAAAAAACTCGGAATGCACGAATAAAAAGTAGTTCCACCCTCAAATGGATAGATTTATTAAAATTCGTTAAAGAACAAATAAAAAGCACTTTTAGTGCACTGAAACGCGTTTCGCCTAGATAGGCTTCATCAGTCAGTCAGAATAATCCTTTTTGTGTTGTTTGTGTTAGACACACTCCTCGGGCTGCGCAGAACATTTAGGATACGTCCACAGCGCCACCAGTTCCTACTTTCCCTTTTTTTAAAAATAGGGACTAGTTAACATTTTTTTGGGGGAAAATTTTGCTATTTTTAACTAACGCACCCCATACAAAAATTGTTAGTGCAGCATCATTGTTCACATTATAAATTAAATGGGAACAATATTGGTCCATTAACAAAACAAATAAAAACCTTTTTTTTTTTTATTACAAAAGATTTTACATGGTCATGTTTGGTATCGTTGGAAAGGCCATGCTCTGGCCGATCCAGCAATACCAAACATTAACCCCTAGCTGCCACAGATCAGGAGATAGGGGGTTCCAATAAACCCCATCTCCACCATTGGTGGCAGCTAGGGGTTAACTCCAGGACTGGCATCATCGTGCTATGCACGATGACGCCAGTCCTCGGGGGGAGTTCCCGGAGGCTTGGCCAACATCCAAGATGTCGGCCAGCTCCAGAAAAGGATCACGGACCGGCGCTTCTCAGCGCCGAATCGTGATCCGGCCCCCATGGGGTTAATGCCAGGTACCGTTTGGAAGGGCAGGCTGCCCTTCCAAACGGTGCCTGGCATTAAGCTCAGGCCCCCGGCGATCGGGAGGGAGAGAGATCCGAATGACCCCCCTCCCTTTCAAGAGCCTCCTCCGCACACACGGGGGGGGGGCACCTGAAATAGATGTCATCGCGGCGGCCCAGAATCCGGCCGATCGCTGGCTGCTAAGAGAGGACGCGCTCAGCGCGTCTTCCGCAGCCAACTCTTCCTGCGGCAGGACTTGCTGAGCACGTCCTCCACAGCGAAAGGGTTAAACAGTTCGTCACTTGCAGCAATAAGCCATTTTATTCATTTAGGATTTTTTGGGTTGATTTTAAAGGCTTCATAATTTTAAAGGTAATGAGGTGTGTTTTTTCTTTGCTGAACGCACGCAGCTGTACTGTTCACAGTCCATCTGTTCAATGAATTGGATAGTGGATACATTGTGTCAGAACCATGGACAGCTCCGAGCGAGCCTTAGCCCTGGTCCTGTATGTGAAACATACAGGGTTATTCAAAGAGAATCGAAAGGTTACCGCACGTTCGGTGACTTTTCGTTCTCTTCAATTAGGTGCGATTTGGCGATCCCATTTCGGTGACCCTGCGGTATATTCAGCAAGCACCACAGGGCTGTCGTAGCACAGGGAAAAGCCACTGCAAACCTACTGAACACTCACCGCAAAACCCAGGCGAATGCACACCAAAACCTGCAAAAACATCTGGATTAACCCCGCCGAACACGCCGGAGAAACCTGAGCAGGAGCCGGTCACAGTGCAGAGCAGTTGCTGGATAAACCCGACACCGCAGACGAATGGAGTGGAAAAAAAAACGTTTGCTTGAATGCTTGACAAGTGAAACTGTTTGCAAAGAAACTACAGAACGAAAATGTCTGAAATTTACATATAAAATCCAATGAATGATAATAAAAAGGGCTGTTACAGAAAAAAGAAAAAAAAGGAAAACATTTTTGCAAAAAAATCCCGAAAAATGCTTAAGTTCCTAAAAAATCTATAAATAAAAGACTTTACTGCAGAATATTATAATGAACCGTTTATTAGATATTGTATTAAAAGAATATTTCTAACATTGAAGCCTATGGGATTCCCCTGAATTAACCTGTCGAATGAAGCCACCGAATGGCAGGGCATTTCGGCAACTTTTCACTGCTGGTTTTTGTTCTCTGAATAGAGGAAGCTATGGGGATTTCACTGCCCTCGAACAGGCACCATATGTGCAGGCAAGTCGCCAACATTTGGCGAACTGCCTGCTCTCTGGATAGCCTTATGGCCAGGAAAGGTAACCGTACACTGAATTTCAGCGTTCGGTTACCTTTCGCCAGCAATTCGGAGGTCTTTGAATAACCCTTATAGTATACTATAAGGGTTATTCAGAGAGCTGATTTGACCCCAAAAATGTAACCAGACTCTGAAATCCGTGTATAGTGACATTTCAGGGCCATTCGGCTATTCAGAGTGCAGGCATTTGACTGAATTGTCTGCATGTATGGTGCCTGTTCGAGGGCAGAGAAAGCGAGAAGCAATGGTTCATCAATTCAGAACAGCAGTGAAAAGTTGCTGGAATTGCCCTGCTGTTCGGGAGTTTCATTCGGCAGGTTTATTCAGGTGAATCCCATAGGCTTCAATGTTAAAAATACTCCTGTTTTAATTCAACATCTAATAAACAACTATTTTAGTCTGCAGTAAAGTGATTTTTTTGGCAAAATATGTTTTGCTTTTGCAAAAGTGTTTTTCTGTAACAGAACTTTTTATTATCATTCATAGGATCTTATGTAAATTCCAGGCATTTTCATTCAGTAGTTGTGCAATTTTGACACTTCAAGCACACTTTACCCCATTCGTCAGCTCCATGACTTTTTCTAGCAGCTGCTCTGCTATCAGCAGTTCGTCCGTTGTGTTCAATGAGCGTATGTTGGGTTTTCCCCTGCATTCTGGGGACGCTGTGGTGAATGCTGAATACATCGTAGGGGGGGGGGGACTTTGATTCCCTGACTTGTTCTCTGAACACCAACAGGGTTATTCAGAGAGAGGTGAAAACCAGGAGAATGAACAATCTAGACAAAATGGGAGAATTTTTCTGCTTCGGCTATTGTGACCCAGAGTTTTCACTTCTCCAGTCATTCTCCTGGTTTTCACCTCTCTGAATAACCCTGCAAGTCTACCAGATGCTACAGGAGTCCAGCCAGGGGTGTATTAACCATTGAGCATACCAAGCATGTGCTTAAGGCACCGGGCTGAAAGGGGGTGAAAAAACTAACAAACAAAAAAAAACACAAAATGAAGCTTTGTAAAGAAAAAATAAAATAATTAAACTAGTGCAAATTGATGATAAATGTTCTGTTTCTGATCATGGTGCACCCTAGGGTTATCAGGTGTACCACAAGAGGTATTGCCATCACAGTGCACTCTGACCTCTGCCATTCAGCAAGATCATTGACACGGGCACATGTTTCCTGTTGTGGAACATGCTTTCTGGTGTAGAATACAAAAGCAACTCAAACGCATAAGCGTATAAGATGGAAATGCACCAGAGGTCACTTCGTGCCAGAGACAAGTTTCAGATCTCCACTTTTTATGTAATTGTTGAAAAGTTCGAAACTGAAATGAGACGAATGGTGTAAACTGAAATATTCTATTGTCTGATAGATGTTCCTAATGTCACCCAACAAGGTGCTAATTCTCAACTATCAGAAAGTGAAAAGGTACTCAGACCTGTCAGACACTCAGTGATGCTTATCCAGATGACATGAACAACACTTGGTCTACAGAGCTTCAGCAGATCCATGTGTTCTTCACAAGTTTAAGAAAATACCTTCTCACATGGAGCTTTACAACACAATTACAGAAGACAAACTCGAGACTGTCTTTCCAAACGCTGAAATTGCCTTAAGAAGATTTTTAACATTAAGGCTAGGGTCAGACTAACGCATCTTTCGCGTTGTCCGTGAAAAAGTGCGTTCGAACGAATGGACGCATTTTTTCACGGAGTACGCAATAGCGGTCATACGATGCGCATTTTCATTTGTGATTTTGTACGGATCATCAAAAAACACTTTAGCATCTGGACGTTATGTTAGCCGGACATTAGCAGCGTCTGACATCTCCAAATCACGCACACACGCCGCTAGCAGACGCAGCGCACTCTGTACGACCGTACTAGTGGTTTCACGTTCTCGACAAAATGCGTTCGTTTGCCACTTCGTTGCTCAGCCGGACTTTTGTGCGACCGTACTTCGTATATTGGCCATCATTGCCCGTCATTTGCTGCTAGTGCGGCCGTAATTAAGTGCGCCTGCACGCGCGTTTAAAGTGCGTTAGTCTGACCCCAGCCTAATGGTCACCAACTGCAGAGCAGAGAGGTCTTTCTCAAAACTGAAACGTGTAAGAAACCAAAATAGATCAGTTATGCTTCAAGAAAGACTCGTCTCACTGTTTATTAAGAATTGAAGCAGACATTCTGAGAAGCATTAATTGTGACGATTAGGGATGAGCCGAACACCCCCCGAGTTCGGTTCGGACCCGAACCCGAACTTTCCAAATGTTCGGATCTGAACCCGAATTCGAACTCAATACAAGTCAATGGGGCTGAAAATTCTGTTTTTTAGAGTGCCCTCCAAGAGGGCATATATGCTAGATATTTGCCATAAAAAGGTGTATGGGGGTCCGGGTAGTGCCTTGGGGACAGGAAACAAGGACAAAAAGAAAAAAAAAAACGTTTTTAAAAGGGACAGTGAGTTTTCCATGAAATAAGGGTTAAAAATAAAAACGAAAAATTCCTTCAAATATCGTGCCTAGGAGGTCCCCGTAACCTGCCCGTGAAGTGGCGATTTCTAGGATGTATAGAAATATGTGAAAACCAAAAAATGACATTTCAAATGACGGTAAATGCTTTTCCTTTAATCTATCCATAAACAACTGCTTGGGGCGGCAGTCTGTATGAAAAGAGGAGCATTTTCGGACACGCAGAAAAAGTTTACTTATTTTTTGGTGGGGAAAAGCAGGAGAATGACTGGAGAATGGAAAATTCTAGACCAAATAGCCGATTTGGAAAGTGAGATAAATGGGAGAATTTTTTTGGTTTGGCTATTTTGACCTAGAATTTTCTCTTCAGTCATTCTCCTGAGTTTCACCTTTCTCTGAATAACCCTGTCAGGGTTATTCAGAGAGCGGTGAAGAGCAGGAGAATGACTGGAGAATGGAAAATTCTAGGTCAAAATTGCCAAACCAGAAAAATTCTCCCATTTAGGCTAGGGTTAGACTAGCGAATTTTTAACATGCGTTTAGGTGCACTTAATCACGGCCGCACTAGCAGCAAATGACGGCCAATATACGAAGTACGGTCGCGCGAAAGTCCGGCTGTGCAACGCAAGTGGAAAATGAATGCATTTTTTCGAGAACGCAGAACCGCTAGTACGGACGTACAGAGTGCGCTGCGTCCACTAGCGGCGTGTGTGCGTGATTTGGAGACGTCCGGCCAACATAACGTTCAGACATCCAAAGTTTCCTGGTTTGGATCCGTAAAAAATCACGCACAAAAAAGCACACCGTATGACCATTTTCGCGCATTCCGTGAAAAAAAAAAAACGGCAATGCGTCCGGACGCACTTTTTGACGGTCGCTGCGAAAAATGCGTTAGTCTGACCCTAGCCTTATCTCACTTTCCAAATTGGCTATTTGGTCAAGATTGTTCTCTTTTCCTGCCATTCTCCTGGTTTTCACCTTTCTCTGAACAACCCTGAGAGAGGTGAAAGCCAGGAGAATTGGCAAGAGAAGAAAACAATCTAGACCAAATAGCCGATTTGGAAAGTGAGTTAAATGGGAGAATTTTTCTGGTTTGGCTATTTTGACCTAGCATTTTCACTTCTCCAATTATTCTCCTGCTTTTCACCGCTCTCTGAATAACCCTGTGAATGTTTAATCCCGAGGTGAAAAATAACATTGCCTTAGATGTTAAAAGCGGGCAATGAGGAAATTTTGTATTTTTTTCAATATCCAGTTAAATGCAGCATATTAGGAAGTTTTAGGAGGGAAATTAATTCTCAAATCTCAATCAGAAGCAGACACAACCCTACCCCCTCAGTACCTCAGTATAGTGTACAATATATCAAATTGATTAGACCAGACAAAAACACCTGGTGTTATGCCCGTTTGTGAACAGAAGTCATTTAGAGTTGAGAATCTTTCCACATACACATTAGTTTTTAATTCAATATCTAATAAACTGTTGCTTATAATATTCTGCAGTAAAGAGTCCCTTTATTTCTAGATTTTCTAGTATTTTTTTAAGCATTTTCTATACTTTTTTCAAAATTTCTTTTTTTTTTTTCGAACTCGAACCGAACACACCCAAAAAGTTAGAAGTTCGCAAACTTTCGAACAACCAAAGTTCGGGCCGTAACTCCGAACCGTCCGAACCGAACAGCTCATCCCTAGTGACGATGTTCAAAGTGTAGAAAAATGCCTTTCAGGTGCTGAGGATTGGAACTTTGATACATTTAACTTGTGAAATCTTAAAATAGATGTATTGCTTTTTGTAGCCTAAGCTTGGCTTAGTATGTACTTCTGCAACCTACATTGTATGTCATGTCAGACAGGTCACCAACTAAAATGGACTGGGTCAGTGTGGAAAGGAGGGGCGCACCAAGATTTGTGAGTGCTTAGGGCACCAGTGATCCTTAATCCACCCCTGAGTCCAGCGGCTTTGTAACAGCCAGAGTTTAAGCAGGGAATTTACAAATCTCAGCCTTCAAAAAGGGCACTTTCCTGCTGCAATAAAGTGAACCGTCTACATATTGGGCAGCCTCCAAAACATGGATCTAGAAACAAATGCATGATAACCATTACACGGAACCACACCTGCCATTATAAAGGGAGAGAATGGATTCAAAGCAAATCACATTTTATCTCCAGAGTGGGACATAAAAAAAGACATGGCCCTGGACTTCAACCAGGAGAAAGGCCTACTTTATGCAAACAAGAAAAGAATTGTATATAAACCAAAAGTACAAAAAAAAAAATACAGGAAGTAAAACTAACTATACGGCTTTGATTTGCAGACCCCCCCCCTAGCTTGCTACTTTAGACAAGAGTTTGCAAATCACCTTTTAGGCCGCGGTCACATGAGCTCACTGAGTCTGTAGTGCCCCCCCCTCATCGTCCGAAGCATTATGACAGCTAGGCTGGGAGGGCCACACGTGAAACATGCATAATACAGGGTGTCCATAAAGGCTCTTTACAATTTCAAAAATTGCAAAGGCAATTGATGACATATCTTCAGATTTGTTCAATGTACTCAGTGGTTAATGTTTTCTCACATTGCATTTGTGTATTTCGGGTACTAGGGATGTGCACCGATTTTTTTTTCGGTTCGATTCGATTTTTCGAATTTTTAAACTTTTCGATTCGGTTCGACCACTTTCTGTTTCGATTCGGTTCGGTTTGATTCGTTTTTCGGGTACATTTATTTTTCGGAATATCGACCATTTTTCGTATTTTCGTGTCACTATACTCGGTTTTTGTATCGACTTTTCGTGAGTTCGGGAAATTTTCGTTTTTCAGAATTGTACATGGTTTTCGGCATATCGCCCATTTTTCGTATTTCGTGTCACATTGCTCATTTTTTTGTATCGACTTTTCGTGATTTCGGTAATTTTCGTTTTTTCGGAACGTCTGTTCTCGTTTCAAAGCTGTCTAACTCTATTCGTTTTGATGTAAACTACTATGGTTTACTTTTTTAATACTACTTTATATAATTTTTTATAATAAATTTTTGGTTTGTTTTTCGGTTCCGATAATTCATTCTGTCGATACGATAATTCTAGCGATTCTATCGTGTTTTTTTAATTAACCCTTTCGCTGCTGAGGCTTTTCTCGTCCCTGTGCTGAGCTCATTTTTACCGGTTTTGCTCATCATGTTTAAACGTGTTTTGAAGGCTTATTTTAGTATATGACCCAGACATATTATATATCGTTCTTTCTGTCAGACTCGGCAGATTCATAATATGTCATTATTATATGTATACGTCATGTCCTGTCTGTATATTATAACAAAAAATGCAATAAAATATGATTTTTCAATAATTTACAACGTGTAAAGTGTTTTTTTTTTACATTTTAACATGCGAGCAATTGCGGTTATATTTTGTATGGGGTGTGCTTGTTAAAAAAATTAGGGATGGGGTCTCGTTACATATTTTTTTGGGGAAAATTAAAAAAATTTTAACAAACGCACCGCATACAAAAATCGTTAGTGCAGCATCATTGTTCACATTATAATTGAAATGGGAACAATATTGCTGCATTAACAAACCAAAAAAAAGAAAAAAAAATTGTTTATTTTTTTTTATAAATTTTTTAAAATATTTTTTATTTTTAATTTTTTTACAAACGTTTTTCACATTCGTGTTTGGTATCGTTGGAACGGCCATGCTCTGGCTGATCCAACAATACCAAACTTTAACCCCTAGCTGCCACGGATCGGGAGATAGGGGGTTCATTGGAACCCCCTATCTCCACCATTGGTGGCAGCTAGGGGTTAACTCCAGGACTGGCGTCATCGTGCATAGCACGATGACGCCAGTCCTCAGGGGGAGTTCCCGGAAGCTTGGCCGATATCCGACATCCTCATGGATATGCCCCAGCTCCTCATGGATATTGCCCCAGCACCTCATGGATATGCCCCAGCTCCTCATGGATATGCCCCAGCTCCTCATGGATATGCCCCAGCTCCTCATGGATATGCCCCAGCTCCTCGTGGACATGCCCCAGCTCCTCGTGGACATGCCCCAGCTCCTCATGGATATTGCCCCAGCACCTCATGGATATGCCCCAGCTCCTTGTGGAAATGCCCCAGCTCCTCGTGGACATGCCCCAGCTCCTCGTGGACATGCCCCAGCTCCTCGTGGATATGCCCCAGCTCACACATGGATTTGCCCCAGCTCCTCGTGGATATGCCCCAGCTCCTCCTGGATATGCCCCAGCACATGGAATGCCCCAGCTCCTCATGGATATGCCCCAGCTCCTCATGGATATGCCCCAGCTCCTCATGGATTTGCCCCAGCACATGGTATGCCCCAGCACCTCATGATAATGGCCCCAGCTCACCTCCGCCGCCTTTTTCGCTCCCTCAGAGCGTCCGGTGGCGCGCAGCTTGGGCGCTCGCCAGGGGGAGCCACGTGACCAGCCGCGATTGGCTGGTGACGTGTTTCCTCCAGGCGAGCGCCGAAGCTGCATGCTTCGGACGCTCGCAGGGAGCGAAAAACGCGGCGGAGGGTGAGACACCCACCCTTAGGGTGACGGTGTTACCCTAAAGGCGGGTGTCACCTGGTGCGGGCCGCACCCCCCGCCCCCACGTAGCGACGCCACTGGTATATACATTTAACGGCCGCACGCCCACGGACTTACTCTATCCAAACAAAGTTCAGAATGATGTGAAACATTGGGACTTTTTGGATAAATTTCGATTTTCGACTATCCAGAAGTTAAAAAAATAAAAATGGTCGAAATCTAATGCAAAAGTCCCGATGTTTCACATCGGGATGTCAGATATTAATAGGCTTGCGCACCGATTTTTTTTCGGTTCGATTCGATTTGTTCTGATGTTTAAAATTTTCGATTCGGCTCGTTTCGACCGATTTCTGTTTCGATTCGGTTTGGTTCGGCTCGTTTTTCGTGTACATTTTTTTGGAATATCGACCATTTTTCGTATTTTCGGGTCACTTTGCTCGTTTTTTGTATCGACTTTTCGTGATTTCGGAAATTTTCTTTTTTTTCGGAACGTCTGTTCTCCTCGTTTCAAAGTGTCTAACTCTATTCGTTTTGACGTAAACTACTATGGTTTACTTTTTTATACTTTATATATTTTTTTATAATAAATTTTTGGTTTGTTTTTCGGATCCGATAATTCATTCTGTCGATACGATTCTGGCGATTCTATCGTGTTTTTTTTTCTGGCGATTCTATCGTGTTTTTTTTTTTATTAAATAAAGATCCTTTTTTTCTTATGAATATACATTTCACAACTTTATTTATTTAATCACATTAAAAAAATGGTATGAAAGCCAAGGAACAAAAAAAAAAGAACAAACGATTTAAAAAACGGTAAACTGACCCGAATGGTCTGACTTTAAAAATAAAAACCAGAACAAAAAGGTTTTAAAACGGAAAAATAGTTGATCAAAATGATCTGAAATGAAAAAAAATAATAAAATAAAATGATTTAAAACAGACAAAAATATAAATGAACCCTTTCGCTGCTGAGGCATTTCACGGCTTCCCTTCACGCCTGTGTGCGGCACTGCGGTCTGCTGCTGAGCTAATTTTTAACAGTTTCGCTCCTCTTGTTTAAACGCGTTTTGAAGCCTTCTTTTATAATATGACCCAGACATGTTATATATCGTTCTTTCCGGCAGACTCGGCAGATGATTCATAATATATCATTATCATATGTATGCGTCATGTCCTGTCTGTATATTATAACAAAAAATGCAATAAAATTAGAATTTTCAATGTTTGTTTTACAAGGTGTAAAGTGTTTTTTTCACATTTTAACATGCGAGTGTTTGCGGTTATATTTTATGAGTTGCGTTTGTTAAAAAAAATGAAAAGGGGACTTGTTATATTTTTTTGGGTGACAATTACACTATTTTTAACAAACGCACCCCATACAAAAATCCTTAGTGCAGCATCATTGTTCACATTATAATTGAAATGGCAACAATATTGCTGCATTAACAAAACAATATTTTTTTTATATTTTAATTTTTTAAAATTTTTAACATTGTCATGTTTGGTATTGTTGGAAAGGCCATGCTCTGGTCGATCCAAAGATACCAAACATTAACCAACCGATAGCTGCCGCGGAGCGGGAGATAGGGGGTTCCAATGAACCCCCTATCTCCACCATTGGTCACAGTTAGGGGTTAACTCCAGAACTGACGTCATTGTGACGAGGTCTTGGGACTGTCGGCAGCTGCTGTTCCCCCACGCTGTTGTCTTCCTGCAAAGACGTGACCATGTTGGCGGGCAGCGTCTTAGCGGGCAGCGGTGGGAGAGAGAGAGCTCATAGCTGGGAGGAGGTGTTGTATGAAGCTGCAAACAGGGACAAATAAACTAGACCTGAGCCGCACTAAGGATCTTTGGGTTGTGTCGGAGAAGACTTCACGCAGTGCTGCCATCAATATTTTTTGATAAATTCTTGGTTATACAATGAATGTGACTGTGGACAAAAATCCGTGTTGTTGTGACATCGCCTAAGCTTAACAAAACCAGGCCACGTCGGTAATCAAATCTCAAGGCAGTACAACAAGGTTGTGTTAGTGTGTGACATTTTTTGGCCAGGCAGGAAGTGTAGAATGTGCACAGTCACATTCATGGCCACAAATATGTTGACAAATTTATGACAAAGGGTCCATAGAAATGTCAATACATTTATGTACATATAATTTTAACAGTGTGGAAACCAAGCAATACATATAAACTTATTAAGTAAGGAAAAGCAACGCACACAAACAGGAAAATATAGAAAAAATAGAAAATTTATTTACAACATATGAACATAGGGAAGGGAACATGCCAAGGATGGCAAACTGCCCAACAGTTACTGGCATTTGAGGAGATGTTGGAGCTGGTCCGCATCTTGGATTACAAAGATTATGATTGCTGTAAGGGCCCTTACGGCAGGAAGAATAACACCCGCAAGGATCGTATCCTTGAAAAGCTACGCACCACCATCCTGGAGCTGTTCGGGAAGGACCGGACGAAGGACCATCTCCGAAAACGCTGGTCCGACCTCAAGGCACGCGAGCAGGAGCAGCTGAGGCACATTCCGGTGACATTCGGGAGGAGGCTGCCACTGGTCTCACTGCTGCTCCAGGATGTCTGCGGCATTGTTTATGTGCTCCCACAGTTCCTGGAGCAGTTCCTGTATGGCGTCGATGGAGGTAACTGCCAGGCGAAGCTCACCGATTGCCTCCCGTCTGGCTTCTCCTTCTATATATCCAATAAATGAAAGAAGGAAAATACAGTAAGTAAAGCAGGTTTCTATTTTTGACTGAAAGTCTTGAAAAAATATAACAGTAGTATATACCAGTGCTGGCGGCCTCCTGAGGTGCCGACTCCTCCTCCGACTCCTCCCCCACCACCACCGTCTGCATATCCAGTGCTATATCTAAGAAATTAAAGAAATAAAAAATACAGTAAACAACAAAACTGATTTATTTTTGAACAAAAGTCGATGCAAAATACGACAGTAAAAAAAAAAACCCTGGACTGGCGGCCTCCTGCTGCTCCGGCTCCCTCTCTCCAACTTCGCCCTCCTCCTGCTCCTCCTCTTTCTCCTCCTGCTCCTGTTGTGCTATACATAAACAAAAAATGTTTCTGTTTTTGACCAAAAGTCGTTGCAAAATAAAACAGTATATAACAGCGCTGGTGGACGCCCGTGGCTCCTCCTCCTCCTCCACTGGGGCACTGGTGCCTGCCAGGGCAGATGCTGCTGCCTTCTTCTTCCTGTCTTCTGCCAAATCCAAAAAATAACACGTAAATAATGCAGACTGGAAAAAATGGTATATCTATACACTATATTGCCGAAAGTATTGCGACACCCCTCCACTACCCCACTACCAGCTTGACCCACCACTACTCCCATCTCATAGTTCTAAAGTCACAAAATATTTATTTATTTCCTCTGCACATAGACATATATTACCGTTCAATTATATATTTTTTTCAGAAGTAATCATTACGTTTATTCAATAAAAACTATTATTTGTGTTGTGTGCGTACAAAGCGCATTGTGCGACTGCTTTTAGTTATTAGATGCCTCAGCCTCAGTTTCACTTTCAGTTTCTGCTAATAAAACTGGATATTGCAGAAACAACAACAGAAATCCACGATTTTGTTTTGAAATTTGCATCTAAAGCATTCAATGACACTGCTGCAGCAAACTGAATTGCTGCGCTGCAACAATTCAGCAGCTGCTGAGGATGTATTGAACGCGGCTCTGTTTGGATGCACTTACAGAAGAACTACATGTCCCATCCTACCACTTTAGCAAAGACGCAGAGATTTTTATTGATGCGCAGGTGGGAGCCAATATTGGGCAAGCTGCGGGTCATCTCGTATGCATCACTCAATCACAACACCCCCCCCCCCAGCACACTACAGACTATACACACAGTGCCAAAAGAAATCCAGCATTGTAACTTCATCTACATACATCAAATATCACAATTTTCACGAATACGTAAAATCACAAAAAGGAAGACCTATGGCAAAAATGCATGTATGACGAATTGTGAAAACGCAAAGCTATACACAATCACATTGCATGAAAAAAGGACTAGATCAATCAGCGTATTTCTGTGCACATTAGCACATGCAAGCACATTATTATTATTATACAGGATTTATATAGCACCAACAGTTTGTGCAGCGCTTTACAATATAACATGACACTTACGTTTCGCTATGACCCGACGGATGTGTCTCAGCTGCTCCTCCTCGCGTACCTTCAGATCAGACCAGCGTTTCCGGAGCTGGTCCTTCGTCCGGTCCTTCCCAAACAACTCCAAAATGGTGGTGCGTAGCTTGTCAAGGATACGATCTTTTCTAGCGTTCTTCTTCCTGCCGTAAGGTCCCTTACAGCAATCGTAATCTCGTCTATCAAAGATCCGGACCAGCTCGAGCATCTCCTCAAACGACATATTGCTGGCCCGCTTCTTTCTGGGTGGTGGTGGTTCATGGAGAGACGATGCGGAGGTGTCAGAATGGCACTCGTCGTCTCTTGCAGCCATGTTGAATAATAATAACAATATTTTGTCCAAAAAAAAGTTGTCAAAAAACTGGCTCAATAAAGTTACGACATCCGCGCGCGCGCGCATGCACGACCCGCGGACGAATCAGATCCGACCCAATTATGAAAATTCTTATCGGATCATTGGAAACGAAAAAAAATTAATACACATTTACAAATACAAAATTTACAGAATCAGCGATATAACAGACTTACCGAAATGGAACCGAAATCCCGAATGGAACCGAAATCATGAATAGAGGGAAAATAAATTTCGATTTGACACATTTCAAGTCCATTCGAAAATTCCGAAAATTTTCCGATTCGGCTCGGAAAACTTTTCGGATTAGACTTTTTCGGATCAAAAAAATTTCGGAATTTCGGCCGCATCCGAAGACCCGAATCGGGAAATTTCGTGAAATTTCCGAAATTCCGAAACCCGAAACGCACATCCCTATCGGGTACCCCGCTGACAAATGAGGTAATGTTAAATGTCCTAAATGTAACATTTCCAGAGCGGTGGCCCAATTCTCTGACCACCTCGTTCACCAGATATCACTCCCCTCCACTTCTTTCTATGGGGTTATGTTAAAGATATGGTGTATGGAACAAAGGTACAAAAGGGACATCACTAATCTAAAGCAGAGGATCACTGATGCCATTGCCACCATTGATGAGGGGATGCTACAGCCAACATGGCAAGAAATCCAGTACCGTCTTGATGTGCTTCGTGCAACTAATGGCGCCCATATAAAGGTGCATTAAATGTGGCAAAAAAAACTTAAATATATACGTCTCATTTTGTAACAATTTTCCACTTGTAATAAATTTTTGAAATTGTAAAGAGACTTTATGGACACCCTGTATTATCACACGTTACACCAGATGTGCTGAAAACCTCCCAGTCGAAACGCTACAGACATTGGACGGACCTACAAAAGGTGGCCTGTGCCTTGTAGGGCTGAGCACACGAACGAGTAGGGATGGGCCGAACACCCCCGTGTTCGGCTCGCATTCGAACTTGAACATTTGAAAAAGTTTGAATGCGAACACGATTCGATCGCAATGCAAGTCAATGGGGCTCAAACGTTCAAAAATTAAGGTCTCCTCCATAGGGCATATATGCAAGATATTGGTCATAAAAGTGTTTGAGCTGAACGGTTCTCCTCTCCCATCTCCAGTCTCCGCGTGTCCCCCCATCTCCATTACAGGTCAGGATTTGCTGTACCCAGACATTGATGAGCACGCGCTTTTGCAAAATGAGACACAGACAACCCTGCTTTGTCCTTCAAATTCAAATTGTATTCAGCAACAGCCAGGAGTATATATAACCTACATACAAATTGGAGGAGCTCATGTCATAACCAGAGACTGCCACGTGTATGAAGTGATTGTAGCACTTCTTCCATATAAGGTGACAACAATATGTCATTGGGAGCAGGTTTTAAGGAATTTGCCTCAGGGGTATAACCGAACCGTCGGGTGGGGTCTCACATACAGCAGACCAGGATTTAGCAGGCATAGGGGGGTTGGGACAGATGGCTTAATTGCATATTCCAATCATTTATATTTTGGATATCTTGTAAAATCTTTTACAATCCCTTGTTTTGTTACAACAGGTGACAACCAATAAATACAAAATATACTGTGAGAATAGTGTCCATGGGATAGTTCACTCGGGGGTCTTCTCACACAAATCATTTGTGGGTCCAAGGGACCATCGGCTTCCATTCCAGGCTCAGGACCTGGTCAGGCATCGCATTATATAGGGGAGGGCAAGCAGAGGTGCAGTATAGGTCAGGGTTTGCAGGAGGGGTTAAAGCAACATTTCACTATAACAATATTACCTTGCACATAATTACTAGGAAAAGCAGGAGTATTAGTACAATATATAATATGTGAAGGATTTTCATCCCCAAGGAACCGAACCATGAACCCAGACCAAAAAAATGCAGTCAAATCCATCAGACACTTATTCCATGGGTTCTGGTTAAATTCTAATTCCAAACAAATTCCACTAAACAAGAAAAGAATGATTTATGTAACCTAATTTTACTAAAAAGTAAGCATTGATACTAATTGGCACGAGTCAGATCTTTATCTGTGTTTCCTTGTACCAAGATTCACTCCACATACTTCATACATGCACCTGCTCACAGAAGATGCATTCTCATTCTCCTAATTCACCCTCTCAGCCTTATCTGAGGGAGTTATCGTAACAAAAATGAGGACAGTCGTATTGAAGAAAAGAGGGAAAATATTGTTGTTTCCCAGTGTAGGCGATTTTGAGTTTCAGAGTGGAGTCTTTATTGAGGGTGGATACTCAGCAGTCAGGAGAAGGTGGCATCGGCATCAAACCAGAAGTATGTCCTTATCTGTACTGTGCGGACAATCGGCTGCAGGGACATTACATTGTGAGTTCATAATCATCACTGTGACCGTGTGTTATGGAAACAAGAGGACCTGAGCTCCCACTGGAACTTTCTAGGTAGCGGTCTTTGTATGCTGGCCGTGCATCACCTGTGATCTGTCCACAATCCACTCAGGACTTAGTCAGCGGGTACTTGATGACTTTCATTCTCTTTGCAAAAACGATGATGATGAAAATAATGGCAAACGCCAACATACATTGTACATGTATGTTGCCCGCTCCCTAAGGTCAAACAGTGACCTGCGCCTAGCTTCTCCCCGCATCACCTCTTCCCATGATAGACTGCAGGATTTCTCACGCGCAGCCCCCACTCTCTGGAACGCTCTCCCTCGTACTGTCAGACTTTCCCCTAACTTCTCTTCCTTCAAACGCTCCCTTAAAACGTTCCTATTTAGGGAAGCCTACCACCCAACTCACTGACGCAATCATCAATCACTCTCACCTTACAGTCCTCTCCTCCTGTTTCCAACCCCAACCCTCCCAGATTGTGAGTTCCTACGGGAATAGGGCCCTCATCTCCTCCTGTACTGTTTGTCAAATGTTGTTCAATGTATTGTAACCCTGTCTATACTGTGCTTATTGTACAGCGCTGCGGAATATGCTGGCGCTTTATAAATAAAGAATAATAATAATAATAACATAGCAAAAGAAAAAACATTGGGGACAAGCATGTTAGTGTAGCAAAAGGAAACACAGATACTATACACTAATAATTTTCCAAGGAGGCCAATAAAAATAAAAACCCAACCCCCTCAGGATATGGACCTCATGCAGCCTCTTTTGTATATAACCCACAGCGTCTTACTACATCTGCCTCAGTTCATTATAGAAAAAGTATATGCGCAACTCTAGCCCGAAGACCAGCCACCGTGCACCCTACTCCCCTTTAGTAACAAAATATTTCTATACACTTCTGTTCTTGTTCAGTGGTCGATTAAGCAAAACATTTCCAGTAAAAAATACAATTCCATCAAA